>MU864933.1:114684-200076 GCA_033576145.1 Cladorrhinum samala | reverse complement strand
AAACTCCCCCTCCGCGGGGCGCGGGTTTTTATTTATTTTTTTTTTTTTTTGGGGCCGGGGGCGGGTTTGTCAGCCCGGGGGGGGGGGGGTGGTTGGTTGGGATTCTAGCCACTCAATTTCACACCCCATAAGCAAGTCAGAAAATGGCCGAATTTTTCCCTCAACACAACAGAGTACATGTGCATGCATATAATGGTAGGTAATTATCTATTTTGGTCTCAGGTTGAGTAAACATGGACGAATGTTCTGTCCGTGTTCAGCCGTTGTCTTTAAGATCAGGTGTGGCGCCACAATTTTTTTTTTCTTTTTCTTTTTCCTCGACCGTGTTCCGAATCGTTCTTTTTAATTGAATCAGAATTTGAAGGGTGAAACGTACCTATCTAATTGCGAACCTCCTGAAACCCAAAAATGTAAGTGCTGCTCTCAACCCGTCAATCAGCCCTTTTGGTACAGTATATTTCCAAGCCCGCATTTCAGTTTCAATTATGATAAAATGGCTTTTTTTTTTTTTTTTTTTTTTTTTACTGACATTCCCAACGCCAGCAACGGATGAAGGGAAAAAAAAATGCCACCATACCCAAAATTACCCGGCCAGGGCGGCGCCACAGTCAAGAACCTCTCCACGCATTTCGTATCTTTCCTTCTCAAACGTTCACCGTCGGGCCCAGACAATCGAGACGACCAAGATACCGGTATCTTTCACAATAACCCTTTTCTGGACGACGATGAAGGCTTCGATCTCTCCCCGGGTGCAATAACAGGCATTGCGGCGGGCATCGTCGTCGCCTTTATCCTCGCTATCTGGTTTTGCTTCTACAGGAAACGCGGGAGGCGGAGACAGAGGAAAAGAGGAAAGCATGTGGACATTGCGCTAAAAGAGCATCCGAGCTGGAGTCAGAGCCTACCAGACACTCCTGCGGCGCCGGCCCAGGGTGGTAGGAGGAGAGAGAATGATGCGCCGCCGCCGCCGTATGAAGCTGCACATTTGGGCAGTCGACAAGACGGGGTGGTGCATCGGTGGGATTCGAGGACTGGGAATCGGAACCGGGCGAATGGAGAGGTGGAAGCGACGGTTGTTGATGGGATATCACCTGGGGTGCCTACCAAGCATACGGGATTAAGGATTGGGGATTGAGGACTCGATCGGGACTGTAACCAGAACTGGGGATGTTTATTATGATTGTCTAACTCAGTGAAGGGATAGAGGCGAGGTACACACGAGCTGCCTTGGGGACCCACCTATTTGTCACATGAAATTCTAAACAACTTCAAGGGCTGGTTTCACCACTTATCTTCATCACTCTCCTCCGGTGTTTAATCTTGTTCAACACCAAGCGGGATATTAAACTCCAACACCTTCCCATGCTTCTTCAACCCCCATTCGGCAAGGCCCTTCTTCAACCCCTCGGCAAAACCCTCGTCATACTCCTTCCCACTCGGCATCCCAGCCAACCTGCCGGTGCGCCACGTTAACCACTCCTCAGCAGCAACATCACCCTCGGGGGCCCTCAAGATCCCCACCGCAATATCCACGATCCTCTTGCCTTCTTCTGACACATGCTCCTCATCGTCGATCGAATAGAAGACGGTGGCGCCGCACTTGGCGCAGAACCCCCTGAGCACGTTCGCCGAAGACCGATAAGCCTTCAACGTCCCGAAGCCCTCAAAACTGGCAGGAACTTCAGGCTTTAAGCTGCTCAGCGGCGCAAAAGTCCAGCCCGTCACGTGCATCCCTGACACCAACCGACAGTCGGCACATACGCAGAGGCAGGCGAGGCGTTTGCGACCGTCCACGCGGCTGACATAACGGGACAGAAGCGGGTCCGATCTCTCCTGCTCGGTGGGGCGGGCAACGGTGAACTTGACGCCCGAGCAGTGGCATTCGGCCGTGATCTCATCGCTCCCCTCCGGCTCACGGGATCGCGAAGGCGGCGCCGGGGCGATCTTGGACTGCTGATGCTGCTCGCCGTCGGCTTTGGGGTACCCGTTCCAAGACGGGAGAGGGCGGCCGTTAATCTCGTGAAGCCAGGAATACACCCCGGCCCCCACGCGGGAGGAAGCAAAGATGTGCGAGCGGATCTGGAAGTGGGACTCGGAGTTGGGCGTGAAGATTGAGGTCGCCACGTGCCATTGCCGGATCCCCGTCTCCGGGTCGGGGTCCAGCTTACGGTCGCCCACGTGGCACCCGCATGTCGAGCAGAAGAAGCGTTCGGCCGTGGGGCTCTCGTGGTGCACGTAGCGGGTCAGGGAGGATGAGAGGGAGGAGGGGGCGATGAAGTCGGGCTCGATGCCGTTGGGCAGGGGCGCGTGGAAGATGCAGGGCGTCCCGTGGAGGTACCGACAGATGTGGCAGTGGCAGATGTGGACGGGGAGAGGGAGGGCCGAGGTCGGGATGGTGACTGTGAAGTTGACCGACTTGCAGTGGCATTGGCATGCGAGGGTCTGGTCGGCGCCGGGAAGTTCCGGGGGGAGGTGAAGGGGGCCAGACATTGTGGGGGATCTGTCGCACACGAGGTATAGTAGGTAGGTAATTTGTATGTTGTTGACAACCTGCAAGTTTTTCAAGCCGAAGGTGAGAAAAAACGCATGAGTGCGTCATTGTGGGCTTCCCCGCACCCACCATCGCCATGCCCAGGGATCCAATCATGGGCATTTGTGCTCTCCACCGGCGAATGAGGTTGGCTGCTTTTCTCTGCTCTGAGGGACTTGATGTTTCGCACACTAATACATCAAATCCGTGGTAAATTGAATGAATGGCTTACGGCTTCATGTTTGATCCAAAGCCAGAACCAGGGGACGATTGGCCTTTTCGTACCTGCATCTCATCCGGCCATTAATTAAAATTGAATTACTCAGAAAGCCAACACTTCTGTCCAGCTGAATGGTTCCAGATTTTTCGACGCAGCCCCTGAAACCCCCCTTCCTAATGATACACAAAACACCCCGATGCTCGCTAGGCGGGATATAGGGGGCCAGAATTCTATTAGCTTTGGGCCACGACGAGGAGCGCACATAATGTGGCGTCATAACCGACGTTCCGGGTCCCTCTCGCCCCCAACGATTTGCAGAGACTGATTGCTTACTCACGCCAGAGTACGGGCTGGTCAACCAGGTCTCCGGGTCGTGGGGAGGGCCACCACGGGTGAGCACGCAGGCAGCGCTCCTGGGCGCATCAAGCGGCCGCCTGATGATGCACGCCGGCAAATAAAGATGCATAATTACTCCAGGAGTGCTCAGCTTCGGAGCCCGGTTCGTCTCATTTACCCTGTCCTCTCTGGGAGCTTTCCCTTTCGACAAGGTTTCATCCACTGGTCGCAATGGATGATCGAGTTTCGCACGAGATCCAGAGACCCTTGGTTGTCCACGTTGCTTCCGTCAGCCGCTATTCACCGCTTCCGGAAACATACGACCACTGGGATCTGCCCGAGGCCTACGATCACTGGGACCTGCCCGAAGTATACGTTCCAGTTATAATCAACAACGAGCGAGCCATCGTGCCGTATTCACCACGGGTGCTGGGACCTCCACCATCTCCTAGTTCCGACCCCGGAAATAAACCCCCCGGCGGGAAATCCTTCTGGAGACGGCACTGGGCTGTACTCGTCGTTCTTGGATTTTTTCTCATTGGAGGTGGTGTTGGGGGCGGGTTAGCTGCTGTGATGCTGTCGCGACATGCAGGAAGCGATTCCGCAGCGACATCATCAGATCCGAGCGCGTCTACAATGTCAGTAGCAACAGAGACCGAGGAGCAGAGGTATAGTCTCTAGCTGTTCACGCCATCCCTCCCATTGTGAATGTCATAAGCTTATTTTAGGTTCCTAGAGACCCAACAATATGGCCCGGGACGATATACGAAACCACTCAGAGAACAGAAGATCCCCAGGTTACCGCTACCCGCTCGGCGAAGCAGAACCCGACCGAGTCTGCGGCAACAAGGGCATTTGGGTCACCAGCTTTGAGTTCAACGAGCTCGGTTTCATTGCGCGCAAGAATCACATCAGGCTCAGACGCAGTCAGCAGCAGCAAGACCATAGTGGCCGGCGATGTATCGACAGCAGCTGGCGCCTCCAGCGGGGAGAATGTTCAAACATCCAGTACAGGACCGCTTAGTCCGGCGGCACCGGCAACGCTTGGTCCGAGTCCGACATCCAATGACACTCCCAGCCAACCGTCATCACCTACAGCATCATCATCATTAGCAATAAACAGGGATGCTCCGAATCCAAGGATTATGAACCAACCGGAACCTAGCGGCAGCAATGCCGGACTTGCCACGCCGCAGCAGCCCGTCATTATTGGCCGTACTAGGCTTCACGGGGCAACCGAGGACCAGGAAGAAGTAGCCTTTTATGTTGGGCAAGAGTGCAGCTACAGCCTCATAACCAAGTTTGGAGGGGCGGCCTGCGGGATTCCTTTCACGCTCGCCGGGCAGGTTTACACGTGGGAAGGCTGCGGGGGGCCGATATGGGTGCAGTCTGCTGATTCGGCAACGCAGCCGCCGTGGCATGGAGATTGCACGTGGATTCCCGACTTTGAGCCTGTCGACTGCGGGCAATTTGATGTGAGGGCTGGTTGGAGTTGCGGGTGAAAAAAAATTCTGAGAAGAAGGAGGGGGGGGGGGGGGGTGGTGCGCTTGGATTAAACGGTGTGAAGATACACCTGATAGATGGGGGGCGCGGAATCTAGAGGAACATGACCTCGTAGTATACCTCCAAAATACCTATTATAAATGAGGCCAAAGCAGCTCGATTACGCTGGTGCCGCTAATATTAATGGTTTATGTTATTTTTTTTTTTTTAAAAAAAAAAGAATGATCATGGTCAAATTAGTAAATCAGGTAGGTATGTATTGTTGGATCCCTTCAGCATCCAAATTTTACTACATCGCCGCTCACTAGATACCTATATATTCTTTTGTTGTTTTCTCCCGCAGCACGGAACCAGGAACAGTCTCTCTCCTCAGGCCGCCTTCGGCCATATCAGAGGCCATTAACGTACCTTGGAAAGGTAAAAAAGTAAGGTTCCTCTTTTCTGACCGGCCGCCTGAACATGCAACCCTGTGGCGCGCGTTCCCCCCCCCCCCCCCCTTCGCCGGAGAGGCCCCGGCAGACGATATCCTATTTAGTGAAATGCCGAGATTGCAAGGGAACTGGCTAAGTAAATAGGGTTGATACCTAGGTAGTTACAAACTCAAGAGAGGGTCCTGGATATCACACAGTGTTTGCTGTTCATTCCGTAAAAAAATTATGAGTTAGGCATCTTTTTTTTTTTTTTTTTTCAAAAGTCTACTGGTACCTGCCATCTGACTGATCAGCACCAAGTTCTTCACCCATTCGTAACCCATAGGCCACAATGATGGAATCAAAAATTATGGATAGTAGTAATCTTCACTTGTTCTTCTATGGAATTGTCATGGGTGTGAGAATAGGAGTTTGTATCTTTTATATCTATGAATCCAGTTTGACAGAACATTGTATAATTAGTCACTTTGTGGCTGTGACAAGTGACACCGATCCCTCACTCCAGTAGCCCATGAATCAGTCCGAGACGCATCCAATCTCCAACATTATCCTCCTTCTTAATCATATTCCCTAAGCCAAAAACAACGCAGACCAGATCGATGATGGCAATTACTATACAGCTTCGATGAGCAAGTCGAGCGCATCAAGACTAGATTTATTAATCGTCGGACAGCCACAATAAACTGCAGTTCTCGCTCTCTGGAATGTCAGCGGACCTGTTTCGAGGTCCGCCGACCTGTCGCGACCCCGGCCAAGTTGTCCCTGTTATTGGGTGACACACCTTGGTCGTGAGATCAAATTGATCTCAGACCAAGGGTCCCTTAGCAATTTGTCAGCACCTGAAGAAAGAGAGGTGGAATTGACTGAGAATTGAACCCACCAAAACTGAAATTATTATGCCCTCCCCCAGAACAAAGGTCTGGGTTACCCTTATATTTGGGCGAGAACCCTTGATCAGGAGATCAAAATGATCTCCCCAGACCAAGGGTCTCTGATTTCTGGTCAGCACGGTGTGAAGAAGAAAAATATGAAAAAAAAAAAAAAAAAAAAAAAAAAGGTCAGCTGCAAACCTACCAAAATCGGCCTTTTAACAACGAGACCCTTTCCAGTCCAGCTTAGGGGTGTCCCTTATAGTTAAGCGAAAAACCCCTTGATCATCAGATCAAGATGATCCGAGACCAAGAGGCCTCTGAGCTTGATCAGTTCCCGACAGAACTTAGAGCGGGGGGGGAAGGCTAGGTAATGTAAGTAAACTTACCCAGAATTTGGCATAAAAATCCGGCGCGGCGACCCAGCAATTGGAGCTGGTGCTCGAACCGGTCGAGCTGATCGTGGAGTGATGGTCTAGCGACGAACGACCGCGCGCGATTGCTTGCCGAGACCCAGGTAAACGGGTTTGGAATATAACACAGAATTAAAATATTTTCGGGGTTTTGTAGAAAGTGGTAGGTGGAAGAAGGGAAATGCTAGAGATGGGGAAGCGAGGGTAGTAGATTTATTGGGTTGTAGCAGTCGGTGGTTTGTGTGTGAGTGTGTGTGTGCCAGGTGGAACCTGAGAGCTTCCGCTTCCAGCTGCTTCCATGCCCTTGTACTGTGTACTGTACCACTGTACCGGCCATCAGTCACTCGCAGTGTTTGCACAGCGAGAGGTGAAGGTGGCCCCGGGTACCTTCCTTCCCATGTCCGATACCTGACCTGGGTAAAGGACATTCGTACCGTGACATGAACGCCTTGGGTTTCCTTCTGCACTCCTCCCCCACAAATCCTGCTTGATCTTTACTTGTAGCACGCTACTATTCTTCCAAATTTGACGGCCCGTACTCAGGTTGTCCCCCTCAAGTCGTCTTGGATAGGTACCAAGGCACCCAGTTACCCTACCAGCTCTCCATCCCAACAGAAACCGACTTCTCTAGCAGTTTCGTGCGACCAGTAGATTTTTCATCTGGTCCACCCACCATTAGTACTCTCGCTCACTGGGCAGCTACCTTCTTTTATCATGGATTGGATCTTGGGCAACTTTTATAAAGTAAAAGATATTTCAAGCAAAAACAGTTTGGCTAGTTATTGCAAGAATATTTTTGTAAGATACATGTCGTGGATTTTACAAAAACCAGCTTGTACTAATTAATTGCTGCCAAAATCATGGCCTCTAAATCCTATCCACTAGAATCCTAGTTTCACCACCATTGTATGTAAAGGTATCCAATATCCAACCCACTTTCTGTATCCAGTACATACCGCTCAGCTCCTTCAAATTATTCAAGAAATACATTGGTCCCTCCCCTCCTTCTCCGCACCGCTCCCAGTCCTTCTACCCCCCTCGCCAAATATTTGCGTCCCGTCTCTCCCCATCCTGGCCCTAAGAACCGTCGTCCTCGCTCCCTCTTCCCCGCCCTCGCCGTGGTCAATCAGATAGCGACTATGGGTAATAATCACCGTCCACCCGACGAGCGTCCTGCTCATGACCTCGCACCATCTGACCACCGCCTTCTGGCCGGCCTCGTCCAGACTGTCAAAAACCTCATCGACAAACAGATAATGCGCCCGGTGCCAGCTCCGAGCCCTCGCCAGCTGCAGCAGCGCAAAGAAAAGCGCCAGGTCCACGCGCTTCCTCTCGCCGCCCGACCGTTTCCCGTACGCGAGCGAAGGGTGAACGGACAGGTTCCGGTCAAGAACAGCAACGGCAGCGGCAGCAGGGGTAATAGCAGAGTCGTGGTCAAAAAGCAAACTCATCATACCCGTTGCCGGGTGTGCGTCGCGGCCGCGTCGCGAACCGCTGTACAGCACCGCAAGGATCTGCGCGAGGAGGGTGTTCAATTCCGGTATGAACTTTTCGAGAATGTGTTCACGGAAGTTGGCTGTGGACGAGGTAGAGCCTGATGATGCCGATGATGAGGAGGAGTAGGAGGAGGAGGATGAAGAGGAACGAGTGCGCTTCGTCAGGGCGGAGGACCAAAAGGCAAATAGTTCGCGGTCCGAAGCGAGCCCCTCGAGTTTGGCAGCCAGGGTGTCGTGTTCGGAGCGTCGCGAGTCTAGAGAGCGTGTTTCGGTTTCGATTAAATGTTTATACGTGGAGAGGTCGGTTTGTTTGATCGTGACCTGCCGTTGCAAAGCTTCGCGTGCTTTCTGGGCTCGCATGAACTGGGCTTCCCATTCCTTTCGTGCTCGTACAGCTTGAGCGTCTTGCTGTTTTTGTGCTCTTATAGCTCGAGCTTCCCTTTCCTTTTGCGCTCGTATCGCTCGAGCCTCCCGTTCCTTTCGTGCTCGAATCGCTTTAGCCTGCCGTTCTTTTTGTGCCCGTATGGCTTGAGCTACCCGCTCCTTTTGCGTTTGGATGTCCCGCGCGAGTTGCTCGTTCATCTTGAGGGCATGGTCAACGGTGAGCTTTTCCCGGTGCTTTAGACATTGCAACTGCCATTTGCTTTTCTCAATATTTTTCCGGAGAGCGTTGACGGCCCCCTCTTCTTCAAGTTTTTTATCATTTGGTGTGCTGGTCGCTTTGAACCCGTCCCTCAGGCCCCCCACTAGACGTGAGAGGCTACTGAGGGTCGCCAGTAGAAAGATTTCTAATCTGTGGGGGATTCTCTGAAGGCCTGGGGGATGAGATGCAGACATGGCCTCAAGCATTTTGCCCAGTCTCTGCTGCAGCCGACCAAGCCATGTTTTCCGTGACTCGGCTTGCTTTTGTTTCATCTTTTCTGCATAAGAGTTCTCCAGCCGTTGCAAGTTTTCTTGTTCTGTGTGAATTTGGTTCTGTAGCGCCGAAACCTCCACGCGATAGTCGATGCGATGACGTGCGCTGTCCTCAGGGCTCTCCTCGAGGATGTGCTCGGTGCTCTCTTCAAGGTGCTGTTCAGGAGTCTGCTCAGAAATTTGCTCGGGGCTTTTGTCGGGGATCCCCTTGGGGATCTGCTCGATGAGCTGCTCAGGGACCTTCTCTGGGACAGGCTCCTCGGGGCTCTTGGACTGCTTGCTGACGACCAAGATTTGCTGCTCCTGGACGGCTGCTTCCAAAGATGCCACAGCCGCCTTCTCCTCAGCTTCAAGTCTTCTCTCTGTGCAGCGCAAATCTTTTACCTTTTGCTCGCTGTACTCGATCAAACGGGCTAAGCCTTCCACTCTAACTTTGATTTCGCTAATATCAGAGTCAATATCTTTGAGCAGCAGCCTCGAAACCTGTGCGCACTGATCCAAGATTGAGAGGCCCAGCAACCCCTCGATATGGTCACGCCGTTCCGCGGGCGTCGAGCTCAGAAAGCTGGCTGCACCGCCGTGACTCAGCACAACCGTCCTGACATATGTCTCATAGTCGATGCCAAGCAGCTCGTCGATGGCCGCCTGCGTCGTGCGTGAGTTTGGATGCTCGAACTGCAGCTGCGGTTCCCCATGCAGCGAGACTACGACACGGTTGCCGTTGGGTTTCTGATTACGAGACCGCTCAATTGTGTATCCATTGGCGAACTCGAGCCTGACTGAGCAGTTCTTGCGCACGCTGTCGTTGACGACGTCCTTGGCCCCGAGGCCATCGCGAATGCACTGACCGAACTGGCACCATGTTATAGCCTCGACGAGCGTGCTCTTGCCTGATCCATTGTCGCCCACCAGAAAGGTCAACCCACGCGGCAGGTCCTGTTGGAAGTCGATGACGATGGTGTTCTGCACGCCGAGGAAGTTGCTGATTGTGAGCCTGCGTGGCTCGGCGACGAAAACGTGGGTAGGAGAGAGCCGCACGGGATCAATGGCGTTCGTTATCCCGACCCCTTCAGATGTTTTGTTGAGAAAGTCCAAGTGCTTAATCTTGACCTCCCCATCCTGGCTCATGATCTCCCGTGAGGTTTCTATTATTCGTTGTCCTACACGCACCAAGTCCTCTTTCCGCGACAGAAGAGAGTCATCGAGATCGATCGACTCGACATACCCGCGAGCCTCGGAGGCAAGGTCAAGTCTCTCAACCTGGCCTTCGATGCCAAGGCCAGAACCTGGGTCGCCATCAACCATTGGGGCTACATCACCCCCATTCCCCGTGGGCTCTTCCAAGGGCTGGATGGCAGCATCACTGGCCGGGGCTGATGCGCCGAGATGACCAGATGGTCGATGGTTAGCATGCAAGGCAAAGCCCATGGGAGCCCAGTCCCGCACGCTCCGAACTCGTAACGAGAGAAGCTTATCACGGGCTGCGACATACTTTTGGTTTGTAAGCCTGCCGAGAATCATAACATGTTTGTCAGCCACTTCGGCCTCGTCAATTGTTCCGTCGAGAACCTGTTGCAATTCCACGGCTGTGTAGCCGACGGCATGGGGATTAACGAGGAGCTCGTGCTCAAGCGTCTTTGGGTTGAACAAGACGACGCCCCTCTGCTCATCATAAAGGTCGGCCCAGGTCAGCTGCAAGGGCGAGCCCAGGTAGGTGATGCTCCCGTGCAGACGGTCCTTCTTGCTGCTGATCTGTTTCTGGACGATGGTTTGGTGACTATGGAAATGTCCCGTGAAGGTTCGCGCCAATGAGGCAAACTTATCTGGACCCGTGAAACCAGGGTAGGTGATTGGGTGTGCTGTGCGAGGCTTATCGTCGCCGGCATTAACCACGTAGCGCTGGGTGATGGCTTTGTTGATGGCGAGGTGGGCAAATGCAACCGTCTTGCTCGCCTCCTTGGCGGCCAGGGCAGCGACAGCCTCGGTCAGCTCGTTCTGGTCCTCCCGGAACGGCAGCAGCAAGACTCGGCGGCCGTCCCACTTGTGCTGAGCGATGGTGCTGTGCACCGACACGTACGGAGCTAAGCGCTTCATACTGAGGGCGTCCAGGGCGCTAGTCTGGTAGTCGCGGCGGTAGGCAAGATCATGATTGCCCAGCACGATATGAACGTGCGGCACGACATCGCTGAGCGAGCTGATGAAGCGGTAACAGGCAGACAGCACATGTGTCGACTGCGTCGTCCGGCTCGTCAACAGGTCACCGCACAGCACCGCCCGCTTGACCTTGTTGCGCTCGGCCTCGGCCACGATCCACTCTGCCGTCTGCTGGACTCGATCCAAGTCATTGTGTTTGAAGTGCAGGTCGCTGAGGAGGAGCCATCGTCCCGTCCTGGCCGACCGAGCTGGCATGGCTCAGGGGGGTTTGCGAGGGGGGTTGGAGAAGCGCCGTGCCAGAACTTCGAGTTTTATAAGACGATGTCCATTTCTATAAGTAATGAGATGAATACCGCGGTCGCTTTGAGCTGAGAGACAGGCTGCTTTGTAACAAACAGATCATCGTCACCAGGCCAAACAGCGCATCCATGTGCAGCAACAGAGATTTGTGGCAAAACCCCGCCACCTGACCCACTCATGTAGTGGGTTGATTCATTTCAGGCAGCGTTGCCGAGATAATAGACAATGTTGTAGGCAGCAAGGAAACCGCCTGTTTAGCTACCGTTTCCCTTCAAGCGGACCACGCACGATTAAAGGTTTCAATGTGACGATTTTTTCCATGTATCGATGGAACTAAAGGAAAACCCTTCTGTAAGATGGCCTAAATTAGTGGCCTAATCAGAATGCCCAAACACGTACACAATGCAAACGACTACTACTATGAGATATTACCTACCTAGGTAGGTGCAGTACCTATAATTGCTCCCTGGCCAGCCTCGCAGCCTTACTAAACAGCGGCCGCTTGACCCTGATTCGCTTCTCTCTATGCAATTTATTTTCTCTTTGTGGCATTATCGGCGGAAGAGAGACCGTTCTATCAACGGCTCCGTCAGAACAAGGTACTATTCCTAGGAGTATTCAAAGATGAAGAGAGAGAAAATGAAAAAGAAAAAAAAATGTCTTGCAAGAGTCAACTTTAATTTCAAGTAATGTGCGGAGAAGTTGTGATACAAATACCCCGAGGGCTTCTTACTCGAAGCATCAAACTGCTGCTACATGAGCAAATCATTATTCACCCTCAACTACTATACTCAACCTTGACATCATGTTCCGTCTCATTTGCGCCCACCTTAATTGTCCATTTCGGTTGACCACCAAACCTCATAGCAAGTGTCAGGTCGTCGTGCTTCCTCCATCCGCTTCCACTGCCCCCAATCACCTTCCACTCACTGAACGGCCTATCCCACTCGCACTCAATCCGGCACAGCTCCGCAACACTGGCGTCTTGCCTCTTCGGAGGGGGATCCGACTGGCTGTATCGTATAATGAATACGCATTTCTCCGGCACGTTGGCTGCTTTTGCAAATTGCTGGTACCCAATCAGTTTGGGACTCTTTTTGCTCACTTCATCCCCCTTGTTGAGGTACCAATCCATGCGAGGGGCCACTTGGACCCCTTCCGGATCGAGCTTGACTTTATCTAGAAGACGGTCGTAATCCGTCAGAGTGGCGATGGCTTTGTCGCAGAGTATGCCATAGCTGTATCGAGCTTTCCGCGTGACTACTTCGGGGATGCGCGAGATCATCGTGCGCTGGCTGTGGGAGAGGTTGGTTTGGTTAGACATTTTGTCTTGGAGTAGTCGGATTACTGCTCCGTGTGCTACTGCTGACCATCTTTTGCGTCGGAAGGTTAGTGGGAATTGCCCTTTGGTAAAACGAAAAAGCGGAAGGAATAAAGACTTACGGTCGAAGCGGCCGTAGGATGGTCTTGGGGTATTGGAGCTCCAGTTGGTTGTAGATGTACTGAGAGCCGCCTAGACCGCCCACGAGAAGGATTTTCTTTGGCTTTCGGCCTGTTTCTTTTTCTACTCCTTTGATTTGATCGCTTATGAGGGTCCGTATACCTGTCAGAGACTTGTCGAAGAAGCCGGTCATTGCCTCTCTGTATAGATACTCAAAGTCAGCCACATATCAGATCGTGAAAGAGAAGACAGAAAAAAAAAAAAAAAAAAACCATACCGGCTGATGGAAAACTCCCCCTTGCCTCTAAACCGGTCCATCTTCCCAATCGCTTTCGTCGGCGGCGTCATGAAGAACTTTGGTGGGTCTGGGTTTCCAGTAAAACTTCTTTTTGCTCCCATTTCCCATTCCTTTGTGACGAAGACGTTGTGCTCGGAAGTGCTGAGAGAATCAAGCTTGAGCTTGGTTTCCCATTTCAGGTATGCTGCGAATGCTTCGTCGACCTTGTATGCCCCCGAGAGTTTACCTGTAAGAGGGGTTAGGCACTCGACCAGGAATCAAAAGGTTTATGAAATCTAACCATCTCCCTTGACGCACTCTCCAATACGAAATGGTGTTATCGACCGCACTGTGTAGCTGATGACATCCTAGTTTACCAGCGCATGTCAGAAGTTATGCTCGGCGTCGTGCAGACTGTGCACCGGATTGAGTGAGACTTACAACAGTGCCGCCGCCCGCGTCGCATACCACAAATGATTCTTGCGGCTGATGTGGCGTCAGTAAGGAGAAGCAATGTGTCAAGAACAACATGTGATAACTCACCTGAATCTCGGGCAAGTCCCTGCGATCGAGAAATATTGACAGTGCGGCAGCTTCCGGCTCTTGGACCAGCTCGAGAGTCGTATTGCCAATATCTCTGACCACGGTGATTTTGGCCATGTCAGCAGCTTCCCTCATAGCCTGCTCGGCATAAGGGGGCCATATCGCGGGCACTGTGATGGCAACTCGAAGAGGCATGTTATCAACATCTAGCCTACTGGCGAGCTGCGCATAGGTGTGTGACCAGAGTTTCTCGAGATACATGGCGACAGCCTTGGTTGGGGTAAGGCCACGAGCCTCAATCTGTTTCCGGGCATCATCGAGATGGTGGGAGCTCTTGATCTCGTCCCGCACAATGTCGGCGTCTTTGAGCAAGAGAAGCTTGAACCACTTGATTGGTTTCATCTGTGAGGTGACCTCGTAGCCCCATTTGCCCGTGGCGAGGTCAAGCTGGGTTGGGACTTGGTCTTCTCTAGAGTTGAGATGAAACTCTGCTGGCCATTCCGTTACCTCGTGGATGACGTCTGGATTGTCTGAGAGAGCCCATGACACACCACAATATCTGCGAGATTCTCTGGTTAGAAACAGGAAAGTACTCAATTTAGCAGAGAATAGAGCTTGAGACTCACGTTGTTCCAAAGTCGATGCCAATGGCAACAAACCTCCCGCCAGCAACTGGGCCGTTCGTGAAGCTGGAGGGGCTTGCAACTCGAGTACGGAAAGTTGAACTCATGGCTGGAGTTTGGGGAGGGAAACAGATGATCCAAGTCGGGAGGTGCTGGTGAGCCAGCCCAAATATGAGGGGACTCGAACGTCAGAGCTGACGAAAGGTCCCTTGGGTGAACTGAAGAGACAAGGATGGAGGAGCTCGAAGCGTCGAGAACCCCTCACTGCCTCAGCCCTCCCACCCATGTACTGTACATCTCGCCGCTAGAGATATTAAGCGCCAGGCCTCTGGGATTTGGAAGTCACTGTCGGCTGTGGAACTAGTGGTATCATTAAGGCGTCTGTGGTGTGGTCTTGGCGCTGCATCGAGAAGCAGGCTGGGATAATTCTACCCCCCCCCCCCCCGCTCTTTCATTCTTCAGACTCCCCTGGTATCCGATGGAGGGCTTTGATCGCTTGGGATCGATGGCGGGGCTGATCAAAAGTCCCAGTTCCCCCTTTGGTCTGGTGCATTGTCCTTGGCATCTGTCATTTTTCCATTCTGTTGTCAGTGCTGTGATTATTTCCTCGTTCATATATTTATTTTTACAGACAAATAGGTGCAGGTCGATTGTACAAGATGTCAAGCGAGGGCATCATTCTCGTTCTCGGGGTGACAGGAGCCGGCAAGAGCTACTTCATTAACCAGCTCAAGCGGAGAGGCTCTGTCTCGGTAGCAGAAGAGCGCGTAGAAGAGGGTCACACATTAAATTCAGGTTAGTGTACTCCGCCAGGACATGTCCGCTTGTCCGACCACAAGTATGCTAAAGACAGAAACAGAGACCGAAGTCTGCCAGGCTGTCCGAATCGTTCTCGACGACGACGACGATGACCCTCGAAGCATCACTGTGGTCGACACCCCCGGTTTCGATGATACCAAGCGGCCGGACGGAGAAGTGTTCGCTGAGATCAGTGACTACCTCGCCGCTCAGCATGCCTCTGGGATCCCGCTAAAAGGGGTGTTGTATCTCCACAAGATCACCGAAAACCGAATGACAGGATCGTCAGGGACCTACCTGAAGATCCTCCAGCAGCTCATTGGCGAGGAAGCACTGGGGAACACCATCATGGTGACTACCATGTGGTACATGCTGCGCGAAGAGTTTCAGGGCGAGGGCCTCAACCGGCAGCAGCAGCTCATCGACGAGTTCTGGCGGCCGTTGATCGACAAAGGCGCATGGGTGGCGCGCTTCGACGGAACTCCTGCGAGCGCCTTCCAGATCGTCTCCCAATTGGCCGGGAGGGAGTCTGTCGTGCTGGAACACCAACGAGAGCTTGTCGACGAGGAGCGCGACCTCGGAGCTACGGGGGCTGGCAGGAGTCTGCTCCAGCAGCTCGAGTCGACCAAGGTGGAATACTCGCTGAAGCTCGCCAATTTGGAGAAGGAGCTGGAGCGGGAGACTGCGCGGGGTAATCGAACCGCGGCACTGGAGAAGGAAAGACAGGTGGCCGAAATCAGCACCATGTTGAAGCGCCTCGACAAGTCATTGTCCAAGCTGAACACCCGGCCTGGTCCGCGCATCAAGCAGCAGGTTTCGAGGCTGATGACGGGGGAGAATGCGACGCGGGCAGTGAGCGTGCTGGCCGCAATCCTCAATGTTACTCTGTTTGTTGTTCGGGTCGTGGTGGGGGCATGAATGAAGCTTGGGCTCGGCAAAGACGAATGGTGTGTGGGGGATCAGTGTACTTTTACTGCGCAGGTACTCCGTACTTGCCTCCATGGGCTGCCTGGCCGCCTGAAAAGCTGAGCCAGCCTGTTGCAACAAAGTTTTAAGCTAGTGGATTCACGTCTTGCATTTTGCACCTAGCCAATAATGAGATTCAACCGGCCCACTCTGAATTTCCAATTCCCTTTCCCACTCAGCCGCTCTTCGGGTGCATGTCCCAAGACGTCAATGTCATTGGCTTGGCGTCAAGCCTCCTCACCCCAATTCTGGATCGCGGACGGAGCTACCAATTGACGACATTGGATTTTAGGGCGGTTTGTGGCCAGACTCGCCGGGAACGAATCACGACATGCACCCCCGATGGGTGTATGCGTAAAGATGCATGGTGGCATCTACCCCTCCTCCTACCATGCATGTGCTGTATTAGATCGCGGGGCGCAGCGACGGTGACAGACTGGATGGCATATTTACGGGCTGAGTATGGGTGGTGGATGGTGGGTGGTGGATGGTGGGTGGCTTGGTGAAGGAAACCGGGGGAGGGCTTCTCAGAGCCTGATGTCCTGGATTCCTGATTTTACAGATCTCGTTCTTTTTTTATTTTTTATATTTTACATTTTATTTTCGTTCCTCGAGGTTCCTTGATTCCTGGCACAGCCATGGATGATGGACCTTGCCCGTCAATCTCAGTCGAGACATTGGAACATTCACGTTGCGTCATCTTTTTGGTTCCTGCATTCCCTTTTACAGGCACTTGCTCTTCATCCTTTCTGATTTGATCGGTTCAAGTATATCTGCACATCTTGCAGCAATCAGGGTTGATGGCTCATCGCCAGCGGCCGCTCCGCCAGCATCACTACCCCCCGCCATCGTCTCATGCCAGGCTCCAGCACATTGAGAATCTAGAGTACGAACGAGAAAGGCCCCGCACTGCAGACGGCGACATGAGCAACGGCGGAAGCAGATGGGGGCTATTATCCTCCCCTACTAGCCACAGCCAACTGCAACTTCCAGCTGCTCGACGCTCCCGGTCCAGAGAGTCCACTCCAAGCACTCCAGTCAGCCCCTCGTCCTCGGGCAGCGGCGGTTTCAGCATCCGTCGATTGCACGAAAAAATAAAGAACTCGTTCAGCACCAGCAGCATTGAAGAAGATGACATGCTCTCCTACGCCGGCGACCACAACCGCGGCCGCAGCTCAGCACCAGGCGCTTTCATGAACGGCCGCAACAGCGCTGTCCCCACCACCCTCGACCCGCATCCTCCGGCCGTTGATAAGCTCCCAGGCTCAGACGCACTCAGTTCCGTCCGCACGGTCGACGCCTTCATCATAGCCGCCGAGGAGCGTAAAGGAGGAATAACAACCATCACCGCTGCCGCCGCCGCCGCCGCCGCCGGCCCTGCACCACCCCGCGTGTCAAGCCTCATCACCAACCCCAACCCCAACCGCAACTCCAATTCCAACCCCAACCTCAATTCCAACGAATCCCAGGCCCTCTCACCGATGGATCAAGCAAGAATCCGCATGAACTTTCTCGAGGAAGAACTCCGCAAAACCCAAAATGACCTCTCCAAGACACAGCACGAACTGAACGAGCGTAACGCCGACATTCTCGCCATGCTGACCAAGGACGGGCAGTCGGATAGCAAGATCGCGGAGCTCGAAGAGGCTTTGCACGCCGCCGAGGTGAAGTCCCAGGAAGAGACGACGGCGTTAGAGGAGCGGCTGGTCGTCCAGGGGGATATGATAGAGCGGCTCAGGGAAAGGGCGGCGGAGGCGGCGAGCAGGGCCGCCAACGGCCCCGCCGGTCTGGCCGAGCAGAGCCGGCTGAGGGTCCCCGAGCCCGAGATCTTCAAGAGGTGGCAGGAGCTGAGCTACAAGGTCCACAACTTTGTCAGGTGTTACCTGAAGGACCAGAAGAAGGTGAAAAGGTGGGTTCAGGAGGGCAATGTGGCCAAGCGGTGGCTCGAGGAGGTCAGTCCAAATTACCAAAAGCTGGCCTTGGACAAGAAGGCCGGGATCTGGTTCATCGAGGCCGCCATCTGGGCGGTCCTGTGGAGGCGGGTTCTTAGCGTGTCGACCACCTGCGGGAACGTCTGCTGGGCCGGGAGGTTGGGGAGAGGGTTGCAGAGGCTGAGTATGTCTTTACCTTTACTAACGAAACCCCCCCCCCCCCCCAACATTTTTTTTATCACTGTTACAGTACTCTTCTGCGGACTTTGGGCTAATTGAGAGTTCTCTAAACTTCAAAACTACCTAGGCATATCACTGTTTACTTCCATCCAACCCGGTCCTAACGAGCAGGAACACACCCGGCAGTTTCATCAGTGGAAGGCAGTGACCACCAGTCTGGTGAATTCTCTGGGACCTCACGTCAATGACGGTCGACAAATACACGCCGACGTGATGGAGGATCTCGAAGATTTGTTGGAGCCCTGGAAGGGCAACGTCAGCGACGGGATACACGTTCTGAGGGACATTGTCTCGGATGCCATCGCGCTCGACGAGGTGTTTTGCGCGCAGGTGAGCTGGTACCAGCTCACGTACCCGGACAAGAGGTACGACAGGCACTTCGATCAGAATATGACGCGGGCCGAGGGAAGCTCCTCCCAGCGGGCCGTGGGGTTCGTCGTAAGGCCGGCGTTGTACAGGAGCGGGGGGAGCGCGAGGGGGGAAACGTACGATCGGTGGTTTGTTTTGGATCCTACTTTGGTCTGGACATGATGCGTAATGAGTTTATTGGGTGACATAGATGCTAATGTTTTCTTTTCGGGCTTAATGCAACAGGTTGGCGTATATTCTTAACCCATGTAGAGTTATTTAAGAGTGGGGAAACAAGGTTGGGAGTACCTTATAATATGGGAAGAAGTCTTCCGCCCGGGACGGGTGATACTTGAATTTAACCAAAAAAAGGAATCTGACCAGATTTGTTATTTCATTTCATGTATATCGGAGAAATTCTTTGTCGTCAAGTTTGACAACCTTTTATTTTATTTTTTTCTTATCCATCTCTACATTTCCAGTAGATACCTAGGTTATCATTCTCGTACTTTTGGCGGCAACACTCTATCTATAGTACTAGATGGAACTTTACGGAACCTTGACTTTTATGGGGTAGTAATTACTTAGATATATACTAGTCTAGGTCCTCAAACACACTTTGACTTACCATTATTCTCCAACTCTCCCAGGTATACCGGATTGGTCTAGTCCAGTGGAGTCCCAGTATCAAAATCTATAGTTGTATCATGATAACAAAGGGTAAAAAGCCGACATGATCAAAGAAGACACCACATCTCGAATAAGCAAAATTTCTTTGTTCTCGACAGTCAACAAAGAATCATAAAGTATTTCTTTTTTTTTTTTTTTTTTTTTTTTTTTTTTTTTTTTTTTTTTTTTTTTTTTTTTTTTTTTTTTTTGGAACACGCAAACACAAAAACTCAAGAGTATTAAAAACCAAGTCTGCAAAGAAAAATAGTATTCAAACAGCGTCACCATCAAGTTGGGATAACATCGCCCCGGGGTTGGTCAATTTTTTTTTTATCAGCGTGTGCTGCTACTCATTATATATATTTTTTCGTTGACTATAAAATAAGTAACCATCTTCATGACCCTCACCCCCAGGAGTTTGAGTAGGCCCTTTATCTGGTTGGAAGGGCGGGGGGGGGGGGATATATCACATAAAAATTTCCCAGTTACATCATCCCAACAACAAGGTTCAATTTCGAAAACAAAGAAAAATCCTTTTTATCTAAGCCTTTTCCGTCGAAAAGAATGACAAACTTTGACATATATGATCTTTGTCCCACTTATTACCATCCATAACCCCCGGTTGAGAATATCAAAATCCGGGCCGACTCCTACTGATGCGCAGTTTATCAATGAAAATGTTCCCTCCCTCCCCCTTTCCCCATTCCTCGTAGACCAAAAAAGTCCCCGCTAGTTAAGCATCTTTGGTCGAATTGGTCTATAAACTCGTAGAAATCAAAACTTGAATATCTTGCTACTGTCATCTCCTCGACATATACACAATCAACACAATAACCTCCACCGTAAACCTAGATACCACTATTCTCCGGCACCATTATCGAGATCCTTAGCACAACTACTCCCTCCTCACTCGTCATCATGTCCTACGACGATCCCTTCCGCTCCCTCCCCTACCACCCATCCTGGAATCCCAGGCACCGCAACCACCCGTCCAAAGACAAAGACACGAAAAACAGCAGTCACAGCGAGAAACGCGCGGCCGAGGAGCGCGACGCGGAGCTCCGAAAGTTTATCATAGAAACGGAGTTTGCGAGGCACCGGATGGAGGAGAAGCTGAAGAAAGAAAGTCTCGAAGCTGCCGCCGGGGCTGAGAAATCTCAACCTCGTCGTTCAACCTCGACTCGCAGCGGTGGTGGTGATGGAGGAGGAGCCTTTCCGCCCGTCCGGACGAGGACGAACCAGGTTCTGGATTTTCGCAAGTACACCGTGGGGAAACGGGAAAAAAGGAAGGAGGAGGAGGAGGATGATGATGATGATGAGAATAATCACACACCTCGGCCTTCCCCCCAGGAGGCCTTCGACCCTAGGGATCCCGACCCACAAGCTCAGTGGTCCGCTATGGACCCCAGGAGGCACGACCCGGGAGCTCAGGAGGCCGTCCTGCAGCTGATAGCCAAGAGAAGGGCCGAGGAAGCGGCTGCGGGAGGCGAGGCCGAACGGCGGCGCAAAGCGCCGGATGCAACATTTGGCGGCGGGGACCTGCTGGGGTTGGTCATCAGATCCGTGGACGAGCGCAGGAAGGAACAGGACAAGGCCGAGAGGAAGAAGGAACAGTCCCAAAGCGAGCAGAAGCAGAGCACGGGTTCGGAGATGGACGAGCAGATATTGTCCGAAGGGATGAAGAAGCGAGAGGCGGAACGGAAAAAGCTGGAGGAGCGCAAGAAGAAGGCCAGGGAGGCCCACCCGATCCTTGATCCCTTTGACCACAGAGACCCCGAGAGCGTCAGGCGGGCCCTCGAGGTTAAGAAAAAGCGGGACGCAGAGGTTCTGCAATATCTGGAGGAGTATATTGCAAAGAAGAAGAACGAGGAAAAGATCAAAATGGCGTGGGAGAAGCAGTATAAGGAGATGAAGCTTAAGGAGAAAATAGAGAAGGAGAATGCCAAGTGAGAAACAAGTTTATCTGGGGTATGGTTAATAAGAAGATTGGTTTTGACATATTTCAATTCACGGAACATAATGCAATACATTGAACAGTGATGGAATGAATGTAAATTTTTTTTAATTCATGTGATCGAGTGAAAGCTGTTGATGACATAAAAAGTTCAAACAGCTGGTGGTCGTGGCGGGGCCTGAAGTGCTGCCCGAGACCGGAGAGGATGCTGTAAAAAATCCAAAGGGGGGTATCATGGTGTGAGAGAGCTGCGTCGTTTTGTCGTGGTATAAAATGAAAAGAGTAATTCCGTTTTCCCCAGCCGCTGCCAATCGCATGTCCTGGCCCAAAATATCCAGTCGCCCCAATGCATCAATCCTCCGCTGTTGGCTGAAGGCTAAAAAGCCTCACAGCACAACTTTCACATCTCCTCGCGCTCATCCTGAGCTATCATGGCGCGGGCGATGCGCCTGCCTTCCTCACGATGCTCCTCCTTGTGGATTGAGAGACCGTGGGCGGCCAGGAACTTGAACTCGCCGCCCCAATTGACTTCGAGCCAATGCTTCTCCTGAGAGGTGTAGATGGGCGCGTCCTGCTCGGGCATGGTGACTGACAGAATAGAGTCGTTGCACGGGCGGTTGACTGGCTTTGGCTTTGGCGTTGACGTTGACGTCGACGTTGGCGTTGGTGTAGTTCTGGTGGTGTGGTTGTTTTCTGAATGGAGTAACCAAACAGTTGAAAAGAGTCTCGCGGCGGGTGGATTCTAGATAGGGATAATAAAAAGACGCCTGGAGATTGAATGGAGATGTCCGGCCCGCAGTATCGTGTGGGGCCCGCATTCCTGAATTCAGTGTGGGTGCTTCATTCTGAAGAAGAGCATCACATCATCTGCATAAAGTCCATCCTTTCTTGTTCTTCCTGCTCGGTCTTTACTCGTGCATTGTCTGCTCTTCGTCGCGCAATCTCTTCTGGGTCGGTGATGCCGTCGTCCTTGAGCTTTGCTTCAAGAGCAGCATCGGGCAGCCATCTTGGCGTCAACGAGTTCGCCCAAGAGGGGTCTGCGGGGGTGGAGTAGGCCGAGAAGGCTGGATTCACATCTGGTCGGATCTGAACTCCTCGGGCGGAGGGGTGCGGGCGCGACGACTCGGCCGCCGATGGTTTCTCGATGCTCTCGCGGGGAGACTCGTCTTCGAATATCTTTTCGGCGGGGAGGGCATTCTGGGAATGCTTCTTCTTCCAGAAGCGGAGAGATTTTAGGCCGGCCATCGTGATTGGATGTAGGTTGTGTTTTTTGGGGGGTGAAAATGACAATGGCGATGAATCGAGAATCACACGTAGCCAGGAATGAAGCAAGAGAGCGCAGTGCGGGATAGAAGAAATCGCGAAAAGTTGAGGGCGCTGCCAACGTTTATCAACAAAAAAAAAAACAGAGGCGCCTGTGCAAGTCGCAACCATGGATTGTGCCTCTGGGCGCGACAATCTCATTCCCACGTTGGCAGGGAATTTGAGGCAGCTGTCCAAATCGAGAGCATTCCCGTCGTTAGTTGACACCCTGCTGCCCGCTGATGCAAGGAACCCCCAGCGAACCGTCCCAGGTCCCCCAGACAGCTGGTCCGTGGACGCGGGGAACTGCCCCACACCCTGCCGCTCACCTCATCAAACCATCCCACTGCACCCCAGGCTTCCTTGCCGTGCCCCGCGCCCCTTGCAGATCCTACAGCAGCGTCTGAGCTTTCCCACGGCACGTGTTGGATTTGTCGATGATGATAATTTATCCAACTTCAAATACGAAACAACAGGTGTAATGCTGAGGCCAACAGGAGCAGTGTCGCCTCTTGTTTTTAATAAGGATGCAGCTAAACACACGATTTACTACCACTGATCCGCTCTCAGGCGACCCGCAATCCCGTCGGTGAATTGGAGAGGGCCCAGGCTTTCTCCACTCATCCACCCAGGAGCCCATTCGGTGGGTTTTCAGGGTCTACTATCGAAGTCACAGGATTGGGGTTGTGTGATTTTCGGGGGGAAGAAAGATTGCTCAATTTTGGTGCCCTTCACAGAATGATAGCGCATGGCGGGCCAGAAACGGTTGTGGTAGCCGCGATCGACTTGATGTCGGGTTCGGGATTTAAGAATTCCTGGAAATATCCTTGAAAAGTTGAGTTGCACGCACTATGTGGGATTTCAGGCTTGAAACTGCTGCCTACCACTACCTACGGATAATCGGATTAGATCCCTACTACTGGGTCAGAGGTTATTTATATATCACATGCGTCTTTTATTTGTTTATTTTGCCTCTACAAAACATATCTATCATCGTCTCCTTTTTTTTTTTTCCCCTCTGCGGCTTTCAGAAAAATTATTGCACTTAAATTTTTCAGCTGAAATTCGACGTCTGGAATCTTTTTCATTTCCCAACCCCAATTTGGTGGCGGATTCTGAGCACCTGATAGCGGCGTTTCCTGGTGAACAAATCTGCAAGGCTTCAGCCAATTGTCGGGTCTAGGCCGCCGCACCAAAAAAAAAAAAAAAACATCATCAACCTCCTTTTTCATTAACGGTGAGCAATAAAGAAGCGGAAGTTATTCCCTTGTGTCGTAAACAATGCCGGCCACTTTGTCTTATTGTATGATGGTGACAGTCATTTTGATATTGTGATAAATATCAGCACTTTTCCGTTTTTCTTCTAGCGTTGGCGGAGAAAAAAAAAAAAAAAAAAAAAAAAAAAAAAAAAAAAAAAAAAAAAAAAAAAAAAAAAAAGAGAAACAATCCCAAGTTTCCTCTAAAAGGGGGAGAGGGGGGTGGGGGGACGAAGGAAGCAGTCAACCCCACCCAGACGAAAATTTTCGGGAGCTGAAAAGCAAACTAGTGACTCTCCCAAGCCAGCGTGGTAGAAAAAGAAAATATGTATAAATCTAGGTCCGGGGTATTTCATTAAACTTACCCACGCTTTCAAGGTCTAGACTAATAACTGACCGGTCACTTGGCTTGCCTCGAGGACTAGAACCGGCTTATTACGACCCCATACCTACCCATGGCTAGATATTACTAGTATCACCACTGATAATTAACAAGCTCTCAAAACGGTCCACGAGTTCCTTAATAGATGCCGCCTGGCCCATGGATTCCTCCTGATTGTTCTCATCTGACGCCGTCTCGGTTTACCATCGCGGTGATGCCCTCCTGCTGTTGTCGACTGATTCCAACTATCCTGCTGTCAGTTTATTATCAAGTCTTCAAAATATAGAGAGATTCTAACCGAGTAGGAAGGTTGAAGACGGGGGATACCGCAGGGCATTCGAATGCCAATTGGGGAAACAGCACTTGACTGAATGGTTTTTACAAGATTGCGGGATCCAGCCTATGAAACAGGAGAAGAAGATCATATCGAGTAAATATTTTCCAGTGTATTATCACATCACATGAAAGCAACTTACCTAAGGTAGTAAAGAGCTACCTGGAGTATATGCTAATTTATATGGGATGGCACATACGAACAAAACATATGACAGTTTTAGTAGGTACTTTGCATTTGAACTTCTTAGCCGCGTAAAGTTGGGGTTCCTTGGAAGCTGTGATTCGAATAAGTTATTACCAAAAAATTGCAAACGTTTCCTATTTATTAGAAAAAATCGTTTATTATATAAGTGGAATTACGACTGTTTAATAATACTCCTTATTTGCCCCTGAGCGGCCATAAAAACGGCTCGATTATTTAGAGTTTTCGGTAATTAATTTTGTCCCTTGACCGAATCGCTCATAAAAAAAGCTCATCAAAAGCTCATTCGAATAATCTGCTCATTTAACAAGATATTTTATTAAAGGAAGGTGCTCTTTGCGGAATAAGCTGAGTGGTAGTAATTCCCTTCACATATTTCAAACGTTTCCTGTTTATAAGTGGCTTCCAGGACCCCCCCCCTTCAACCGGTAAGTTTTTTTTTGCAAATGAGCAAGATCGGCATTTTCAACAATGTCCCAATTTATGAATTCTCTACCTAATAATTGCCCACTTGGGATTTTTGAAAGAATCTCACTATTGATCCTTTTTTTTTTTTTTTTTTTTTTTTTGGTCGCTCGTGCCTTTTTTGACAGGTTTTATTACGAGCAGGTTCTACAGAACCTTTCTTTCCAAGTTCCATTTACCCTACCCTTTAATTAGATGCCTACCACAAAAAAAGGGGATAACTCCTCTTGTGTCTGGGCGGCATCGAAATCGTCCTGAAGGTGAGGACTCGCACCCAGAAAACGTATCTAAAGCTCCAGGTCAGTCCACGTGGGCACAACAAGTGCCTACCTACCTAGGTAGGTCGAATATGGGGTTCGATAGTGTTGTATGGTTTTCAAAACATACCATCAACACTTGGCATGGATGGCACACAGAGAGTATTGGGAAGAATATGAACTAGTGCGGTTTTGATAGAATAAGGAAAAACCTGATTGGTCTCGGTATCTACAATTCTTTGGGTTTCACAGTCCCCAAGATCCATTAGGATTCTTTGATTTGCCTTGCGTGCCTTAGATCCGTCAAGATGAATTGGAGCACAAATGTGTAAGATACCTGTGACTTGAGTGGAACAACCACCGCCAGGGCTTATATAATCATCCCTTCAACGCGCCGGAGCAGAACACTTCCCAGACAGATTCACCCTGACTTTCGCAGCAATCGACTCGGTCTCCGAATCGCTGGGCCTCGGCGACCTCTCCGCCTTGTGATCGCCGGGTCCATACAGCATCCAGGCCGACAGGGGCCTCAGCGTGCCGTGGGCGCTCACGTTACTCGCTAACACGACATCCTGTCCGGCCCGTTTCAGCGCAGCCTCATATCCCTCTGGAAACCCCGCTGTGATCTTCTTACCCAGATTCCCTGCGGCCACGAAGGCAGGGAACTTGGCCTGGTTATCAAAGTCCCTCATGGTGAACGGCGCGGTCGCGTATCCCAGAGGCAGCTTGGTTATATCGTGGCTGGTGTACTTGATGCCGTCCAGCTCCACGACGGCTCTCGAACTCGCCGACGGCCGTTGCCAGGGAAGCCCCTGGTCATCCCAGTACAAGAAACCCGTGATCCACCCGCTCACATCCAGCGGGCTCGCTCCGCAAATCCCAGAGTAGCTCGCAAAAACAATGCTGTTCCAGAATTTCCTTGTTTCTTCCGAGTCGGGCTCGTCGTAGCTCTTGACGAACCTCTTGAAGATCGGGCTCAGCCTCCTCCTGTACTCCTCCGGCTCCTTGCCGAACTCTGCCAGCCTCTCCAGCTTCTCCTCCAGCTTGACCCAATCCTCCCTTTCGCCGAGCAGGGTGACGGAAGGCAGCCCGCAAATGATGCCGCCCTCGTAGCGGAAGTAAGACTTCATGAGGCCCATCATGAGGATGTTGGCGGTCATGACGTCGTTCTGCGTCGTGGTCGTGAAGTTTGGCATGATCCAGTCCTTCAGCCAGGGCGTCATGACGCGGGCCTGAATCTCGTCTTTGAAGCGCAGCAGGACCAGCGTCCAGTTCACGTCTTCAACCACGATGGTTTGCTGGCCCGAGTGTTTGACGAACAGGTGGCGGACCGACTCGGCGTGCGTCGCCATGTAAAAGTTTAGCTGGGTCAGGACGGTGAACCAGACCTCCTCCGGGCGGATCTCGAGGTGGAGGTGCTCGCCCCATGCCTGGATTGCGCCGCGGACGAAGGAGTCCGAGGACGGCGCCAGGGAGGAGAAGTTGGTGTGCGAGGTGGATGGTTCCAGGGTGCCCGAGTAGCTCGATAGAATGACGCGGGGCGGCTGGGTGATGGAGGAGTTTTGGGAAGGCCGAGCGAATTCAAAGGGCGCTGAAGCGCGGAGGAAATCCGCGGCCGAGGTTGCCGCGGAGGGAACACCGCGGTAAGGGAGGGGTCTTCCTCCGGGCAGGATGGTGATGCTTGCTGTGGCTGCTGATGCCAGCCCGATGAAGGAGACGAGCTTCATGATGGGCAACTAGTATGACTGCCGAGATTCTGTAATTCGCTGGTGCAATGAAAATGGAAAATGAGGGAATCAAACGTTAGAGAGGGGTTCCGAGTCCTCTTATGAGGACGAGAATACGAGAAACGTGTCTTGGCTGTGTGCATTGTATTTGTCGCCCCCAACGGCCGATGGTAGCATCACATATGTGTATCGGTAGTCGTAGTCCGCTCTCGATTACAACAGTCAATGTATATGTGTGTGGGTGGTGGTAGGTATGTACAGTACATACCTACTAATGAACGAGTGCTTGGCCAATATATCCGGGTAAGTTGCTGGACACCAGAGAAAGTTATTTTTGGGTAAAACCCACAGAAAAAACCAATAACCAATACTCGGGAATTTAAATTTCGTCTATTTAGCATCGAATCCTCCCATGGCTGTGTTGCGGGGAACATCTGAGTTTCGTTCAGTTGCATGATATCGAGCATGTTGTCTATCGCGAGCTGGACATCTCATCATGACTCTTCTACGTGCATTGGATAAGACACCACGTCCAAAGCTAGAATTATTAGAATAAACTTGAAGTTGAGGACTTGAAGTGGAAATAAATTTGGAGTTGGATGTTTTTGTGACCTCGGCTCCATTCATGAGACCGTCTCGGTCGGAGATGAGACGCTCCCAGACTGATGATCACGAAAAAGGGCCTCAAGCAAGGTAACGATAGATCTCCAAGGTGGAAAGCTACGCGGAATGTCTGATCCATTTTACGTCACTCAGGATCGAAGAAGCGTGGCCGGGGATGCTTCGCGGTGATACCAGAGCTTATTAGAGCTCCCTTATCTTGATCTTAACAATATTAGCCTCTTTATGCGTGTAATTCAGATAGTTCTAGCTAACGGCAAGCCTACTTGCACACCTCGGATCGAAAGTTTAATTTCGAATTTTTCCCTCCAGGCAACCCTCTCCTTGGCCCATCCTTCTCCGTTTGCTGCGCATTCGAATTCCTCTTCCAGCCATTCATTCACTCTCGACAGCGAGATTCAGATAATTGGGACGCACTCTGTAATTACTTCATAGCTTCATCGTCAATTTTTTGCGCCTCATTTAGAGTAAACTCGCTGTCATCCAAAAAGCCAATTTCGCAAGATCCAATTCCCACAAAAACGAGCCCTCTCGAAAACCTCAAACTCATCCATAGAAAAACCATTATCGTCATCATCATACGAGAGTAGGTATGTATGCGCCCAAGCTTGTAAATGCATCCCAAAAAGACCTCATCATCCAGCCCGATTAAATACACCAAGAAGAAAAACAGAGGGAAAAAAAAAAAAAATAAAAATAAAAGAAAAAGCAAAAGACTCCTCCATCATCTAACAGTGTACACAGAAATGAACAACTTTTTTTCTTGGCGGAAAACACATGCCATGGAAGGCTTTTTCGTCAAATCGTCTCCATCATCTCATCAAGCTCGTTCGACATCTCAACACGTAGCGGTCGGCGCATCAGCCTTCGACGCCCAAATAGCTGGCCTCTACGAGCCGCCTACAACCCCTTTTAAGCCTCCGCAGTCGTCGGCAGAGGAGTCGGCGCTGGCTCATCAGCAGCACCATCCGAAAGCGCCCGCGCAGCCATCATGAAATGGTTGGTCAAGGGCACCTTCCGCTGCGGGCTGCTTCCTCTGCTAACGGCCGCCATCGACATGGTACGGGCACGACGAGAGCCGGGTCTTGCTATAGTCTTTGACTTGATCCTGGTCTCTTCAAGGGCTGGACGCGCCTGCTCCTTGGAGATGACCAATCCCTGAGTCATGGACACGAGCTCTCCGTTCTCGACGCAGCACATGCTGGGCCAGACGACCAGCAGAATCTCATCCGGATCGACCTCTCCCTCCATCATCTCGTCGTCAGGGCCACCGTCGTGCATGCCGTCGTAGCCGTTTTGGGACGCGTTGTCGGCGCCGCCGCCAGCAGCGCTCACCGAGGGGGTCGTGGCACTCGCTTCGATGGTCTCGAGCCTGTCATCCTGTGGAGCGGATGGCGCTTCCGCATCTTCGGGGGCACGCGGGATGCCCTGCTGGCTCTCCGCGCCAGTGGCAAACTCGGGGAGATCCAGCACCTGCCAGTCGAAGTCGTCGTAAGGGGGCCCAAAGTAGGGCTCAATCTTCATCTGAGCCACCTGGATACGCATCCATTGCTCGCAAGCGAGCTTGCATGCAGCCTCGAGGCCGGAGCAGAAAGCCTCGTACTGCAGGGCGCTGAGGAGATGCTGCACGAGCCACGACACTTCGCGGACAACGGTCTTGACGCGGCGCGCGGCCTGCTCCTCTTGTCGTTCGGGCATTGCTGATAGCAACGTTGCGCGCATGTGAGCCTCACGGGTCGGGTCTTCGTCTTCGAGCAGGCGCAAGAACTTGACGATGTTCTCATCGTCGTCGTCGAAGAGGTAAACGGGGCGGAAGATATGTCGATGCAGGGCGCGAGACAGCACGGCAAGAACAGCGCTGATGCGCATGCCCTTGGCAGCTGGCGTGTTGGACTGCGGGAGCGGGATCTGAAGTTGCGTGGCGTGCTTGAGATATGGTGAGTTGCGCAGATTGTTCCAGCAGGAAGCGTCCGACAGGGTCGGTTCCTCAATGTCGGGTCGGAATGTGGCCTCGATCAGGCTGACGATGGTGGTCCAGATCTTGTCGAGGACCGTCACGTAGACGTCCTCGTTCTCTGTGTCCATCTCAATCCGGTATTGCTCAAGATCCTCGAGCCTGCCTTCGGTGTCCTGCAAAGTCCGCTCCGTGTCGTCCAGGCGGATCCGAAGGTCTTGGCCTTGGGCCTCTGCCTTCTCGGCTCTCACCGTCTCGGCAGTCAGCTTGGTGTGAAGCTCCTCGATCTCGGCGTTCTTGTCCTCCACGGTCTGCTGGAGCGAAGCAATCTGCTCCTCGGCCACTCGAAGGGATTCCTCGAGGCTCTCAATCTTTAGGTTCTTTTGCTCTAGGGTACCCTTGAGTTCCGCAATCTCCTTGTTGGCGGCCTCTAGTTCTTCCTCCAGCTTCTTCTTCTGCGCCTCGAGCGTCTCGATCCTCTCCTTGAGTCGCGCAATCTCGGATTCGTTATCGGCCTTTGTTTTCTCAAGCGCCGTCTTGGCCGTCTGAAGCGCGTTCTTGGCCAGCGTCAGCTGCACAATCTCCTCGTCGGCGTCTCTAGCGGCAGCGGCGGCGGCGGCATCGTTGATTCTCTTTTGCTCCTCAACAGCAGACTTGGCGGCTTGCAGGACGGCGAACTCCTGCTCCTTGGTCGCCTTCATTTCGGAAAACTCTTTCTGCATCGCCTCCTTGATGGTGGCGAACTCCCTTGCTGCCTTTTCGGCGGCATCGTGGACGCCTTGCATCTCCTCCTCAAACGCCCTGTGGGCATCGTTCAGGTCGGCTTCCATTTTAGATTTTGAAACGGCGAGCTGCATGATTTCCTGCGACTTTTCCTGGATGACGACCTCCATGTCCCTCTTCTCCTTGTCAAGCACGGCCTTTTGTTCTTCGAGTTCATTTCGGAACTTGCGATACTCCTCCAAGACGACCTGATGCGAGCTCGACAGTTTGGTGTTTTGTTCCTTTACGTAGAGGAACTCGCTGAAGACGTCGGCCACCAGCTTGTAGTTGGGGTCCGAGGTGAGGTCGCGGATGGCGCGGACCAGGCCGTCGACCGCCTGAGCGGGGTCTGCATCGGGAGGGGAAGCCATTGGGTGCGGTGGTGATGGTTGTGGTGTAGATGGAGTTGATGGCCGCGAGGCAAAGGGGATTCGGCCGGTATAAGAACCGGATGGACGTTTGGAAGCCAGCTTGACGGAGGTTGATGGGGAGACAATGGGGGTGGCTATGGGTGGGTCCTACGGGGTCGGGGTCGGGGCGGTCGGAAGAGCGGATTTTCTCTTGATCGTGGGGCCACCGATGATCTGGTTCCCGCCCTTTCAATCTTTTTTTTTTTTTTTTTTACAGCAACGGCAACGGGTGGAATTGGGTGTGGAATCTGCGGGTTCCCGACGCAAGCTTAGGTATACTAGGTACCACTACAGCATGTGCGGAAAGCGGAATTGGAAACGGGACCCGGCAGCATTATACATAAGTTTTTCTGTCTGCTCTGTCTGCCCTTCTCGTCCTGTCGACACCCCCAAAAACCAAGGTGGCGATTGGGTGGGTGGGCGAGCCATCACAGATCTGAGCGTGCGGCAATGGAGCCCAACGGCCAATTGCAGGCCTTTTGCTCAACTGCGCTTTTCCCGGTGAAGCCTCAGGGCTCCATCTGGGCTCTTGACGTGGCATAGCCCGCCGCCAAACGCTCCGCGACTGGGGCCCGCCTGGACGGGATTGGACCAACCTCCCCCGCCAATGCATGTCGGCAGGAAAATCGATGCAGCAATTCACCGCTCCTGACCACTTTCAAAAGCCAAAAAGTTTCAGCGCCGGCAGCCTGGGTCCTGTGCCTTTCTCTTCTCTGCACTTCCCGGGCTGTGCCTGCCGAGGGCCAAGACTTGGGCTCCACGGCGATGCCCAAGATATTGGACAGCCGGCACCCCGCATGTTTTCCACTTGGCGGCAGAGGAAGCAGCTGAGCTGAGCGTGTTTGGACATTGTCGGTCGGAGCCCGTAAAAGATGGGATTTCATGCATCCGCGCGCGCGTGGTCCCCGCTTGCGATTACATACACCGTCAATTGAAGTCGCGGCGGCAAGCATCAACAGCCTCATCTTGGCATTAGCGCGCATGGCCGGTGTCTTGGCGGCGAGCAAATTCGGGTTCCTTGGCGGTGTCTTTGACCGATCTGACCGACTTGTGTGAAAGAAAAGCCATTGACCAATGGCCGAGGTCGGTTGGACGGACAGGCTCCGGGGGTGGTCTCATTCACGTGCATGCTCCTCCCACACACTCTTTACAGGTAAGGTAATCTCATCATTGAGGCTATTCCGAGGATTCAAATCTAAGATCCCACCTCCTCCTCAGTTTAGCTTCTCAACTGTCATCCCTCTGATAAAATAATCAACCTGAAACCCTATTTGAATTCGTCCAGGGATTTATGATTTCCCAGTAGATTGACAATGTGGACACACCTAGGTATCTAGGTACCTACATAAGCTCCCGTCGGGCCATGTCCTTCCCAACGTGGGGTTTAGATGACTTTGAATTTGTTCCTACATTCTACACTACCTCCTCCTCACTTGGCAGCACCTAAAAGGCGGAGAGATCTCATCAAGATTCAACGGCAGTTGACTCGATGTGGCATGAATCTTGGCTTGATTCGTGCATGCGACAATTGCCGTCGGTTGACCTCCCCAAAAATTCAAATCATAACCCCAAATCTCTTGACAACATGACGGCTAAAAGCTTTGCGGTTCGGCACTCGAGAATGTAGCGGCTCCCCTCCTTGCGAACAACATAATACAAAATGGTGGGAATATCAGTGGCGGTGTTTTCTCTAATGATAGCTTTCATGATTTCAAGTTCTTCAGAACCTGATAGCCAGGCCTGAAATCTCATCACTATGCTCTCTCCCGTCCTCCTCACTTGCCTCGTAGCAGGCCTCGCCGGCTCCCAAGCAGCAGCAGCCTGCACCCGAGCAAGCCTGCAAGAAGCCACGGCCGAATACCTCGCCGCCCTGTCAGCGGGAACAACAAGCTTCTCCTCCCTTTCCACGACATCCAAAGTCCACTACCAAGAAAACGACGTCGAGCTCGACATTTCCAAAGGCGTCCTGTCGGCTCCCGTGAAAATCGACTTCAACTTTAGCATCTACGACACGACCCTCTGCGCTTCGTACAGTGAAGTGGTGGCAACCACGGGTCACGCATACGTCATCGGCACGCGGCTCGAATTCAACTCGTCTGACGCGAAGATCACCAAGATCGAATCCGTCGTGCTCGATCAGGGAGACTGGCTGTTCAACGTCACGGGCTCGCTGGTTTACAACCAGCGGGAAACCGCCGCCGGAGGTTGGGCGCCCATTCCTGCCGATAAGAGAGATTCTAGAGAGGTCATCAAGGCGGCCGGGGACGCGTACGTGAACGCCTGGGGCGATTCCAGCGTGAAGCCGCCCTTTGCGACGCAGTGCGCGAGGCTCGAGGGCGGGTTCTACATCACCAGCAACTGCCTGCTGAATTTCCCCCCGCCCTTCAATGTGACCAACAAGCGCTACACAATTGATGAGGAGCTGGGCGCGATTGACATCTTTCACAACTTTCCGTTCTTGGACGCCAGCCTGCCCAGGCACCCGGGAACCCAGACGAACAATCTGATCAGGGTTGAGGGAGGGAAGATCAGGTATATTCACGAGAACACGGTTTGTCAGGCCAAGAATTGCGGAAGGTGAAGGGGAGCTGGAGTGTGAGATTGATAGGATCATGTACTTGATTTTGATTGATGGATATATCTCGTATCCGTCTAGATACTACCTCAGTATACAATGCAGTCTACTCTTCTTCTCTTGAATCATGATCTCGTAAGGTGTCGGAGCATTTTGTTCACATGCATTCGAATTTTCCATTGCCTATCTTGAAGGAAGGATTGAATCATTCGATGCCAAATATCCATCAATTATTGAGAGAAGATATGTGCAAATATAAATCATAATTACCGAGAATGGAAATGTTGGGCTTGGATATTATTAAGCTCTACAGAAAAAGCGCCCAATTCCTACTATAGGTCTCCGATATTCTGTAGCCCCCCACCCCCCACACACGGCGCAAAACCCCTGCAAGCAAGCCACTTCCGACTCCATTCAACAGCAATCCCGTTTTCAAAACTCCGCGGCAGATACCATCACGAGATGCCTCTCTTATAAAAAATAAATAAAAATAAATTTCCCCACGCTCCGCTGCTGCGCAAACAATGGCTAGACGTCTAGTGCGCCATTTTCTTTTCTCATTTTCCTTTCTCCCTTAAACCTCGATCCATTCCTTCGGCCCCCCCACCCCCCCTCCAAAAAAAAAAAAGACTTAAAACCATGCGTTCGACCGCCACCTCGATTGCGCGCAAAGCATTCGTCCTCCGCCCCTCCTCGTCGTCGTCCTCCTTCATTCTCAACCTCACCCCCCGCCGAACGAGCGCCGCCCTCTTTTCCTCTACTCATCAATCGCACCCTTCGAGCAACCGCACAATGGCATCATCGTCCTGCTCCTCGTCCCACTCCTCCCTCGAGAAGATCCCTTCCTCCCAGATCCGCATCCTCCGAACCGTCTCGTCGCTTCGCCGGTTCCGGCGTCCCCACCTGCTCGACCACCGCTCCGTAGCCCTCGTGCCGACGATGGGGGCCCTGCACGCGGGCCACCTCTCGCTGATCCGGCTGGCGGCAAGAGAAAACCACCACGTCGTCGTGTCCATCTACGTGAACCCGGCGCAGTTTGGGGTGGCAGAGGACCTGGACTCGTACCCGCAGACGTGGGAGGCCGACGCCGGGCTCCTCGCCCAGCTCGACAGGGAGCTGGCGGACGACGGGGCGAACCTGGGCAGGATCAGCGCCGTGTTCGCGCCCACGACGGCCGAGATGTACCCGAGCGGGTTCCCCGGCCAGGAGGTCGGCAGCAAGGGCAGCTTCGTCAGCATCACGCCCGTCGGGGAGGTTCTGGAGGGCAGGTCGAGGCCCACCTTCTTCCGCGGGGTCGCGACGGTGTGCATGAAGCTCTTCAGCGCCGTCCAGCCGGAGCGCGTCTACTTTGGGCAAAAGGACGTGCAGCAGACCGTGGTCATCAAGAAGATGGTCAAGGACTTTTTGCTGCCCGTCGAGGTCGTGATCGGCAAGACGGAGAGGGCGGACGACGGGCTGGCGCTGAGCTCGAGAAACGTTTACCTGGGCGAGAGGAGGAGAGGCGTCGCGACGGTTCTGTTTAGGGCGCTGAGCGAGGCGGAGCGGGCCTACAAGAGCGCCGGCGCGAGGACGAGGAAGGAGATCCTGGGCGCCGCGGAGAGGGTGGTGAAGGAGGTGGAGCAGGAGCAGGGCGGGCTGGAACCGGGCCGGAGGGTGAGGTTCGAGGTGGACTACATCTCGCTGGCCGACCCGGAGACCATGGAGGAGCTAGAGGTTGTCGATGCGAAAAGGGGGGGCATCCTGAGCGGCGCCGTCAAGATGCTGCCTGTTGAAGAGCCAAGGGAAGGGGAGGATCTGGGACACAGCGGTGGACCGGCGGTTAGGCTGATTGATAATATCATTTTGGAGCCGGAGGAGGCATGAGTTGAGGCGTCGATGTTTATGAGTTGTACTTAGGGTGTCTATTATCCCAATTTTTTTTTTCTTGGTTGGCATATAAATGGGGATCGGGCGGCCTTTTTATTCTAGCGCTAAGGTATAGAGAGATGCAATATTGGCGAGATAGAATCGCATTTGGGAAGAAAAAAAACCGAAATTTTGGAGCAGTTTTTCTCCTCCATTTTTTATCATTATTATTATTGTATTCTTTTTTTCTTTAGTATTATTATTTGTTGTTTTACCTATTTACAATTTGTGATCCCGCCGTCTATAAACTAGTCGTGTTCTTCGTTTTACGTTTTTTGATCTTCCCCTATTTGAACACTCTCTTTTGTCCCTGAAGGAGATCCGGCCTCCTGTCACCATGCCTCTCTTCCCTTTTCTGGCCCCCCATCTTTTTCTCTTCTCATCATTTACTTCCCTTCTTTCCCTCTCCTCTTCGTAAAGTATTTCGCTTTCCTCCATCATCTTTTACTTCCTTTATAACCGACCAAAACAAACATAAGCTCTCATCAACCCCTGTTGTTATCCGTCAAACCCCCTTCAAATTTTCTTAGGGTTATTACCACCCCAACATCCTCTTGACAAAAGCAAGCACCTCAAATCCCGAGTCGATGGACTCTCTGCCCTCCGGCTCTCCTTCTCCTTCTCCCCCTTCTTCTTTTTCTTCTTCATCACCCATCCCCGAGCTCGTACCGCTCTGTGGCAGACGAGCCCGGAGCCGAGCGAGCCTGTCGCGACGCAGCTGCACGACCGTGGTGGTGGTGGTAGCGGTGGAGTTTGTTCCTTCGGTTCCGTTGACCGGCGTCGCAGCCCTGTTCGACAGCGAGGGGGTGCCGGTGGTAATCGGCCGAGCCCTACTTGCCAGGGAAGAGGTTCCGTTGACAGGCGTCGCAGCCCTACTTGCCAGGGGGGAGGTTCCGTTGACCGGCGGCGGAGCCCTGTTCGACAGCGAGGGGGTACCGGTGGTAATCGGCCGAGCCCTACTTGCCAGCGAAGAGGTTCCGTTGACCGGCAGCGTGCCGGTCGCTGAACCGCCGCGGGCGGGGAAGCTGGCCTGAGTCTCGGGGTCCCCGGTTTCTTGGTCGGCACCGGCGTCGTCGTGTCCTTGGTGAGGGGCGCGGACGCCGAGGCGGGCGAGCCTGTCGCGGCGGATCTGGCGGGCAACAACAACTTCGGCCGTCGAGTTGCTGCTCGGGAGCGTCGAGTTGCCGGTCGTCTGGGGCACCGAAGGGGCCGTCCCCGTGGAGAGGGGCGGGGAGGCGGTCCCGGCTAGGGCGGTGCTGGCTGCGCCGAGGAGGAGGATGGCGGCGTACTTCATTTTGGTGGGATTATTTTTTTTATTTTTTATTTTTTCTTAAAAAATGAAAATTAAAAAGAATTATGAGTAATGTATGTACAATAGTACTTAGGGATTAGAAAACGAGGTAAGTTAAAAGCAGTCCGGCTGCGGTGATAGTGATAAGTGAATGGGGGTGAGTGATGCAGAATTGGGATACATTATTCGATGAGGGAGGTCAAGAACCAGTCCTCTATATACCTAATTACACCGACCGTTCAATATTGTCCATTTGTTGTCCATAATCACAAACACCATCATCAAGGGATACGACCTCAGTGATTGATCTCCAAATCCTTTCGCATAGTGGCCCAAAACTTTGCCTTCCGTATAATACATACAGTTGAAGGTCCCCCAGCAGGCCTCGGCCCGGCCTCTTCCATGCGGGCCACAGCTTTTCTCTCCGGCCTCAGCTGTGCCTGATGCCAAGTGTGCTTCGTGTTACGACGGGCACAGTTAAAGTAGGCCTGAATTTGCGGCCTGCACCACATTTTTGAAGCGATGTGGCGCTGCAAGAAACCGAAAACTTGGGGATCTTTAATCTTCCCCATCAATCACATTGATCCTCTCTGTCTGGGATCGCAGATCGATATAAGATTTACGAGGCGATTACGAAGTCGACGCAGCTCTCATAAGTCTGTTGAGCTCCGGTGCCGAACCAAAACCTGTTCGCCACAGTTAGCAAGTTAGTCAATCAGTCAGTCAGTCAGTCGGGTCAACAAGGTCGGTCAACTCCTTGACACTTGACGACAACAAACATGACTTACCACTGCAAAACGCAATCTCCCGGCTTGACGCATGATTCCTCTACCCCGTTGCCAGCACCGGGTATGGTGACGCTGAATGCGGTGTTGTTTGCCGGCAGCTGGGCGAGTCTTTCATCGGCGTAGCTGTCAAATACCAACAAGGGTTCGCCTAGGATCTCGTTGGTCGCGGCGAGAACGATGGACACATTCGCAGGACCCTCGTGCGGGATGGGAAGAGCAGCCGTCAGATTGATAGTCTCGCCCAAGGAGAATGTCTGCACAATGTCGAGGTTGTCTTCCAGGAGAGCGCCGCGGCAGAGGAAGAGGTTGCCTGCGGGTTTTTGTTAGCCGCTTGCTAGTCGAGGCAATATTCGGAATGATGTTCAAACTTACAAGACGCAGCTGGGTTCACCACGCTCTCGATAGGAAGGGTACCATCTCTCAGGACGCTATCCACCGCTGCCTGTCCGCAGGCTGCCACCATGGCCTGACCAGGGAGACGTGCTGGGGGAGAGGTAATGTTGCCATGAGCAGAAACCGTTGCCGCTAGGGCAAGGGCTGAGAGTATCATAGACTTGGCCATCTTTAGTATTTTAAGGAGCGTATCGAAAGTAAAAAATTTATAAAGTAAAGAACGAATGACCGGCACTGATCAGACCAAGATCAGATGGGTGAAGCCCATGGAGAAGGGGTTTATACCTTTTTATGTCCCGTCACTTGATGCATAAATTATTACAAAAAAAAAAAAAAAAAAAAAAAAACAATTCGCTACCGGTAACATTCTTACTCAATTTGCATATCTCTGCACAGTAGTTCACGGGTGGAAGGGTCACTTGGATGATGAGACGATCCTGGTTTGAGCGCCTTGGCATTGATCGACCCGGCCCCTGATACATGGCCGGTTTGAGATTATCGCGAACAACTTTTTGAGCCGCTGGCGAATAACCGGAATTCCCTTATTTGGCCAGCCCTAGGCGCCGAGCGAGGTGTTCCTCACAGATCCAGGGTCGCATGGCTGGATCTTGATGCCAAGGCATTCGCAATCTGGATCCAAGTGCCGACGTGACCCCCTTCTTCGGAATGCGGAGGACCAAGCTTCCCTCGGTCTCAACGTCTCGCCTAACCTTATCTGACACCTAGCGACGAAATACTGTAACGAGCACTGCCCGCCTTTTCGGAATGGCGGCATCTTTTTGTTCCTTGGGGAGCCGCGGCGCTGCCTTTTGTGCTTTTAAATAAGTGGGTGAATCCTATGAAGCCCTTGACCTAATTCCACTGGCCGGATGTCGTGAACACCGCAAAAGTGTGGTGTATGTGTTGTAGTTTACCGTGGTTTAACCTCAACGGTACCTGGATAATATCTCTCCAGGTTGGAACTGGAAGATCAAAAGCTCAGGCTGGAACTGTATTAAATCGTTGCGGCCGTCATCTTTCATGTCGAAGCTTGGGTTCCTCTTTTTCAGATGGTCCCATTCTGTTTCAAAAAAGACAGCAGAGTCCGGATTTTGAATATGATGTCACGACAGGTAAGCCAACGAGGCCAAGCATTGGACGGGTGAAGAAGCTTTTCGAGGGCCCAGAAAGGGTGAACCTGGGAAGCTTTGGAGAAGCTTTTTTGAATGGTCCTTCAGTGAAAGCAATTAACCAATCACATCTAGTTAAAATCAAAGCTTGGCCCCGCTTCCCCATAATCCTCCCCCCGTGGGAAAGTGGCGCCGCCAAATGTGAGATGATCCCTGTTAGCGTTCCCGTCACACCCATTGTGCCCCCTCCAAACGCCCAGAATTGACCTCGGGAAGGCAAGGAAAGCACCGGCAATGCTACACCAAGAGGGTTTCCCAATCCTGTGGATTTCTTTTACCTTTTTCACATGCTACAAAAGCAAGTGATGATTTTTTTTTGGGTTGGATTTCTTCAAAGCAAAAGCTCAAACATAATCGCTCGAAGTTCCATACGAGCATCCTACGAACACGGGCAAAAGACGCTTTGTTTAAATACAAATACGATCAGGAAGACAAGATAGCAGTGAGGTCCAATTAATTCCGAGGGAGGAGAAAGGTATCCGGATTCGACGAACTCGACAGGAAACGGTCACCTCCTTCAACCTACCTCCCACCCCCCGATACGATAACGCGACCGTCACACACCGACACGATGCCGACCAAAGACCGCCACGACTCGGCGCCCGACTTGCGCATTCTAGGCGACCGCATTACGCTCCAGCCCAGCGGGTTCGTCGAGTCCCTACCGAAGGACACGGGCGAAGATGGCCGCGAGGAGGCCCTGATGAAGAACATGGCCCGCTTCCGGTCGGAGCCGTTACAGTATGCCCTCTTTGCTACTCTATAAGCATCACTACTCACATCACCAAGAGTTACCGCAACTCCCACCGCCGCACAACCATGCTCCCAACCCCCCCCCCCTCCATTCCTCTGCCCCCCTCTCAGGTATCTCCTTCGTGCCCTCACAGACTGACAATCTCTCCTCCTGGGCCAGGTTCCTGCGCGAAGTCTCCCTCTACGTTTCCGGCACGGGCTGGCGAGCCTACGACGAGGTGATCGGCCAGCCGATATTCTACAAGGGCTTCTCGGACCACATCAAGTCGCTCGTCATGTCGGCGCCGCTCCTGCAGACCAAGATCTCGGAGCTGGCGGACCTCCGCCTCGCCGTCGAGGAGAAAGAAGGCCTCCTGAACAATGCCGACCAAAACTTTGCCCTGAAGAGGGCGAGGCGGAGGGCTGTCCTGGCGCAGGGCCTGCAGGAGGTCGCCGAGCGGCTGACGGACAACATGATTTGCAAGTTCGAGAGCAAGACGTTCATCCGCGGGGCCTACTACATGGTCACGCAGCTGCTGCTCAGGGCGTACCACCAGGGGATCCACGTGTCCTCCGAAGAGGTTCTCAGGCTGCGGAGGGTGGCCGAGGAGGCCGAGCGGAGGAAGCAGAGCATCATCTTCCTGCCCTGCCACCGGTCGCACGTCGACTACGTGGCGCACCAGCTGCTGTGTTACCGCCTGGGACTCGCGCTGCCCGTCATCGTCGCGGGCGATAACCTGAACTTCCCGCTGGTGGGCAGCTTCCTGCAGCACGCGGGGGCCATGTACATCCGACGGTCGTTTGGCGATGACCAGCTCTACACCACGCTGGTACAGGCCTACATAGATGTTTTGCTGCAGGGGGGGTACAACATGGCTTGCTTCATCGAGGGCGGGAGGTCGAGGACGGGCAAGCTGCTGCCGCCCAAGTTCGGCATCTTGAGTTTTGTACTGGACAGTTTGCTGAGCGGGAGGGTCGAGGACGCCATCATCTGTCCGGTTTCTACGCAGTACGACAAGGTAATAGAGACGGAGGGCTACGTTACGGAGCTGCTTGGAGTGCCCAAGAAAAAGGAGAACCTGGCGGATTTCCTGAGTGGCGGGTCGAGCGTGCTGAGTTTGAGGCTGGGGAGGGTGGACGTGAGGTTTCATGAGCCGTGGAGTTTGAGGGGGTATATTGATGACCAGATCAACAGGCTTTCGCGGGGACCGTCTTCCGGGATCAGTGTCAACTGGAGGGATACGGCGAATCAGGTGGTGAGGCAGAAGCTGCTGAGGAGCTTGGGGTACAAGGTTCTGGCAGACATCAATGATGTTTCGGTTGTTATGCCGACCGCGCTCATCGGGACCGTGCTGTTGACGCTGAGGGGGAGAGGGGTGGGTAGGGCCGAGTTGGTTCGGAGAGTCGAGTGGCTGACTGAACGGGTCCAGGCCAAGGGTGGGAGGGTGGCGCATTTTGGGAATGCGCCGTTGTCGGATGTTATCGAGAGGGGGCTGGAGGTGCTGGGTAAGGACTTGGTTGGCGTCGTGGAGGGACTGGCGGAACCGACGTACTACGCCGTCGATAGGTTCCAACTGTCATTTTACAGGAACATGACCATCCATTTGTTCATCTCGGAGGCGCTGGTTTGCGCTGCGCTTTACACAAGAGTCAAGAAGGGAGGGGGTCCGTCGATCCAGGATATCCCGTTTGAGGACCTGCGTGACCAGGTTTTGTTCCTGTCATCCCTGTTCAGGGGCGAATTCATCTACTCTGGAGAAGGGCTGGCGGCCAACTTGGAGAGGACGCTGGTTGGGCTGGAGAAGGACAATGTCATTTTTATTGAGCGAGAAGAAGGACCTGAAAAGAAAATCACCAAGGTTGGATTGTCGGGCGCCGAGAGGGCAGCGGGCAGAGAGAATTACGATTTTTATTGTTTCTTGATCTGGCCATTTATCGAGGCGAGCTGGCTGGCAGCTGTTTCATTGCTGGGGTTAACTCCCCCGCTGGGCCAAAAGGACGATATCTGGATCCAAGTCTCCAGGGCGCAGGATCAAGCACAGTTTGTAAGTTTTTTTTCTCCCACCTTTACAGCTGGTGTTTATTCCGCGTGCTAATAACATTTCTACAGCTGGGCAAAACCCTCTACCACCAAGGAGACCTCTCGTACTTTGAGGCGGTCAACAAGGAGACCATTAAAAATTCGTACCAGAGGTTCGAGGAGGAAGGAATCATCCAGGTTGTCAGATCTGTCAAAAAGGATGCCCGAGTTCCACCCAGGCTGAGACTCGCCCCGGAGTGGAGACCGCAAAGGGATGAGGTTACTGGAAACCTGGTTGCTTCTGGGAGGCTGTGGGATTTTACGGAAAAGATTGCGAGCAGCAGAAGGGAGGGCAAGAACCGGAGAGACGGTGCAACGGTTATCACGCGGGTCGTCAGGCTTACGGACGAGCTGGGCCAAAAGTTATGGGAGGATGCCGTCAATGGGATCGAGGCGGCAGGGAAGGAAGGGAAAGGAAAAGGCACGGCGCCTGCGAGGCTGAGCAGCGAGGAGGAGAAGAGCTTGCGCAGGAGCGTGAGGGAGCAAAAGAGGCGGAGGACCTTGGAGAACCGGGCTCATTTGTAAGAGGCGATCCCGGTTGGTGCATGTGTTTTGGATAAACGGAGCAACAGGACGGGCGTTATGAGAGCAGAAGCCGAGGATGGAATGTAGAGAGAGGGGAAAGGGGAAGGATGAAGGGTTGTATATACATGACAAGGATTTGCACATGAGCATTTTACCCTATTAATCGGGTGTCCATAATTATAATAGGATGAATTAGAACAACACATGAGACTTCTTTTTCCAGGAAATAGAGACGCGAGGTATGTTTGAGGAAACCTCATTAATTAGTTGGTGAGGAAGATGTGTGACAGGCCAGAAACCCAATCAGCAAAAAAACTAAAAAAAAAAAAAACTGAGCCAAGTACCTGCGTATGTACAATAACATATATTACATGCATAGACGCCGATACTCTAACTTCGATGAAGCACGAAAACAATCTCAAGAACCATACAAGACATTTATATATATATATATATATATATATGTATATATCCCTCGCTTGTGAGAAGAACGGGTTGCATGTCAGAAGGCAATGGAGGAGGTGAGGTGGGGGAGGGGGGAAGAAATTGACAACCAGGTGTATTTGGAGGCCTTGGAGGGACGGTGGTACATATATACATGGCGGCATGACCCCAAGACACCAAGACATGGTGGGTAAAAATGCATAGACAGCAACCGAGGCTCTCGAACTTTTGTGTGTTTTATTATTATTATTTTTGATTAATTCTCTCATCTTTTTTTGGGTAGGTTCTTTCTCCATGTTTCTTGTCACTTTCTACTAAAACACATCCCACAAACTAACCTTGCCGTCCTTGCTGCCCGCCGCGAGCCAGTGGGCCGTCTTTGCCTGGTGGATACGCTTGTCCCTGACCGTCATGTCGACGAGTCTAGGGATTGGTGCCACCGCCGCCATCACCTCCTCTTTGGCGGCACCTTCGGTACTGTCCTTTGCGGTGTCTTGGATATTGGTGGCATTTTCGCTTGATGTTGCTGCCGTGTTCTCCCGCGATGGCGAGGAAGCAGAGAGAATGTCGGAAAAGGCGGCGGCGTAGCAGCCGACCTGGTGCCACTTGAGCACGGCGACCTCCTTCATGGTTTTCACCGAGTAGATGCGAATCTTGGAGTCCCACCCTGCCGTAGCAAAGATGAGATTGTCGCCTCTTATACGCAGGGACTGCTGGCCCGAGTGTTTGGTGTTGATCTTTTTGAGAGGCTCCGTTTGGAGAGCGGTGATGATGTGAGAAGGAGATGGGACGGGATGCTTGGCGATGACCGCGTCGGCTGCGGAGGTGAGGAAGAAGGATCTATCGGGGGATACGTCGAGTGATAGGATTGGTTGAGTGTGGCTTGTGTTCTGATACTTTACCGTCCAGGTGCTCGTGCTGCCATCGCCGAGCTGGGCTACAGCGGCGAGACCGTTTTCGAAGCCCGCGATGAGTGTCAGGGAGTGCCCCTGGCGGAAGAGGGACACAGCCATGACCATGCCGTTCTTTTCTGCGCCCACTTTCACCGTGTGTACTCTCCGTTGCGAGGGCAGGTGGAATATGTCGATCTGAGAGAAATGAGGGGAAACGGTTAGTGAGATGCAGTTGATTCCGGGAACAGGGGTCGAGAAGAGGAGGTTTTCTTACAGCTTCCGAGGCGAGAGTGTTGGGCACGGCTATGAGGATTTCTGACTCGACCGAGGTGGGACAGTACGAGAATGAACAAAAGTTCATGGTATTGACCTCGAGCATGTGGAGGACCCACGGTTGGGGTCGAGACTCGGGGCACGGATCCAGAGGGAGCGTGGTGCTCAGTTGGGCCTCGTCCTCCTGGGCGAGTTTCCAGATCATGAGCTTGTTGTCTCTACCATGGCTACGGATAAAACCGACTTAGTGATTTTGTCTTGGTTACATTTCTGATCTCTCCGTCAGATGACCTACGTGATTACTCGATCTCTCCCCCATCCGGCGATGCCCAGTATGGCTTTGGTGTGGGCTTGCCATACCGCCCTCGGCCGCATTATGGTCAAATCCCAAGCCACGACAAATCCGTCCGAGTCGCCGGTGAGAAGACGCTCATTGTTTCGAACAAAGGCAGCCGCGTGCACCTGGGTCTTGTGGCCTCTGAGGATTGACTTGGGCTGCGCAGGTCGGACATCGCTTGCCATGGATGCGGGTGGGAATCAGAAGCTGTGTTCCCAACAGCCCGCTTTATAACTAGCTGGCAATACAGCAGAGGTACCCAAGCCAGAAACTGCCTGCGTAAGAGGTATGTATGTATGTATGTCTAAGATGTGTACAGATGTTTGGCTGACGCAGGTTAAGACCGGTGTGTACAGTACAGGACCTGTGCGCCCAGCAATGATCTGCAGAACAAGATGGACGGTCTTCTAGAGAAAAAAAAAAAAAAAAAAACGATGATATGTAAATCGAGGGCCAGAATTTCTTTTTTCGGTAAGCGTGCCGATCAAAGTTCAAGTCAGTGATTTGGAGAAAGTGTGGAAGCCGAGTGGTTGCACAATTTCACCTGCAGAGAGGTGAGGGGGAGGGGGCCGCGGGGAGATCCTCCCACTGAGGTGCAGCTGTGGGCCTCTCTCTGAGCCCCTCCAAAAATCAGTAACCCCGCTTGTTAACCCAGGCATCCCTCAAAGATCAGCGTCCGCTGCCCCAAAAAACATAAAAAAAAAAATAGAAATTATCAAATAGTATAGAAAAAGATAAAAATAGGACGAAGACTACTAGCTAAGTATTTCTTCTTTTCATGTCCGTCATTTGAACAAACCATCACCAATATTGTCACCCACCATATTTATACCAAGCCAATTGTCCACCCCACAACGGGTTAGTGTCCGCCATCAACCCCGCAGCCTATCCGTAATACAAGACCTAATTAGTGCTTGAAACGAAGCCACTGCCGCTGAGTATGCAAAGCTAGGGCATTCTGGGCAGACTCGATATTTAGCTAGGATTCTGTGTTTCGTCAACCGCCAGCCAAACTGCGAAGTGGAAGAGCAAGCTGCCATCTATCAATTCTACAAGCCTGTTGCATACGCGTCTCTGGGGCGGGAAGGGAACTCTCCCCCCACAAACCGTCATCGAGGAATGCATACGCATTCTACATACCTTCTTTTGTCTCACCAGAGTCCCAGAGCCCCTCGCAACCATGTGCGCTGCGACGCTGGGAGACCCGCCCGATTGGTCCCTTTGTTTGCTCGAGTCGGCACTCTCCGCATTACCTTTGGCATCCGCCATCAACGACGGGAAGCGTCCGGTACTTGTGCTGCAACGCCCGCTTAAAAATGCCGTTATCGGTTGACATGGGCATATCTGCGTTGAAATCGATCAGAGAGCTCACTGAACTGCTGCCAAAACGTGGCAGACGACACCCCCCTGGATCACCCAATTTGGAAAACATGTATGCACACGGTATTCCATCGTCCCAATCCGGCAGCTGTTTGACAAAACCCGAATTTCCATGATCAAACTCCCTCCTTGATCCAAAGAGGCGTTCCCTACAAAGCATCTTGATTCATTGTTGACGAACCCCACGGACGTGAACAGCACAACTACCTACCAATTCCCGACGGCTTGGATAACTGTGACCTTTTTCTTTGTCCTTCTTTCTCATTTTCATCATCACCGTCCTGCCAAGAGACATCTCAAACAAATGGCAACTTAAGCCGAAGCGCTTCTCAAACAAAGAACCACTCTGCGGGGACCGAGAGCCCCAAGTCCAAGATCATCCTGCTTGGCGGCCCTTGCAAGGTCACAACGTCGACCGAGGACCCCCTGTCAGCAAGGCACAAAGCAATTGGACCTACCTCGAGCCGCGCGATGCTTCTTGAAGGGTCTGCTGCACGGAGATCGATCTGTTGGTGGTAACACACTACCGGCATCTTCTCCGGTTAATCGATTTTGACAATGACGGTTTCGGGAACGTGTCGACGATTCGGTTCTGATAATGTTGATGGCTTTCTGTCTCTCCCTCAAAGGAGGCGCACACACACACGCAGCCATGCAGGAAACCCTGTCTGCATGTAACCCCCTTCATGTTGCTGCGAGTTTGTGTGTCCCTGTCACACTCGGCCGCTCCCATGCCCCCCTCGAACGCCATCCCATCTCAGGTGGACTCTGAGGATAATGGGCATACCGGGGCGAATCGGCAGCTGTCCCTACCAGTCGCACCTCACTCGTCATACGCGCGAGGCCATGCAAATTCAGGACCCGCAATCTTCGAGCTTGTGTTTGACTTTGTGCATCAACGCCTAGGGTTCGTTCTTTGAAGATTTCCCTTGGCTTGCAGCTGAAGCCAAGAGAGAGCTACAAACAGCCCCGTACCGGATGCTACCCTGTGTCTGAGCGCTCCTCCCCTAGCCACTTTGGTTTACGAACCCCTGGACGTCCTCCAACCGCCAGAGTCGTATGTGCTTCCAGAACGACACCTCAATAATACCTACCCCTGATCACCTTTTTTGTCTCATGACAACTTCTCTCCTCAGCAAACACACTACTCCTTCACATCAGCTGTGGCATCTTCATCTTTACCCATTGCTCCTTTGGGAAGTAACCGGACCTGGGACGACGGTCATGTTGAATCGAGAACAGTACACACCATTTGTTGCTGTGCTTCCTCGGTGATTCCACCCGAGTGAGCCGACGACGGAAGACAGCATCAGAGACCATTTACGGACCGCTGCATCCCGCGTTCTTCGGTGCCCGTAGCTTTCCGCTCGTTTCCCCTCTAGCATTTTACAGAATAATTATTATTGTTCGTCTCGACGTTCGAGACGCAAATCAGCCCTGGCGTGCTACGATAGTGCCGTGGGACATTTCGTCTCGGACTTCGGCCTTGGGGCCATGAACCCTCTACATCACCACCCTTCAGCTTCACGCAATCCTTATTTTCCCCAGCATGATCACCAACCACCACAGCGTCATCATGGTTATCAGCCCCAAGCACATCAGCCTACTGCGTTCGGAGAGTTGGAGGACCCCTCGACGCCGCATACGTCCGCTAGCAGTAACCTTAGCCCGGAAAATCAAATTAATGCGTCACCGGTCCGGACCAAAAGAAAGGGCGCGACGCCACCCGCCCCGGCATGGAGTGTAAAGGCAAGCAAGATGACTCAGTCAACGAGCCCTGTGGCAAGCAAGGCGCGGAGAGTACGAACCGGGTGTCTGACGTGCCGGAAACGACATCTCAAGTGCGATGAGGGCACTCCGGACTGCGGTAACTGCATGAAGGGAAATCGGACTTGCGAGCGCGGGTTACGCCTCAACTTTCTCGATATTCAGGTCAAGGACCCGCCGTTCTTGGTACCCCAGACCAGGGACTGGGTGGTCAATTTCCAAGATGAGTCTCGGCAAATTGCTTCAGAGTATCGTGGAGGCTTGAAACGGTACACATCAGTCAGTGATTTGCATAGGAGGGTGTCTACCGAGCGGCGTTTCGACTCGAGCAGACGATCACAGAGTGCTGTGCGGCGACCTGCTCAAGAGCAGCCTACTGCCTTTTTCACGGGTAGTAGTCTGATCAGCAATAGCGCCAACGGCCTCAGCAATATCAACAACACCAACACCAACAACCCGGAACCTCAGGAAGGGAGTTATCCTGCGAGTGTTGGACAACCACCACCGCTGCTACCGTCTCCTCCCCCGCCAATGCACAACTCAATCAGCTATGACAATGGACAACTTAGCTTGCACAACCTCCTCTCTCACAGGCACAATGAGACCTTCATCAATGCTCCAATCGTCACCTCGGCGCCACCGAGCGCATTTGCTCTGACCGCTCTGCAACAACCCTTCACCATCAAAGAGGAGCCAACCTGCTATAGCGTCAACCGATCCAGGCGAAGCAGCGAATCCTCAAGCGTCACCTCCTCCCTAATCCCTGATGGCACCACCGTTAACGCCCATCACCCACCCAACTCTAACCATCTGAGTGTGGACAGACTAAATCCCATTCAAGCATCCCCGGATGGGCTCACCACTCCATCGACCGACAAATCCGGCTCCGAACGCGACTACCTCAGCACTGAAGACGAGATCCGTTTTATGCAGGTCTTCATCGACGAGGTGACGATCTGGATGGATACCCTCAACAAGGATCAACACTTTGCGAACACGCTCCCTTACCTGGCTCTCAAATCCCCCATGATCTTGAACGCCTGCTTGGCATGCGGAGCTAAACGTCTATCCCCCACCGATGGGAAGGGGGGAGTCTACTACGACACTGCAACCACTCAAATGATGCGCAGTCTCCAAAACCCGGATCGAGATACAGAGGAAACCGCCATAACGGCAGTCGTGCTGAACGTGTACGAGACAATGATGGACACGCCCACCCAGAGACTTCATCACATCTCGGGCGCTCGAGCCCTGATCCGAGAATGCGGCTGGGACGCCGCATCCGCGGGAATAGCAGCAGCCTGCTTCTGGCTCAACATAGGCCTGGAAGTGCTGACCTGCCTCGCTCAAAACTGGAAAACAGCCTGGGACCCGGATGACTGGGGCATGGACCTGGAGTTTACCACCTGGATCGTAGGAAGCCACAGCGGAAGCGTGGTAGGCAGCGAGACGCACGAGGCCTCCAAGGCATTAGACAGCTTGCAAGCGCACGAGGAGGTATGGACCCAAAGGATATTCTACATCATGGCCAAGGTAGTCAATTTCCGCGCCACGATACCGCGGTTTCAGGAACCGAGTCCGCACGACGAGCAGGTGAGGCTGCAGTCGAGGTTTGCGGAATGGAATCGGTTGAAGGCTCTGCTGGATGCTTGGAACCACAACTGCCCGAGGTCGATGCAGAGTTTTGGGTATTCACTCGAGAGGTCGAGCCGGTCGGTGTTTCCTAATATTTGGTATGTTTTTGGCCCTTTGCTTATCCTTTATATTATACACACACTTCCCACTCCCCCTTTTTTCTCCTCTCTTTACTAACCGTCCTGCTCCCAAAATATCCAGGCTGCTTAAACGCCCCTCGACAACATCTCGCATCATGTACCAAACAGCCATGACCCTGCTCCCGCAGCTCAACCCCCTTCCCTCAACCTCGCACCCTTCTTCTTCCTCATCTCATTCCCATCCTCACCCCCACTTCCCCGACGAATCTCTCTCCCTCTCCAGGCATCACGCCCGCCAGGTCTGCGGAATGGTGGCGCACACCTCGGACAGAGCCATCCTGTCAATCTCTATCCGCTGCCTGATCATCGCCGGCTCCGTGCTCGACGCGAAACCGGAGCGCGACGAGGTCCTGGCCCTCCTCGAGCGGATCAACAGGGAGACCGGGTGGAAGCTGGACAAAGCCCGGGAGGAGCTCTTGACGGCCTGGGAGGGTCCAACCTCGAAGGGCTTCGGAGCCGCCGCCACTGCCGGAGGCATAAACGGAGCGAGAGCGGGCGAAGGCGGCGGAGGAGGAGCGGCGGGGGGGATAAAGCTGCTGGTGGCTCCGGTGCCCACCAGGCCGCCAATGGTGAACCCCCTGCTCGCGAATGCGGATTTCCGGTTGGAGAACCATCCCTACAAGAACTGGTGGGTTTTGCCTAATAATATGAAAGAGCAAGGGAAGGAGGAGGAGGAGCAGGAGGAGGAGGGACAGGAGGCGGGGTATAGAGGTCACCAACGGGATCAAAATGGAGAGGGTGGTGGTCGGAAACAATTTAGGGAAGAGACTGGGAGGTTTGTTTGGGATGAGGCAGGCGGGTATTAACATTATAAGAAGAGGGATTAGCGAAAGAAGGCACGAAATGGAAGCTTTGGGTTTTCGATAGGGGTGGGGTCCCAGGGGGATTGGAATCCCGTTGATACTTTTGCCATTTTCATAGCCTTGTTTGTAAAAGAGTTTTACTTAAAGAATTCTGCATATTTTGGATATATAAACCCCCCGACCCTTTTTTTTTGGGGGGGTGGGGGGGGGGGAGGAATATGTTCTGTTAGGTTGTTTTTGTCTCGTTCACACATTCTTCCAAGTTTACATCTTTTGGGGGGTTTATAATTACAAGGTTGACATGTTATGAATATTTCAAGGGACTTTGGGTTCATCACGAAGTTGACAAAGTCATCAGCATTTATTTCTACAGCCGATTGTCGCGTGTTTTGTGAAATCTGTTTGTGGGTGGTGTGTGGGTGAAGGTGCGTGCATGTGTGTGGTGTGCGTCGGTGTTTCGTGTAGGTCGTACACGCCTCTCGAAAACGTTCAATTACACCCCCTAAACCTTTGCCAGCCCCTCCCCCTGGGTAACATTTTAATTCACCTCAGCAAAAAGTCACAGCAGTCTGCCGTGCTGGGGGGAAACAAATCATCAAGGTCGTGGACAACACAACTCTATGATAGCAAAGGTACCTCTCTCTTCATGTCTAATGTTGGAATCTATTATTCGAGATCTATCAGGTATACTCTTTTCTACAAGATCTCGCAAAAGTCTGGTTTCTTAAGCCTCAACCCTCTAACTTATCCTTGTGACCATACTCTTCCCTTTTTACTAAACCCTCCCTCACGCAAGTTTTTTTGGTCGAAAATCTTCGAGCCCTCCAATCATTACCCATACCATCTGCCACCCTGGCATGAATAGTGCAAACCTATTTCCCCCTCCAATAAGCCCTCGATTCATGCCATCTTGCTCTGCCTCAACCTTTCCGGGTCTTTTTTGACCTTAACCGTCAACGCCATTTTTGCCATGTCTACCAACCTTCTCCATATGATCAAATGATGCCATGGAGAAGAGAGTGGCACGTCATGTCAGAAATAAAATCCCAAGAAATATGACGGCAAAATTTCAGGAAAAAAAGTTTTCCCCTTTTGTCCCTGACAGTTCCAGTATCAAGAATCCGTCACCTCAACATCATACTCAAGCAGCAGAGGAGGCGCTCTTAACAACCTGCATAACCTCGCCGTTCGCAACCTTCCCACTCTCGATCATGCCAGGCTCCTTCTCAACCTCCTCAGAGGGAACAATAATCCCATACTTGTCATAGGGGAAATCGACCAAGGTTGGCAAGTAATCACCCCAACCATCGTCGATCTCTCCGAGCTGATGAAGATCTATCTCACCCGCCTCTTTAGTCTGCCCGGCAAGGACCTCACCCTCCCTGCCCTCGTACTCCTTCTTGAGCATTGGATGGGGGACCCAAACGACACGCATGCCGGCCCGACGACCAGCCTCGACGCCGGGGACGCTGTCCTCGAACACGAGGCACTCCTCGGGGGTGATTGGCTTCTCGCCGTCGGGAAGAGAATCGTTGATGGTCTTGAGGGCCAAAAGGTAAATGTCGGGAAGCGGCTTTCCGCGGCCGGGAGGGATGCGCTTATCATCGCCGAGAACCCGGCGGTGGGACTCGAAAACGCTGAACAGCTCCTGGAGGTGATCCGTCTTCATGCGGAAGTTGGATTCGTGAGATGAGGTAGCGAGAGCAATGTGGACGCGGTGGGGAAGACGGTCCTGAATTGGGGAATCGGGAGAGGTGAAGGTCTTCTCCCCCAACGACTCCTGATGGCGCTTGATGTCCCAGTAGCGAGTGCGGCCGAGGTCGCTGAGGAGTTTCTCAATGCCGGGCAGAGGCTGAGTGTGGGGGAAGTGCTGAGCTTGAAGCTTGTAATACTGGTCAATGTACTCTTCGTGAGAGATGGGAAGGTTGGCCCAGTCGGAGAAGAGCTTGGTGGCGGCAGGCCCGGGACGACCTTGCAGCTTGGCCTTGATGCTCCACGGCAGCGAGGGACGCTGGTATCTCTCAAGGATCAGGTTGATGCAGAGCGTGTAGAGATCCTCGGTGTCCAGGAGGAGTCCGTCCATGTCAAAGAGACAGGCGCGAACGGGCGGGAAGCTATTTGACGACAATTAGCTTTGAACACTGCAGAACAAAATGTGTGCGACGTGACCACTTACTCGGTTTTGGGAGGCATGTTTGTGACGGTTTTACGGATCTCCAAATGTGCGGTGCGTGGAGAGGCTTGAAGTTGAAGGAGAAGAGTAATGATTAAAGCTGCGGGCACAAAAGATATATACTTGTTGTTGTAGGAAACGGGCACGTTACACGACGTGTAAATCACGCAAGATAAGAAGTCTCCCGTTTGGTTACCTATCTCGAGACTTTTCGAGATAAGAAGATTGCCGGTTGAAAAATTCCGTCTCTTCAGAAAAAAATTGGAAGGAAGGAGGAGGAGCAATCCATCAATATATGGAAGGCTCGAAAAAAGTTCACCAACGCCGAGAAAGAGAATGGAATATGGGTCCCCCGCAAGGGGCAACCAAGCTCCCCTGTCCAATTGAGTGCTGGCAGCTGCGGGGTGCGCACCATGCCCCAGGACCACCCTGGCAGTGGCCGTTGACTCCAATCAGATCAGGCACCAACTCACCCAACAGCTCACGCCAACAGCAGCACTTTCTCGCGCCTCGTGCATCTCTGTTCCCGGGCGAAGACGTGTCGGGCCGTATAACCCCTGTCCTCTGATACTGACCGAGCTGAGGAAAAATGAGGTGTCAGTCAGGTGTGATGAGATGCTCGGTACGTACAGTACCTGTGGCTGCTTCGGGCTAGCATCGGAGCCGTTGAATAAATCACAGCGGGCACCTAACTAAAAACAAGCATGGCGTGCCGAACCGAAACTGTGGGATGGCTCGTTTCTGAAACGGACCATACGCAGCAGGCATGGAAGTCCTGGGAAAGAAAAGATAATTGATCGGATGATCGATCCATGGAAGGGAAGGAGGAAGGTTCCTTCCTGTTTGATCTGATCTCATCCCATCTGTCAACCAGACGCCAAAAAAAATCTAAAATGAAAAAGGAAACTGCCAAGACACGCTGAAATTCACGGCTTTTAGCGGAGGTGAGGGGCATCCATCATCCACCGTTGTCTGCGACAGTGCGCAATGACATGTGAATGTTGAAAAAAAAAAAAAAAAAAAAAAAGAGGTCTGTCTTGGCGTAGGTACTCATCTAGCATCATCAGGTTGCAGCAGCCAATGCAACAGAAAACTGCGGCTCCGCTCCCCCTGTTACTCTCCCTCCTCATCTCCTCCCTTATCTCGCGTCGGACTCTTTTCCCCGCGCAAGCCTGTCAACCTTGAGAGACACATCCACACGCAATGGCAACCAACACCGACGACAAGACGAACACCCCGACCCCGGCGGCTGGGCTGCAGAAGGGGGAACAAGATGGTGGCGACGGTGACATCAAAGAACAATCCCAGGAGAGGTTCTCCCCCGAAGAAGAAGCTGCAAGTACCTTGGCCGTCATCGCTGACTGGCACAATGCGACCACCCGTTATGTCCGTCCAAGCTGAAGCTGACACCCGAGCGATGTGCCCTGCTGCAGTCCATGGTGGCCGACTCCAACGCTCACAAGGCCGAAGCAAACACCCTCTTCACGTCGGGCAAATACGATGCTGCTATCAACAAGTACGATGAGGCAATCGCAGTATGTCCAAACTACCTCGATTACGAAGTGGCCGTTCTGCGGTCCAACATTTCGGCATGCCACCTGAAGCTCGAGGAGTGGAAAGATGCGGCCACGAATGCCACCACGGCGCTGGACGCCCTTGACCGGCTGGAGCGACAGGAGAAAGAAAAGGAAGAAGAGCAGCAAGCCGCCAAAGCAAAGGAGGACGAAGATGATGCGGCGGAAATCGAAATCGTCAGCGCCGGCGCAGCAAAAGCCGGCCCGGCAGTGCAACAAGACGACCCAGCCGAATCTGCACGGCGCAAACGCCAAGATGACATTGCACGGATAAGAGCAAAAGCTCTGATGCGACGGGCACGTGCGCGGAGTGAGCTGGGTGGGTGGTCGGTTCTTGAGGGTGCGATCGAGGACTACAAGAAATTGGCCGCCATGACGAATCTCGCTCCGGCAGACAAAAAGATTGTCCAATCACAGCTGCGGGTGCTCCCACCTCGCGCCAAGGCCGCCCAGGAGAAGGAGACAGCCGAGATGTGGGGGAAGCTGAAGGACCTGGGCAACGGACTGTTGAAGCCGTTTGGGTTGAGCACGGATAGCTTCAACATGGTCAAGGATGACAAGACGGGCGGGTACAGCCTGAATTTCTCTGGCGCGTCGGGCAGCAAGTGATTTGAGGATTCACCAAAGATAATAATCAACTGGATAACAGCAGAAGCCGACGGGATTCTGCATTTTGTTTCATTTTTGTATGGGCAGAGTCCTTGCCAACGCAACAACGAGCGTGCCGTCGTCAAATGTGTCATACGTGGTTATCTCAACATTCATGCGAGGTTCTCAGCCATGCTGTACGTGGCGCACCAGGTCCAAATGGCGAATGTTGACATCCCGAAGATATCTATGTTCAAGCAACGAGGAGGCAGGTCGTCCACCTCAAACTGGTCGTGACCAGTTGGCATGTCAGGCAACGCAAGAGTTGAGAGAAGAGCAAGAGGTTGATGCACCAGCCGCGCCGCAGTTACCGGAGACTTCAAAGACACATTGCACGGCTTCCGAATCAACGACCTTAATGTTCATAACGATTCACAGTTGCGGCTCATCCTCTACGGACAAGCACCACAAAATGAACTTGAATTCCTAGAAATAAACTAGCCTACAAAACTAATACAAATATCATTGCAATAAATCCCAACAATCCAATCAATCCCACATCCACCCTCTTCCTATCGACTCCTCCTGTAGCAGCAGCAGCATCAGTTGATGAATTCTCGGTTCCAGAATTTGCATTCCCTCCTTGGCCTTGCCCCCCAACAACCTCGTTCCCAACCCTCAATCCGACCCCCTCCTCAACAATAACCGTCCCATCCAGGCTTACCTCGCCAGCAGTCTCGTTCCCGCCACCTCCTCCAAGAGGAGCAACACTCCACCCCTGCGTGCTCCCCAACCCGCTCACCCTACCCAACAACACCTCAACCGCCCTGAAAGCCAAAGCCGGCTGATCCCTTCCGATAAAATGACCAGCCATGGCCGACCCGAACCACGTCAGGCCACGTTCGGTATGGACCGTCCCCACGATGCCTTCTTGCGCTTCTCCCGCACCCACAACCCCAGCGCCGCTACTACTACTACTACTACTACTACTACTACTACTACTACTACTACTGATATTACTACTGCTGCTGCTGCTAGGCAGGTACAACCCCCCGGTGGGTCTGTTCTGAAAACCCGTCGCCCCGTTCCACGTCAGGTTCTGGATGGTCAGGAGCGTACCCTCGGCGACCAGCTGGAAATCCCTGGCCCCGGTGCCGACGATGACGTTTCCGGTGCGCTCAATCACCTGCGCGAGCACGGGGAAGCTCCCCTGCCCGGACAGCAAGGTTTCGTCGAGGCCGCCCGCGGGGCCCGCGAAGACGGGTTTCGCGGGCGGCGCGCAGCAAGACCAGTTGGTGGCTGCCGGAACGTGGAGGAGTGACTTGACGTCGGCGCGGTCGAAGTAGGGGGGACCCGAGGGAAAAAGGGCAAAATTCCCGTAGCTGAAGCCTAGCGGGTCGAGCGGGAGCGGACAGGAGACCGAGACGTCGTAGGGCGTGAAGCACGGGTTCAGGGACCGGGCGGCAGCGAGGATCGTCTGGGACAGCGCGCAGGAAGCGTTTGAAGGGAGGAGGGGGATATTGGACGGCTGCGGGCCGCCGCCGGCGGTGGCGAGGTTGGGGGGGAAGGTGAGGTACCGGGAGAGGTAGGACGTGTAGTTGCATTCCGACGACGCCGAGCGGATCGCAGAGGAGAAGGATGCGTTGAACGGGAGGGCCCAAGGGTTGGCGTGGGCAAAGTGCGCGGCCGGAATAGACGTGTAGAGGGCCGGGTTGTTCAGGAGGGGAGAAAGCAGGAGGACGCCGGACAGTGAGGCGTTCAGGGTTGGAGATCGGAGGAGGGCCGAAGAGATGTAGGGGATGTACATGCCCGAGTAGGAGGACCCGGCGAGGTAGATCTTCCATGCCGGGTCGATGCCGAATGTGGATGAGAATCCAGACCAGAAGGAGAGGAACTGCGAGGCGACGTCTGCTTCGTTTCTGGCCGTCGGCGTCCCGGATGAGTAGCCCGTGCCGAGGGGCTGGTCGATCCAGACGACGTTGGAGAGGCGATGCCAGGAAAATTTGTTGGATATCGGTTGGAAGGTGCCCGGTTTCCAGGAGATTGGGCCGTTGAATTGGAGGAACTCGGCCAGGGAGGAGCAACCGGGCCCGCCCGAGAGCCATATGATGATTTCTTTATTTTGAATAGCGGTTGGGTTTGTGGAAGGAAAGAGCCAGAAGAAGAGCTCGCCAGAGGCTGCGTTGGAGGAGTTGATGGGGAGGAGGCCGGCGTAGGATTCGCCAACGTCAAAGCCGACTTCCGGGATGGAGGAGCCGTTGACTGCGAAGCCTAGGTAAGGAGAAAGGTTAGGTCTTGGAGGGGAAAAGGATTAAAGGGGGTTGTTTGGGGTTCGGAGAGGACGATACCTTTGGTTTTTTCATTGAGAAACTGGGAAGATGTCAGATTTGATTGCTGCTGCCGTTTATGATGGACGACATCTGAACGGAGTGGACCTGTAGAGCCAAACCCAGCGTAGAATCGGCTAGGATTGAGGGTTGCTTTCACCAAGGAGGAAAGCAGCAAGATGGAGAGCGATATCAGGCGCATCTTGTCTAAGATGGTTCTGTGGCCCGAGGTTAAGCTTTGCTGTTGCAGTTTTTAGAGATGTTTTTTCTTTCTTTCGCTCAACACTGCCAGAGCCTTGATCCAAAGGGTGTTCTCATTCAGCGAGAATTGAGGAAGCATGAGTTGGAGAAATCACCTAGACTTGCATTATGATATCTTGACTTATAAATGGCCTACTCGGTAAGGTAGCTAGCTACATGCTCATGTCTGTTTGCCAAGGTCGAGAACAAAGGTAAGAGCTTCTGCGGATTACCGATCTACACAGATTGCCGAACCTAATTCATCGGGACTGTTTCTCGAGGTTACCGCAGACAAAGAGAGTGGATGAGAAAGCTATAAAGGAGCTGGCCCGCAGCTAACCTGCATTGGTTAGAATGATGGCATCTAATGACTTTTGATTCTGCAAAACTCTGCGCTTATCGTAAACATTGGGAAACCTAGCACTCCCGACACATCAACCGACATTGATCTACCCCGCAGATTTTCTTTATTCTCCAGATTATGGTTCTGCTTGATACGAGGTTTGTCTTGCCCGGATTTGATATTCCCCAAATATGTTCAGAAGTAGGTATCAACAGCCACTTACGTTATTTTGTGTTAATGACAGCATCCCAGCTCGGACGGGGTACAAGGCAAGAACAATCATAAGAAAACACATCACCTCTCCTGTTTGTCACTAATTAGGTACTCATTAGAAATGCATAAAAAAGGAAAAAGAAGCTGGATTCGCTTACGCTCTCAACACCAGCAAAAGATTGATGACAAGAGTGGGATTCGAACCCACGCCCTTTCGGACTGCGAAATTCTAAGAATCTGTTAAATTCCTGAACACAGCGCCTTAGACCGCTCGGCCATCTTGCCTTGTCTATTTTATTGGAGTTTTGAGTTGGCAACTTGGTAGAGGAAGGGCGAGGCGGCGGTGCATCAGGAAATTGGGAAAAGAAAACAGCGGCATTTTTATCAGCAGTTCTCAATTCATTGGTTGTCGACGGTTGAATTAGACGGGATTGACACTGGCATGTTAATCTTATTAATTGTATCATACTTTGTCTGATATTTAGGACTGCTGATTTCAAATTGCGTGTTTCTAACCTCTTGATCCTCTTTTATTTCTTTTTCAATCAAACAACCCAACACCCCAATTAGCCGTTATCGAAGCTCTCTGGGTTCAATTCAGACCACTGAAATTCAAGCTGAAAGATGGAAAGACTGGTTGGGGGTGGAGGATTACGGACATGTTTGATAGCAACTTCGTTCTTACTCAATGTTGAATAACAAGAACCCCCCCCCCCCCCCAACCCCACCCTCCTTGTGACTTTCATTTGTTTCCAACCTCCGTGACGTTTGGAAATTATCAACCTCTCAACCGGCACTCATGCCTTCCTTCCACTGATCAACTGACACAACGCTAAACACTCGCCCAATCCTCCAGGCTCCAGCTGTGTTTTAATTCTCTCACTTCTTGATAATTAAACATCATTCAACAGACTCGTCGCCCCACACAGCTTTACCGCAGCCTGTACAGGATTTTTGCACAACAACAACAACAACAGCATCAAACATGGCACCATCTATCAATCTCAAACCCGTCATTTCTGTCAAGTTCCCATCAGCTTTGTTAGATGGTATCTCCTCGTTATTTTCGATTTCGGGTGTCGCCGTCATCGCCGCAATCTCATTCATGGGTATGCTCCAGGGTGCTGTTATTGCACACCGCAGGGAAAAACAAGAAGAGGTCCACCCTATCGCTGAGTACTAGATTTACTTCTTGCGGCATGCCCGGGTGGCCGTAGCCGTCACCTTTGTCATCCTCTGGCTCATGGACCACGACTGCACACCGATTAATCCCTGGCAGATCCTGATGCTCTTTCTCGGGCTCTTGGCAATACTTGAATGGTTATACCTCCCGCCGCCTCAACTGCCGTCGGAGAACCCGGCATTGGGTAGATATATCACTGAACAAGAAGTCAAAGTCCACAAACAACGAGAAAAGCTTTCCCAGGACGGGGGAGACGGACGTCGACAACAACAGATGGGCCTCGGGGAGATGATGTCCGGCTACGACCAACAAGTTTTGATTCGCCAGAATGCGGTTCGAATTTATCAGGAAATATGCGAGGACTACGATAACATGGTTAGCCGTTGGCAGCAGTTCATTGCCTTGAAGGAAAACTATCTAGATTCTGTGCTCGGAACGCGCACAGCCGTCTCTAAATTGGAACCCTCGGCAGAGAGTTGTGCTGCTGGGCCGCCAGTGCCTGCGGCCGCAACCGCGTCTGAAGTTCCTCCTAATGCCGGCAATAACATCAATACTCGGGAGAAAACCGGCGAGGCAGGTAACGAAGTAGAACAGAAGGCCTCAAAAGGCAGTCACCACAGAGAAAAACCAGAGCGACCCGAAGGCGGTGATGGAATTTTTCAAAATAAACGCAAGGAGGTCAAACGCACGGAAATATCGGTGGCGCCTGTTCCATTAACATATTCTCCTGACACCAGAGAGCCCTTCTGCAGCAGATTGGCAAAGAATATGTCTGAATAACCTGGTTGTCCCTCTATGAGGGTTTGAGAGACTCTGAAGGACGAGCGGGAAATAGAAATAACATGCAGCGTTTGTTTCATTTCTTGGGAGGGTCCAATCATCAGAATATAGCGAAATCAAATCACCGAATTGGGTCCGATTGAATAACAGAATACTGAACTCAAGACGGTTTTAACCGACTCAGACCTGTCTGTGTACGTTGAATAGTAATGAAGGTGACCAAAAAAAAAGCTACATTGTGGGAAATCAAAACAATGGCTCACCTGGTTCACCCAAAAACTCTAGAGTCCAATGGGCAGATATTATCCGGCATCTTTGAATGCCCAAACGGTGGCTATAACAACAACTGCCACGAATTCGAAAGTGGTTGTTTCTTCGAAATAGTTACGATCATGTTTTTAATATAGTTCAGCTGTTCGATATGCACGTACATATGAATGATAAAACCTCAAATCTTACTTCCAACTCTGACTCTCAACGGCTGCTAAATTGTTAAAGACAGCAACTCCCCCTGTCCGACATAATTACTAGAAAGTTAACAGCTTTGTTCCGTATTCAGACTCACAGTATCGTCTTCCCAACTTACTGTTCTTTGCTAACCGTTAGGGTGTCGTCTTTTTTTTTTTTTTTTTTTTTTGGTTAGCAGAAGTTATGAGCGAGTCTCCGGAAGGCAAAGATGCCAACCAGGACGGCGGCAATCCTGTGAGAGACAATCATCTCCATTTCTTAGAGACTCCTCGCGCCGTCGGCAAAGGCCGCGTCGCTCTGGTTGTGGGCCAGGCCGCTCCTATCATCTCCCACACACACTTGAGCGTCATCCAGCCTGTCTGTAGCTATCATAACGGAGGCCCTGTTGAGGAATGCCAAGGAGTTTGGTGGAAAGCGGAACTTGTGACGATTGCTAGCGCAGTTTTGTTTATTGGGGTCGGGTTTGCCTACAAGATGCGTCGCTATTGAGGAGGAGACATATCGGAGAGTTAATTGGCAAATATTCTTTTAGGGTTGTGTTTGCAGCATCACACACTACCATTTATCCTGTAGCTTGAAAGCACCGAAAATTGATGTTGTTTAAAAACGGCAATCCCCGTCCCATGTTGCATCTTTAAAAGACACGGGAGCTAGCGGCAGCTTGGACCCAAACGGCGGGGACCAATGGCAGCGCCACAAGCAGTTATAGGGTGCTATGGTTAGCATGACCCCACTTATCAGGTGGGAATTTCAACTTTTTTACCGCACTGCCGACCAAAGCTTCCCATTCTCCCCCACAGCAACAAAACGGGTTCTCTCAACCTCACGACCACACCCCTCCCCCGCCCCCCCGACCACCGATTGCGGCTCCAATTCCAAACCATTACCACCGGCGCGAACAAAACAAAGACCAAGAATCATCGAGAAAGGTTCCTTTCAAAAAGAAATACCCACTAAAAGCTTTTTTTGGCGACGATCGAGCATTCTTTACCCCTCCCCGACGCAGAAAAAAAAAAGCAAAGGTCGAGAACCCAAAAAAATCCAATTCACAAAAGCCCAAAAACCGAAACCACACAATGTCCCTCTTTCTCCAATCCCTCCGGGGTCTCTTCCGCCCATCAGCATCATCAGTGCCCTCCTCCTCAACATTAACCAAACCTCAAAAATGCGTCCGATCCCTCTCGACCACCTCGGCGGCCCTCAAAGGCGCCGGCCCGCCAAAATCCAACTCGCCCTTCGGCGGCGGCTCCAAGCTCAAGGGCGCCCCGACCCGCAAGTCGCAGCGCGGCCAGAACGAGCCCCGCGACCCAAAGATGATCAACCTGATGCGCCACCTCGCCGTCCTGAACCCGAAGCGCATCCCCGCCCCGCTGAGGATGGCGCGCAACAGGTACCTGCGCCACTGGACGATCCACCGGGCCTGGCTCATGTTCCGCCGCAGGGAGCGCGAGGCCCGCGAGAGGACGTGGATGAGGCAGTACCAGGCCATGAACAGGGCCTGCGAGGAGCTCAGGCTGACGGGCGGTCCGGGGTCCCGCGAGGAGGGCTACCTGTTCAGGATCGCAATGGAGAAGAAAGGGACGTACGGGCTCAAGGGCGTGCCGATCGAGTACGCCAGGGCTCAGGTCGATACCCCGCCCAGGGCGGCGTGGAACCACGAGTGGAAGGCTGATGCTGCTGCCGCTAAGGGGAAGGCAGAAAAGGGGAGGCAATAGAAAGGGGAAGGAAGAAAAAAATGAAAAGGGGGGTGGGGAAGTTAAAATATTGAGTTTGAGGAGTAAAAAGTGATGAGTCGGAAGGGTTTTATAGAATCTGAAAAATTATTATGGCGGAAGAAACAGATCTTTTGAAGAAGAAAAAATTAAGAAAAAAAAAAAAAAAAGAGAGAGAGAGAGAGAGAGAGAGAGAGAAGAGAGGAGAAGAGAGAGAGCATCGTTGGAAATATTATACCCCCGTGATGCATATCGGAAGGAATAAGGATCTAGAAATCAGCTTTGTAACATTTTCTGTACTATTTTATATATATTTATATATATCGACAAAACATGCATTTTGCCAACCCCCCAAAATTTAAGAAAATTGGAAGAAAGGATCTGGAACAGCAAAAAAAAAAAAAAAAAAAAAAAAAAAAAAAAAAAAATTACACTTGTGTATATATTGAACCCATTATCATATCCGGATTTCGGAGTCTTTGATATGAGTGGTGTTTAACCACATGCCGCGATGCTTCATTTGGGTCTCTCTCACTGAACCATACATACTACACACGTAGACACGGTAACTCGTCTCGTCTCGCAAATCAACAAACTGCAGAATCATATGCGTAGAAACAAAAATCAATAAATAATAGACTACTCCAAGACAGTAACAAATTACATCAAGATCAACTCGACTGACTAAATTACTTTCAAAACTAGATAGCAGACAGATCATTAAAGACTAAGAGTGGGAAAAGAAAGAAGAAAAAAAAACATTAAAGAAATAAAACGGCTAAAAAAGACAATCATGAGAAGAAAGAAATGAAAAAAAAAAAAAGGTAAAACACATCATCATACTTATTAACATACGAACACACAAAAGCAAAGAAAGCGGAAATAAAAGCCATTATAACGTCTCCGTTCCATCAACATTGATATCACTATCCCCCATATTTCACTTTGCCTCCGCCTCGAAATCCTCAAAATATCGTGTAATAAAAACTGCACCCAAAAAAAGAAGAAAAAACACAAGATGCAATTCTGTCCCGATTGACCCAAATTCCAAGATACATAGATACCCCCCTGGCCCCGATCTCCCTAAACCCAAATAAAAAATAATAAAAAAATAAAAAAACAAGACAGGAGACTTTCTATAACGTTATTAATACACAACCTAGACATCTCCCAACACACAAGACATTCTCCCGTCCATTTTTGTGCCCGTATTTGTGGTAGTTATTCGCTTTTCGCTCGCTCGCTTTGAATCGACTATGATGATTTGGCGGATTGATGGGTGGTAGTTGTTCCCAATTCGACGATTTTCGAATCGATAGAACCGATTCCATTCTCCTCTCGAAATTTGGGGGGATTATTCAACATTTTACAAGACGCTTCCGTTTTTCCCACCTCTTATAGGATAACGCAGCATCCGCTTCCTTCACCTTTTTCGAACATGAGCATCGATGCTCTTGTAGCCGCCTCAAACACATCGTCGACCCCTTCGCCCGTCAAACTGGAACATTCGAGATACTTGCGCGCGCCGATCTCTTTGCCGGCGTGCTCACCCTCGGCCGTCGTAATGAATTTCTGTGATCGCTTACGCATCTCTTCTATTGCAACGGGGTCTTCTCGAAGGTCCTTTTTCAGTCCTACGAGGATGATCGGTACGTCGGGGCATCGTTCCTGTGCTTCTACCACCCACTGTGAGATGCAGAGTTAGTCATGCGCCTGATTTAGTGGTCTCCCCTCGGTCCTTGAACCAAGACCTCCTACGTTGGGTCTGATTCCCCCCCATTCCCTCTTGACTAGGAGATTGCAGAGTGACACAAGCGTCACACCATAGCTTGGTGATGCGACGCGACATAGCTATTGGGTGTGGTGTGTTTGCTATCTTGCGACATAGGAGGGGTAGAGCAAGCGAGGATCAAGAGGTAACGAGAGAGGGGGGTGGGTGGGGGGGAGAGGGAGAGGAAGAAAAAGAACAACAACCCACTTTGTGTTTAACATTGTCGAGGGAATCTGGAGTGTCAACCGAGAAGCCTATTAGGATGACATGTGCTTTCGAGTATGCTAGCGGCCGTAACCGTTCATAATCTTCTTGCCCGGCTGTGTCCCATAGCGCAAGCTGCACAGACTTGCCGTCTACCTTGCAGTCTGTTACATAATTCTCAAACACCGTCGGTATCTATGCGGACGAGAGAAAATGGTTGGGTTAGTGGTTGGAAAGGCGGTCGGATTGGTCGGGGGGAGGGGGTGTAAGATAAGGGGTTGGGCTTGGTCGATCGGCCGACAAGGCGGTCAGTTTGTCGAAGGGGGGAATGGATGAAAGGAACTCACGTAATGCTGGATTGGAAAGAATGATTAGTATACGCGTCAACCAGAGACTGCAAAAGAGCGCTGCCGGGGAATGCCTATGGGAATCAACATACTGTTGGGAAGAAACCAAGAGTGAAGACGCTCAGCAAACTTGTCTTGCCGCAAGCACCGTCGCCAATGATGACCAGTTTCCTACATTGGGGAAAAAAAAAAGTTCGGTGAGCGGATAATCGCGGATTCATCGAGCATTGTGAGATGCATACCTGCGGATGGCAGCTTCCGCAGTTCTTGTTGTCGCTGCTGGCGCTCCTGACGCTGCTGCCGTCGCCATGTTTGGCAAATGGATGTGCGCGGTAGGCGAGGTAGTATGGTGGATGGGGGATGACGGATGATGAAAGTGATCGCCCGCGCGGTAGGGGGGAACTGGGGGAACTCGTTGTTGGTTCGTCAATTGTCGGGGAACGAGGTGGTGGGATGGCCAAAGGAAGATCAGATATAAAAGCCTTGAAGCAGATTAACCCTTTCCACTCTCAATCGAGGCCAAGAAAGCATGAATGGCCTGGATGCATGGCAAGCGAACATGGGGGAGCTGTGCCCCCAGGAAATTTCGAGGGGAAACAATGGGTTGATAGCGGGTTCGAGGCCTGATTACATAACGCTAATAACACTGCAGCGCAGCTCTCCTGCCGCTTCCTGCTGGGGCGGACCAACATCCCCCTGTCAGGTTGCTTCTGAAGCAACGTCTTGGGACCCCTGGCCCAGCACGATACGATTTTATGTTTCCCCACCCCAGAAGCCCACTTGGGCGTCCATGTCCGAGTTCGTCTCAGTCACTGCGTCACCCCATTCCAAAAACAACTTTTTTTTGGAGCCATTTTTTATTTTCGTCCGAACGGCTTTGGTGAACCTAAGGAAACTCCCGGTCAACGCAATCTGGAACACTGGACGCGACTTTGGAGAGGATCGCCCAACGACCAAGCGATTGTATTATCAATAAGCACATCGCACCACCAACAGATAAACTGACCTTGCGTTGGACAAGCGCGGGCGAAAAAGGGCCGCGAGGTGATCGGCCATTAAGGGTCTGATAGGCTGCTGGGGAAAAGTGAGGCTGTGTAGCACATCCGACACGCGATACGGCCTCCAACGCGAGATGCATTTACTCGGGTTAGCACCTCTGTCGGAGCTGGATCCCTGATTGGCTTGTCAGCCGGAAGAAATTGTTTGTTTGCATGATTTGGTTCCTGTCGTTCCCTTCGTATGGGAGAAAAGTGTGGAGTTGTGACCATTGTGAAGCCCGGTTGGACCTGGGAACTTCCGGAAAGCCAAGAGTTCCCGCTCTCAACCGGTACCGAGAGGTCGGGAGAGTGGCAGCGGCTACGATTATTCAGCATTCAACATTTACGCCGTCACTCCGTGGATGGCCCGGAATGCCTTGGGTCACCCAGAAATGGGAGGGATCGAGGATGTGGGAGCATTTCGGTATCTAGACTTATGTAGGGTTCGTCGAGCTCTCAGTGGGAGTTGCTGTGGTTTGATCATCAGAATTGAGTTGGGTGTCCCACCAACAAACAATGACGGCATCGTCGCCATACCATTCAGGTGGGGGATGGCTCCGCAATTCCCAGGAACACATGTCGACCTCCCGTCCTTGGGTCTATGAAAGCAAAACATAGGTATGGTAACCCGAGAGCCAAGTGCACGACAAGCTTACAATAACCAAGCTCGCACAGGAAACAGGCCAAAAGTTGGCGCCAAATATGATAGCCTCCAAAAATCCATGTTCGATACCCCCAGCACCACGGCTCAGACGTTTTAGTCGAAAAGTGGGATGGCACTTTACGGTGTACTTTGGACAATCTCTGGGGCAAAAGCGGTAACCCCGCAGGGTGATTTGGAGTGTGAGGGCGATCAAATAATTATTAGGGCCTGCTGTGTATCACTTACCTACCAAAGGAAAGAAAGGGGGAATGGCTTTTGTTGAAAAAAAAAAAAAAAAAAAAAAAAAAAAAAAAAAAAAAAAAGGATTTCAGCCATCGACGCTGCGCAGCAAAAACCCTGGCGGCTGAAGTTAAAATTGTAGGACGGGAATTGGGGAAGCGAATTGGAAGCCCCAAAAATGACGAAGGGAGCCCAAAAAAGCGACAATAGCAGATTTACAGGGGTCTTTTCCACTGTATTTTTTCCAGGGCAGATGCTGGGCTGAGTCACGTGTACCGCTGGGCCGGCGTGGCTAGCCAATTGGAAGGAATTGTGACCGGGAAAAATGGCCCACCTGCGAGGTGCCCGCAAAGCATGTGTGGTGGTGGTGCCCACTGCAGGACCGGGACCACAAATCCAGCAGCACCACCTTGAACGCGGAACCTACCTGACAACTTCGCAGCCTGAGGTTGTCGAAATCGAAGCTCCGAATCGCACGACGTCCCTCGGCCCGCATCGTATCCCGATTCAAGCGATCCCCGCGAGCGCCGCAATTTTTCGATTCGACGAGCCCCCGCGCCGACGCCAACACTTTCCCGTCTCCTGCTCCTGGCATTCAGTGAGTACGTATAGCCCGACCCCTCTGCCAATTAACCCTCATCAACCCTGCCACTGCCTGCCCGTCGACGCCCACGGCGCTCTCCTGCCTACGGGACACCTTGGCATGGGAGGGAGCAATGGAGCCAATGACCCTGTGCGACCTCGGTCTGAAATTGAGTCCAAGGAAACAAGTCACCTTTCTCCCTCTCAACTCCGGGTCCCCCAAGCTTGACGGCAGCGTGTCCATTTCCTCCCGCTCTCTCTCCCTGGTTGCCGTCGCTGTTTGCTAGTCCGCCACCGATAGCTACCCCTCCGCGCCGCAAATTCTGATCTAGAAAACTTCGACACATAGCCTCACTTTCTTTTCGCGACACATGCTTACTTGTGCTGCTGCCTATCTAGTCTCTGGTGCGATCGGGCTTTGCAGTGACGCCCTGCGACACCCTGCTACATGCACCCCTCATCATGAAGGGTAACCGGAATCCCCCGCCTGCGCCGGCATCTGCGACTTCGCCCCTCTCCCCGAACTCCAAGAGCACAGCGAAGTATACGAACAAGGATGGATCCAAGTTCATAACCGTTCCCAAACCGACCGCATCCGCCGAATCGTCCCAGCCCTCTCCGACCTCGGTGTCAACGACCGTGGCCCCTCCCGCTCCAGGTGTGAACAGGAAGAAGCAAAAACGACGAGCAAAGGCGGCTGCGAAGGCGGCTGCTGAGCAACTGGCGCACGCTGGTCAGCCGACTAATGGAACGACTAGACCTTCCGGCCCGCAAAACCAGCCATCTGAGGACGCCGAGCACGAAGAGGACGACCAGGAGGAAGATGACCATGATGCCGCACGAGACTCTTACGACCAACAAGAGAACACGCTGCAGAACGGGTCTGCACATGAGTCCTCAGGGAAGTCGAAAAAGTCAAAGAAGAAGAAGAAAAAGGGCAACGCGTCTTCGAGTACAGGGGATCCCCCAAATGGCAGCGCCAACGGGAGCCACGGCCATCCTCCACCTCCTCCGCGATCAGGCATGTCCAGAGAAAAGATATGGAACACGAGCTCACAGGAGGAACGAGAGCGGATCAAGGAATTTTGGCTGGGGTTGGATGAAAATGACCGCAAGAGCCTTGTCAAGGTTGAGAAGGATGCCGTTCTAAAGAAGATGAAGGAGCAACAAAAACATACGTGCAGTTGCACCGTCTGTGGGAGAAAACGGACTGCAATAGAAGAGGAACTCGAGGGGCTATACGATGCATACTACGAGGAACTTGAGCAGTACGCAAATCATCCTCAGGGTGAGGGTCCCCCAATGTTACAGCCGCGTCACTCGTTTGGCTCAATAGGTGGGACGCGGCCCCGTGGTCTTCCTTCGCGCTATTCGAATGCTCAGACTTACCAAGGACGAATTGTAGAGCACGTAACGGATGACGAGGAAGAGGAAGATGAAGAGGAGGAAGACGATATGGAAGGGGCTGACCATGAACATGGCGAAGGTCAAGATGGGAGTCTTGACTACAGTGATGAGGACGAAGAGGATTACAGCGAAGAAGATGCGGAACCTTCAGAACGATCACATCGAGGAGACTACGAAAGCCAGTTCCACATCTTCGGGAATAGCCTGACTGTGCAGGGTAGGGACAGACTTCCCATTCTTCCATCATTTCTACAGAGTTCTCCCTCCGCAGGGACTGGCAATAACGCTTATGGCTCATCTTCTCTAGGCGGCATCCTGACTGTAGCCGATGATCTGCTCAAGAATGACGGCAAAAAGTTCATCGAAATGATGGAGAATCTCGCCGAGCGGCGCATGGCCCGAGAGATAGACGCCAGGGAGCAGTCTGAACGCGGTTATAGCCATGCAAATGGTGACCGTTACGCCCATGACCATCCCTCACCCCCTGATGAGGAGGAATATGACGATGAAGAGGAGGATTATGAGGATGATGAAGAAGAGGACTATGACAGTCAGGATGAGGAAGAGGTAGGAACGGTTACAATTTTTTTTTTCTTTGGTCCCTTCTGCTATCTTTTTAATTTTTTTAGGGGTCGAGGAATTACTAATACTTTCGGCAGGATCCTTTAACTGATGAGCAGCGCATGGAAGAAGGTCGCCGCATGTTCCAGATCTTTGCTGCAAGGATGTTTGAACAGCGTGTTCTCCAGGCTTATAGGGAGAAAGTCGCCAAAGAGCGCCAGGCCAAGCTCATCGAAGAGTTGGAGGCCGAGAGTGAGCAAAATGCGCAGCGCAAGGCGAAAAAGGCCAAGGAAGCGCAAAGACGAAAAGACCGGCAAGCCAGGAAGAAGGAAGCCCAAGCTGAGGAGAAGGCACGAAAAGAGGCTGAACGAGCCGCCGAGGAAGCCGCCCGTCGCGAAGAGGAGGCGCGCAAGGCCGAGGAACAGCGGCAAAAGGCCGAGGAGAAACGGAAGAAAAAAGAGGCCCAGAAGAAGGCTGAGGAGGAGGAGCGCCAACGCAAGGAGGCAGAGCGATTGCGCAAGATACATGAGCGGGAAGAGAATGAGCGCAAAGCTCGCGAGGCTAAGGAACGTGAGAAGAAGGCTCGCGAGGATGCTCGCCTGAAAGAGAAGGAAGCCCGCGAGCAAAAGGAGCGAGAAGCTCGACAAAGAAGAGAGGAGCAGGAAAAGGCCAAACGAGAAAAGGAGGCAAAGGCGAAGCTGGAGCGTGAAAACAAGGAGCTCAAGGAGTCGAAGGAGAAGCGGAAGAAGGAGGATAGAGCCGCCCAGAAAGCGGCCACCCTGGCTGCTGCTCCGACTGCTGCGCCCGTTACTCTGCCAAAACGTCCTGCTGCGCAACAGCCTGTAGCAGCTGTGCCGACCCTTTCACAGCCGCCCACCTCGTACGTTTCCCCAAAGGTAACGGTAGCTACGCCGGTCTTGACGAAGGTTCCCACTCCGGTGCGCCCACGCCAGGTCTCGCAGCAGGAGAGCACGGCTGCTACGTCTTCAGGGCCTACCTCCCTGTCCGGCTCTGGTCCAAGTCAGAACCCATCACCTAACCCCATCACGCCGATTCATGCAAGCCCGGGCCCAATCGGTCCAGCCGGCAAATCTGGATTCGCGGCAGCGACACCTTACTCGGGCCCTCAGTCCGTCGGCCCTTCAGCGTCGCCGATGACCATGCCAGCCAAGGCTTTGCCAATACAGCCAGGTCCGTTCGGCATGCCTCCAATGGGTGGTAGTGGCGGCGTTCCTTTCCCCCCGCCAGGATTGTCTCAGATGCCTCCTGGCTTCGGCAATCCAATGCACCGCGATCCCATATTCCCCCCCATCGGCGGTTTTCGGCCTCTCCCGGGGATGATGTCAATGCCTCCCGGGCTAGGTGCTCCTGCTGCGGGCAGGGGTTTCCCTCTACATCCCCCTCCCGGTTTTCATAACCCTCTGGACTCTCCAGTGGCAGCTATGGCTCAGATGGCTGGATCAGGCGTGCAGAAGGACAGCTCATCGTCTCACTCCCGCCAGGGGTCGGGAAGCTTTGAGTCAACCGTATCGCAGCCCATCGCGCGACCTACACCTATAGGCCGACCTGCCAGTGTAGTGCACGGCCAACGCCCAACAATCAATGGCTCGCCGTCTAGAAACCACTCCACCTCGGAGATAAATACGCATCTAGGAAGCAGCGCACTTCTAGAAGATTTAGACGATTCATTTCCGGACTTCGCAGTGCACACAAATCGAGCTCCGATGATGTCGATGTCGCTGCCTCGGCCAGGGCCCGCTTTTCCAATGGTTCCTTTTGGGATGGATCCTCTCTTCCCCGCCCATCACAACCCATGGGGCCCACCGCCACCGCAGCCCGGTCTCTTTGGACCTGGTCCGCCTCCAGGATTCGGCCACAGCCCGATCGGGGGTCCCAGTCCTATGAGCGCACCTTGGGGTCCAGTTATTCCCCAGGCTTCGTCGTTTGGAGGACACGGGATTGTTGAGAGGCCAGTCGAGCCACGGGCGATAGCGATACGAAAAATGCTTCGGCGTGCTTGTGAGCTTGCTGAAGCTGAGCTAAACCCCACTGACAGCAGCTCGAAGGACGGCTTTGTTCCGTTAGAGAAGATCAAATCGCAAGTGGATGTCCTCAACCACGGACACCATCCTGTGGATGAAAAGGAGCTCCTCGATATTTGTGAGACCGAAGGTAGCGAAGTCAACGGCGGAGGTAGCTTTGATGTGCATGAAGACGGACAGGGCAACAAGTCGATTAGATTCGTTTTGGGGGATAGTTTTCCAACACAGCAGCCGGTGCAGAAGGCTGTTGGGTATCATCCTGGGAGTCCCATCGGTGCGGGATCGTCATCCATCGGGGGCAGCCGCTAGGCACGGCTCTTCGAGGCAAAGAAACTTGCTAAAAGTGAAGAAACAGCTGCCGAGAATTTCTGATCCGTATCAAAGAACGAAATTATCTATGAATGACCGAAGCACTTAATAATCTGGTTTCTGCAGTTAAATTAACAAGAACAACCAAACTTGGGAGCAAATCCTTACCTGGGTGTTTATAAGTGAAGAGGAATCGTGACTTTTGCTTCAGGGAGAATGGATCCGACCTAATCCGGCTGTATGCTGGTTAGAAATAAAAAAAGGCCCTGCCAAAAGTTATATGACCAACGACGTTCTTCTGGGGGGCCCGTCCCCCTTTTGCTCTGGGATGGAATCAAGCGGACACAGTTTGGGCTGGAACGAATTGAAATAGAAACCAAATGTGGAATTATATTGTACAATAGATTACTCAACCCTTTTTTGCCTTGTCTTCTGGAAGGGTGAAGAACAGCGAACTTTTTGGCAAATGAGAAGAATAGCAGAATATTCTTCTCAATTATTGAGATTTCTTTATTTAAAAACATTTTTCTCTCCCATGGGGTTTATGAAGGTTGAATCGACCGTTTATACATATAGAGAGAGTGAAATTTGTTGCGAAGACGATGCCATATCGATGATGGTGATGATGATTACTGGGTAAGGCATCATCAAAACTTATCAACATTCAAATCAACCAACCCTCTAAACATTTATGAGAAACCGTCCAACCCCTTTTTTTTTTTGGAAGAAAAAAAAAAGGGGGGGGGGGGGGTAAGAGAGAGACAGCTCATGATGATTCCTTGCGTTTGTTGCTTTTGGTGATAAAAATGATGAATGATAATAGTAAAAAATATTCCTAATATAAAAAAAAAAAAAAAAAAAAACACCATTCCCCCTCCCATCCAGGCCCAGACTATAATAACCACCGCTTTCCCTGGATATATTGCGGACCGGATATATAGATCATGACAAAAACTAAAGCAACAAAACACCACCTCCGGACACGCACACACATAGACCAAAAAAGAAAAAAAAAGTTAAAAAAACGTAAAGATAATAGGGGGGATAAATATTTGCCCTTTTTTTCCTTTTTTTAAAAAAAGAAAATCCCTTTGCTTTAACCAACCAAACCAACGAAAAAGCCAAACCCAATACTATATGCGTCTAAAACAAAACCACAATGTTATGCTTTACTCCTCTAATTCAGCCTTCACCAACCCGACGTTCTTTGTGATCAACACGTCAACTTTCAACTTTAACCTGCCCCGCCTCTCAACCCCCTTCCAAAAAAAAAAAAAAAAAAAAAAAAAAGAATGTTGGGTTGGCTTGATCACTATCCCCCCTTATTCTTTTTTCCTTCTTCCCTTTTAATCAAGACGCAACACTGTGTCTTTCACAGGCCACTTATCTCAAGGCGCTTGAATCGCGTATCCCTAACCCTAAACTTAATGAGAATCAACAAAGGGGTTCGCGCTGCCATATCCGCCGGGCGCCTGCTGGCCGCCGGCACCGACATCACCGCCGTGGCCGCCAGCACCACCGCCTTCGTACATCAACGGCTGGCCCTGAGCCTGGGCGCCGGTTGCTCCAACACCGCCGGTGACGTTCCTACCGGGCCTCTTGGAGGCGGCGGTGGCCGTCTTGGCCTCCTTGGCAATATTTGCGGCCTCCTTTGCCTTTTCCAGCCTGGTCTGTTCCCTCCTCTCCTTGCAGCACAGGAAGCAGATACTGAAGACGCTGACGACAAGAGCGGTGGCGAAGCAGATGGCGATGACGATGCCGCCCCAGCCCATGCCGCTCTGCTTGTACATGCACGAGGGGTTTCCTTGGTTGTCCTGCTTGCAGATCAGGTCCGCGCGGCAGACGGCGCTGGGGCTCGGGGCCGGGAAGCACGTTTTCGCTCCGCCGTTGGCGGTCGTGCACGACGTGATGGTCACCATCTGGTCCGTGAAGCAGGGGGACGGGGAGGCGCTGCTGCTGGCCTGGCGGCCGAACAGGGGCATGAAGTGCGGGGCGGCCGTCGGGATTGCCGCCAGGGGGTCTCGGGCGCGGAGTTCATGGCGTCCACTCTTGCAGTGGGATAGGGCCCAGGCTGCAGAGGTGAGCGGGCAACCGACGGATTGGAAGCATGATTCGAGCGCCGAGAGCGAGGGCAGAGAGGCAAGGCAGGCGCGGAGCTCGGAGGGCGAGGAAGCGCAGGTTGCGGCGGATGCGAGTTGCGGTGCGAGGTCGGTCAGGCAGGCGATTTGCTCAGCTTCGGTCGGAGCGGGGGAGGAAGCTGCCGCCGCCGCCGTCGCGATCAGGCACGAGGTGAGGAGTGTGTTGCGCATTTTCGGTGATTTTGAATTTCAAGGAAAATGGTGCAAGTCGTGTATTTTTGGTGATCGACGCGGCGTGCGACTCGAGAGGATCGATTTCGGGTGGTGATTTCTGGGTCTGTCCTTCCACAACAGGATCGGCGTGGCTCGCGGGAAGGATAATCGGAGAGGAGCGTTCGGACCAGGGCCGGTGGCGTTTTAAGGCAGTAAGGGAAGGGAAAACAAAAAAGTAAGGATTTTCGCCTTTGAGAAAATGAAGACACTGTTCACGACGCAGCGACCTCCCTGATTAAGAAAAGAATTGGGCCGGATGGGAAGGATCGGGCGACGTAAAGGTTGAAAAGGGAGAGGAGAGAAACCGAAAATGGGGAAATGGACGAGCTGAAGAAGGATTGAAGAAAAATAGGAGAAGAGCCATATGAAAAAGAGAGCGCGAGTGAGAGAGAGAGAGAGAGCATGCATGGTCCAGGCTAACCCAGCCCCAGCACCCAGACACGTTGGACAGGGGGCGCCCACGGGAGTCTCCCTCTCTGCATTGTGTGAGGCTGCGCTTCTCAGCATTTTTTTTTTAAATTCTGAGCAAGGGTCGTTGTCCCCCTCTCCTCCTCTCCCAGTCAGGGGATCGCAATAGAGTAGAGTGGGGCTGATGTCCCCACCTATTTTTGAAGAGGTGTGGCCAATGCAGCCAATCAGGGAGCATTGCCACAGCTTCAGCGACTCGGACCCCTGAAAACGGCTCCTGTTGCGATGAGATTCTGGCAATCCCGGCATCTTTCTGGTTACTGGTCTGTTCGGTATTGACCCCGAGAGTTTCGGTCCTGGAGCTTAGTGTTTTTTTCTTTCTAGAACCTTTCTCTTTCGAGGCCAATTCTTTTGTTTTTTCCCTTACCCGTTCCTTGCCAAACTTGAACAAGAAGTTCGACACCCCCATTTGCTGAAACAGCGCCCAGATCCGGAACGCCGGTAACTTTTTTTTGAAGGCGCGGCCAACACCTCCGGCGATTCCCCACATCGACGAAAAGGGCTGGGTAGAATCATCCAATCAAGCACTCAGCGGCCTGTGGCTTGGGTCCATCAGCATCTCTGTCCAACGGGTCTTCATTTTCACGTTGGGAGATTGACCTATATCTTTTTTCCCTTCTTCCCCAAGGATTGCACGGATTTTTTGAGAACTTTTTTTTTCTTTCTCGGATTTGTGTCTCATTCATGATTCAGGTCTCTTTGACCTTGTTGAACTACCTAATCAGACGCCAAAGTCGACCCTTCTGATAAATGTTTTTCTTAGGCAGCTAAGCTAGCGATCTGGTAAAGAGGGGTCCACCGCCTAACCGGCTCGTGCTTGGCAGACAACTTGCACTCTCAGCCCCTTGCTTCACAGGTTTTAGAAGCTTCAAATCCTTCCATTCCAAACCTAAATCGCAAGGTTTGTTTTTATTTTTATTTTTTTGGAAGTCGGTTTTGAAAACTCAATATCAGTCACAAAAATAAAATATAAAAACACAGGGCGATTCATCATCTTCCAAAAAAAATTCTTCAACCAAAAACTTCCCAAAGTTGGGCACCCATGAATATTATACTATTATCACACAGCTGGGTTCTCTTTTTGGTTGGACCTCTTGAATTGTGCCACCAACCCGACCGTGCAGGCCATGCACTCCAGAGGCGCATTACATCCTTTTTTGGTCGTCTATCTCCTGCCAATCCCGCATGTTTTCCGAACTGCGGGTGCCAGTGGTGGCTTAGGAGGGTACCCAAGTCCGATGGCTTGCATTTTCTGTGGTGTCTGAGCCGACCCAGTGCCCCAGTGACCGCATGCCATACAGCACAAAGCCTCGTTCCTAGTGGTTGCCAAAAATCCGGGCTCTTCTTTTGACTGAAAACACTTGCCAGTGAAATACGATATAATTATCGCGTCACTGTTGCTGGATTCATGTGGCTTGTGCGTGTGGGCGATCGGGTTTGGCGAAGTAGGTAATAAATTCCCGGAATTTTGGGAGGTCAGGGATGCTGACTATTAGTAGCTCGACGACAAAGAGTGGGCTGATGATTATTAGGTTGACAATCTCGTAGAATCCGAGTTCAAGGGAACGGCGAGTATGGCACTTACCTTGGCCGCAATAAATTTCAGGGATCTACCCACTTCATCCCTTTGTACAGTACATATCGAGATGCTTAGGGTGATCCGAGATCCCAATATATTATAATCTGCGCGTCTAATGACACCATTTTGTCTCATCTCAACCGTTTCGACCATGACGTTGGAACAGCCTCGTCCGTGACAGAGCGCCGAGCGTCAGATGGAAGATAAAATGGATTATCATCAAGAAACAAGCCGCAATCGACGGAATATTCCCAAATCTCGCTCTTCAGATAGGGGGTCCTTCCAGTTTAAGCACAAGTCACAGCATTAATTTCAATTCCCAGAGTTCATAGTCGACGTGGGAAAAGGCCCGGGACACATTGCAGCTTCTTTTCGTCTATTCTTGTGATTACAATCCATGATATATCTCCGGAATGCTATCTAATTCTTGTGAGAGACTTTTCTTTCCTCGTTTATTCTTTCACGACTCTGTTCAATGCAGTTGTAATATCTTGAATTCAGTTGTCCTGAACATCGTGTACACCATTCCCCTTTTTTTCAAACACTTTCCAAGTATTGTTATCTGTATTCCAACCAAGCCGAGTCCCTATCACTACGGCGGCCGGAGAGCTTGACACCTCGGCGTCGAACCAATCTACTTCACTTAGTTCCAAGTCTGGACTGACAATTTCAAGTGGAAATTCTCATGATAATGAAAAGCAATAGACGAAATCATGGTCAAGTGTCAAGACGATTATGGAACTGCTAATTGGATGCACGGAGCCACGTTGATTTCTCGCTCCTTACCTTATCCCAAAAATTCAATTCCCTAGGCTCGGAACCCGGTGGTAATTGTTAAAAACAAACATAATCAATTAATTAGGTAAACAAACAAACAAACAAACAAACCGACAGACGTAACATACCACCACATAAATAAAGAACAAGAGAAGAAGGAGAAAAAAGGAGAGAGATATACCACAAATGCGGCCCTAAGACCCAATCCCAGAAACTCCTCACACCGTCCGTTTTCAAATCAACTTTGCCTCACGGAGGCGACATTCACTTCTCCTGGATTATAAAGTTTATTAGTGTCAATATCAGACAAAGTCACTGCTCACCAGTTACTGAGACTCACATCTAAACGAACATTTTGGACTTTACCTAGGCCAGGAAAAAGCAAAACCCAAAGGATGGACAACTCAACGTGATCCAAAACAAGTCTCAACCTAGACTGAAATCAACTTGATTTTTGATTTTGATTTTTTCCTTTAAAAAAACGAAAACGAAAAAAAAAAAAAAAAAACAATATCCCCAACGACACGGGAAAACCGCGCACGCGACGGCGACCCAACAGATCAACGACAGGAACGACAGAGACGGCAGCAACAACACGACAACGGCGCGCCCAGCCACCACCAGGTCGCCTCCCGAGCAAGGAGAAGCTTATCGCTTCTTCTTGCTCGAGAAGTTCTTGGCGACCTTGGCCTCCTAGGCCTCGGCCCTTCTGGTATGGCGGTTGCCGCCGCCGCCGGTGTTGTCACCACCGCCTCCGCTCCCGGACCCGGACCCGGACCCGGACGGCTTTCTTTTGCCGTTTCCGGCCTTTTCCTTTTCCTTTTCCTTTTCCTTTTCCTTTTCCTTTTCCTTTTCCTTTTCCTTCTCCTTCTCCATCTCCACCCCCTCGCCCTCTTGGGCTTGGGCCTGGGCTTGCGCCCGGCTCTCTCTTTCGGCCCTTTTGGCCGCGTCGTTGCACTGGACGCTGTTAAGAGATAACTTGTCAGCTTTTTCTTCGCTTTCTTTTAGGGTTTGTATTAGGGGGGAAAAATCTTTTAAAACAAAAATGACTTGGGGGGGCTTGATCTTCGGGATCGTGAAGACTTATCCCTCGACGTGGTTTGTAGGTAGGTAGGATTCTTGTCAAAACTGATCACCTAGACGCGATCCGAGTCCAGCACAACTGGAAGACCGCGTTTTACGTCTCGTTTTCTGCCTCAACTTTTATCCGTCGCGCGCGCGATCAAAGGACAAACATCCAAGAGAGAGTTCGGCTTGTTGAAGAGCCTTTTGCTGACAAACTCGAACAAAAAAAAAACAAAAAAAAAAACTCCAAAAGAGAAGAAAAGAAACAAAAAGGTTTTTTCAAATTGCTTCACTGCTTGTCTCTTGAGATATTCCCAAGCCACAAATCAAAACGGACAAGAAAAGTCCCCTCATTTTTTCTTTTTCAAAAGAAATATTCAAGTATTGCGGAAAATCAAATTTACTTACCATTCCGAATACGGCGAGTGGTAGACGTTGTGCACTGGGCACTGGACGAGGTGACCGCGAGAGTAACAGCGCGGCTTTGCGATCGAAAAGCACTGCGGGCTGTTATATCGTTGCTATGATCAGCACCTGACGGCTAATTATTAATCATTAAGACAGGGTGGGGAGGACTTACCAGTGGTGCTGCGTGGTGCGGCGATTTCCGGCAGGCATTGTTGCGGCTGGAAGGAAGTTTGGAGGATGTGGTGATGATGGTTATGGTGGTGATGGTGGGGATGGTGGTGGTGCCGGTGCTTGATCTACGCGTGGTGGTAGTCGTGCTTTGGCGCAAAGAAAGGGTGAAGAGGCTTGGTGAATAAAAAAGGAAGGCCCGCTAAGAAAAAAGGTATGCTTGCCGGTAGAAGAGGAGGGGCAGTGACGAAACGAAAAAGAGAGACCTGGTGGGAGGAAAAGCACGCCTGATGACGAGGAGAGGAAGCTTGGTTGGAAAAAACCAGAGGGGGTTGGCTTCGAGGCAGGAGTGGCCTGGTAGGAAGGAGAAAAAAAGCCGGTGGTGAGAGGAGGAGGGTTGCAGGGATGAAAAAATTGACACCTGCTGGTACTACGATGAAAATGTTTGGTTAGCAAGGCCTGACTGACGTTTGGGAAAAAGAGAGTGGCTTGATTTATTTGGAAACAAGAAAAGCTTGTCGCTAATGAAAGACGTCTTCCTAAGGCTCAACAGACATGACGGTAGCTCGCCTGCTGGCAAGACTGGAGGGGTAAAGTATTATACCTAATGCTTACTCACGGAACGATCGAAGCCTTCGAGTCGGCGACGAAGATGATGGTGGCGCTAGGGCGGCCGACGACAGGCGAAGGGATTTGGCTGTGATGGTGGTGGTCTTGGCCAGGAAGAAACAGAAGAGCGAACCTGTGGTTTTGTGGTTGTTGTGGTTATTGTATCGGAGGACAAAAAGAAGGGGACAAAACAGCGAGCACAACGAACACAAGAACTTCTTGGACCTGGAGGAAGAAGGGAAAAAAAAAAAAAAAAAAAGGTCGCGAGTCGCTTCGAGGATTTGAAAAAAAGAAGGACCCAGAACCAGTTGCAAGATAAAGCGGGTCCAGTGTCTACGTCTACCTATCCACTGGCTGGACGTGGTCATTAAAGAGGGCGACAAGGCAGGTACTCGGGCAACAGCAGTAGGCATAGGAAGCGGAGCCGTAGGTATGCTCGCTGCAATGCGTGGAATAGCTCTTCTCAGCTTTGATTGGATAAGTGGTTCGAAAAGAGCTCTGGCTCAAGGAAAGGACCCAAATATACATACCTACACAGAACGAACGAAATCAGCCCCTCTTCTGTTTACGGAGCAGAATGCATTCGATTTACACAAGTGGCTCATCTACCCCCTGGGTGCCCGGTTAGCCGACTGCTGCTGTTGTCGCTGCATATAAATCCCGTGCGGCCTTCATTGGACGGGAGCCTTACAACTACGCAGCTGTGTAAAGTGATATGTACCGTGCGTGTGAGGTGTGCGATGGGTGGCAAAGGCGGCCTTTTGAATGAAGAGAGCCTTGCGTGAGATACCTGAGGGCGTCGCAAGGCATTTTTCGTTTCCCCTTGGCTCTGGTGTAAACACCAGTGCATGAAATGAATGGGGGCTTAGACGTCATTGGTCGCTGTGCTGCAGCAGGGAACTTGAGATGTGGTAGAAGCTGCAGTGATCCGTTACGCCCTGCCTGACAGAGGCAGCTGGTACCCGAACTTCGATGGGCTGCGATGGAGTGCCACCGGCGGCGTACTCTCCTGTGTGGTACTAATGCGAACAACGGACAGGATTGGCGTTGCGAGTATTGTATGTCCAAACAACTACTCTGTGGACCGAGCTTTGCTCCTGGTCTGGAGTTCAACGGAAGCAGAGGTCGGTAGGTAAGTTTGGCTGCCTCACGTATGATTTGAGTTGGTTTGAAATGCCTTGAGGAAGATGGACCAAAACGGTGTTCCACGTCGTGGTCACAATTAGTTTATGATATATTCATTCGACACATCACCGGGCCCTGTATCTTTGGTTGCAACGGAGGACTGGAGTCTAATTGGATGTAGAGAATGATAGGACATCTATCGCCCTTGGCGATCCTAATCTCTCGGTCCAATTGAAAAAAAAAAAAAAAAAAAAAAAAGCCAAGTGATGAGCGTGCTTTTTCGTCTCTCATCGAGGCTCAACACGGAGAAGGCAAAATGACTATCCCTTAAGGTCACCGGCCCATCCTGAGCAGACTGATTTCTGAATATTCATGGTTCCATAGTTCTTGACTGCAAAATTCACAGCCAAGCCAAATTCACACTCCAGATCACAGTACGTCATGAGCCAGATTAAATCAACTTGCTCTCTTCCTCGTCCTCTTCATTCAGCTAGTTTTCCCTAAAGAGGGCTGAGCACCAAGAAACATGATTTGAATTCCGTCATAGAAGTTCAACCAAAGTCAGGGAACCCCATCAGGAATTAAAGCAATCCAGTATTACTTCATGATTCTAAAGGCTCAAGACTTAAACTGTAATGGCTGGCCAAGAGGTAAAAAGGCTCTAATCAAGTACTGCATGACCCTATGCGGGAAAAGAGATGTTAAGGGGAATTTTTGGAGCCGGTATTTTACGGCTTCGGCTTTGGATTCGAAATGATCATTCGGGATTCGATTTGAGATTTTTCTAGTCGAGAAGCTAGGCATGGAAGCTGGAAATTATTGGAAGCGCCACTCAACTAGATAGGAGAATTAACGACTGCTTACCTACCTAGGCAGGTATGCAACTTTGAAGTTGCAGACCACAAACCAGTGTTCGCCAATGAGTATCGTCACTTCGCCTTCGATTGACAAGGGGTTACGGATACGCAACGATATTTCGGCATCTAATTACTGCCAGAAATGAAACTATTTTTGTTTCCCGATAATTTCTATCTCTGTCGATCACAGGTGGATTCCTTGTAGCCCCTGAATAACCCCTGAACAAAGTGTGACCCACTGCATCTCCACAAACAGAGTGTCAAAAACCACTCATCCGATATTGAACTGCAACATCAATTAACCGGTTTCGTGGTGTAGTTGGTTATCACGTCAGTCTAACACACTGAAGGTCTCCAGTTCGAGCCTGGACGAAATCAATCGGATTAATTTTTTGTTTGGTATTAAAGTGCATTTTAATTCACATATATATTTTGCTTTTTTTTTTTTTTTTTTTTGCTTTGAAATATGTGACTGAGAAAATCCGTGCCTGCTGACGACGACATCAGAATCCTGTTGCTAATCGCGCATCTGTGCAATACCCTAGGCGTTTGTTGGTTTCGATCTGCCATGGAAAAAGACCCGTGTGACCCAGAAGCCGTGGGTGAACTGCTTGGTTTGGAAGCCCCGCGACCATCAGTGGCTGAGCCGCAGCGTTAACAGTTGCTTGTGGGTGCTACGTCATCGCCCGATGTCAACCGAACCTCCTACCGTTTCGAAAAGCATATGAATAGCGTTGAAGGTTCTCAGTCTTCGAGGTTCTTCTCTTCCTCTTCTTGATGCAGACCATTCGCAAACATCTGAGAAGACCACAGCTATCGCAAACCACAAACTTTTTCACAAGAACACCTCAACGAACAATCAAGATGCCTCTCGTCGTACCCGGAGTTACCGCCAACAACATGGACGACTCCATGGCGCAGGAGTGGATGAACAAGCTCGTCGGCAAGACACTATCTGAGGAATCCACGAATGAAACTGTCAGTATACATCATCCCAGCTGCTTTCTCCAAGACTCTGGCTAACCATGATACTCTCCAGTGCTTCTGCAAGAAGGATCTCCCAGAGCAGAGCCGCGTCATCAAGCCAGGCTCCATGGTCACCAAGGACTTCAACCCCGACAGACTAAACATTCATGTCAACGAAGAGGGTACCGTCACCCACGTTCAGCAGGGCTAAGAGTAGGGATGGGAATGAATAAGAGCAGATTCGGAAGACCGTGATTGGAGATCCCTTTCTTTAGCTTGTATGCTGGCGTACAATATTAGTTAGTATCTAATTCAAGTGACAAGAAAACTTTCAAACAGTTTCGCGTTCCAAATATACGTGATATATATATTTGATTCAGTTATATTCGCATGGCCCCCGAAATCACTTATCTTCAAATCCCCCACCAGTGACGACACACAGCCCTCTTGTTCAAACACAGTTGCTTATCTGTTCAAGCCCCTCTGTTTATCAGAGGACCCCGCCGCGAACGATTGCTTGGCGCTCGCCCCACGGGCTCCAATTACCCCTCCATGGGAATTCCCATCGCGGGGCAACGCTCCTTAGCTGAAAGCAACCAAGCAAGTAATACAGCCAGCATCGCGAGACCACAAGATTGACGAGCCAGCCCTTAAATTTCTCTAAATCTTTTACAAACAACAGATTACCCGCCTCGTTTCTTCTTTTTCTTTTCTATTCTTTTTTTGTTTTACTTTGGAACGGCAACTCCGTTCAACCCACTGTTAAGATGTTCAAGAAAGAGTAAAAGCCTCCCGCCCACCCACCCAACCACAAACAAACAAACACACTCTTTGCCATCCCGATCCCTAACCTCTATTTCTACCATCAATTGACATTCTTTTAAAACCACCCGCACGCGCTAACACCCACACCCCTCTCTTCCCCTTTTCCAGTATCAACCCCGCCCCCAGGCAAAAGCTCAAATCCTCGATCCAGCGCTCCCTCCGCGCCAACTTCGTCGAGACCTACCCCCTCGTCACGCCCTTCATCGACGAAATCATGCCGAAAAAAGCTTCGCTGGAGCAGATGAAGCTGCCCGACCGCGTCTCGCTCTACGTGCAGGACGGGGTCCCCCTGTTCTTCCAGCACGACAACGACGCCCTCCTGCCCCACCTGCGCCTCGTCCACCGGTTCCCGCAGTGCTTCCCGACGATCCGGATCGACCGAGGCGCCATCCGCTTCGTGCTGAGCGGCGCCACGCTCATGGCCCCAGGCCTGACGAGCCCCGGCGGCAGGTTACCTCTGCCCGACGCGAGGGAAGGCAAGGAGACGCTGGGCGAGGGAGCGCCGAACGAGGGGGCCGATGAGGAAGGGAGGTGGAGCAGGGAGCTGGAAAAGGGCGAGCCGGTCGTCGTCATGGCCGAGGGGAAAGAGGAGGCCTGCGCGGTTGGGGTTTTGGTTATGGGCACAAAGGAGTGCAAGGAGAAGGGCAAGGGACCCGTCATCGAGGAGGCGCATTTCTTGGGGGATGGGTTGTGGAAGTTGAATTTTGATTAAAGGAAAAGAAGCGAAAGAGGGGGGGTAAAGTGTTGGGGAAAGTTGGAATGGTTAGCTGGGTATTGGTTTTTTTGTTGGTGATACCAAAATAAAAGAGGAATTATGATGTGTTATGGGCCGACTAAGTTTTTGAGTTTGTGAATGGTTTTTTTTCTTCTTTTTTTTTTCTTGTGACTTTCAGCGTTGATGTGATAGAGGAAGTTTGATTTACAGATCAATGGGATCTTTGAGAGGTTGTATTTGCTAGCAGTTGGGGGGGGGTTTTACAATGAATTACCTATACATGGTTGCAAGAATCGTTATAATCTAAAGGTTACATCTTGTTTTGCTCAAGGATCATATCCTTCAGCATACGTACCCCTGGCTTTGCTCATACATTAAGTGGGAAGCGACCGACCTATGTATCCTATCACGCATCTTGTGAACAAAACAACTACCCTAACGATTCATATGCCAGGTTCCACCAGGATGTACCAGTGTAAAACCATCTGATTGCCAGCAGCGGTCCCTCGACTGAATGGAGACTTAGCTCCCTGCCGCCGTCTACAATGAAACATGAAATGAACTTATAGAAGGTTATCCAAATCTCCCCTGAGCCGAAGTCTGATTAACCCACTCTGGCCGGTGTAAATAGCTGCTTGCTGGCAAGGGCGACATGTCATCATTTCACATCAGCTTCAGTCCACGTCCAGGAGCACTAGATATGTCAACCAGAAGTGAACCACAGGGAACATGCTATCATTCTAGGCTTTTGAGAAAAAAAGGTTTCAAGGTAGAACTGCCCCTCAAAAAAAAAAAAAAAAATGAGAACATTAACTGATATCAAGCAAATTTGGACCGATGCGACCGATGCCATATGCTTAACTACTCTGGCAGGTTGCCATCCAGATTGGTGGTAAAGTTCGTGGGCCGAAAGAGGTTGAAGATGTAGGTTGTGCATGGATCCTGCCGCATCAACATAATAAACTTATTGTTTGACAGGACCCATAAGTTCGGGAGAAATCTCCATCATCCTTGCCATCTCCAGACCACGATGACGCATTTCTGGCTTCGGCAAAAGGTGGGGCTTCTCCACTACAGCTGGCCGGCCCCTCCCCTCCCAAAGCCCCTCCCAGAGCTTTATCCGTGTTGAACCCCAAACGCGGCAGCCGGTAGCCGGGGGAGAAGTCTTCCCCATTCAACTACACTTTCAAAGACACACTCCGGTGGCGTCGCGACAGATCAGTGTTCCAGAAAGACTCTCAACAAATCATGGCTTCGAGGGGTGTTCCGGTGTTCAAGTTTGTGGGCACCGTGATGCTCGGCCTCTCAACCGTAAGATACTTTTCCGGCATCCAGTTGTTTCCAATTGACTTGACAGCGCTCCATAAGCGGCACTCCAAAAAAAAAAAAAAAAAAAAAAAAAAGGCTGACACAATTGTCACATAGGGCCTTTCATACACACTTACAACTCTGACCATCCCCGCTCTCCTCACTCTCCCCTCGGCCGACGCTGCATCCCGCGCCTTCGACGCAGTCACTCACAATGCCAAGCGAAAGCTTCGAGGTCTGACCTCCTTCGCAAGTGCCAGCTTCTTCGCCGCCTACTACCTCTCGCCTACCCGCTTCCGTCATCCTTATCTGCTCTACACTTCGCTCCTCATCGGTATCTCGCAGTTCTCCGACCTCATTGTGCCTTATGTTTTCACCAAGTCCGCCAAAGTCTCTTCTTCGTCCTCGTCTGAAGCGGCGGCAGCAAAGAAGAGAAGCCAGCAGAAAAAGAGACGGGAGGAGCGTGCGCGCATGGAAGCCAGCTACGAGGTCTTGACTTCGTCTGTCCACAGCGAGGGTACCCCGTCCGTCAGCGATGATGACGACCTCTTGGCCGAGCAGGCCGAAGTGAACGGTGAGGAGGTTCGCGCCAAGGTTGAGGCCTTCCTTGAGAAGCAACTCCTCGAGGGTGGCATCTTGCTCATGAGCTTCGCCATGGCTGTTGTCGGGATCTGGGGAGATGGTGCTCTCGGCCGTGCTGTTTATCCCAAACGGTACTAAGGAGTCCTTTTTCTTTTTGGACCCTAGTATTGTAAGAGTCAATTGGGGAGCGCCAATGATTACCAGGAGGCGTGCATATGCCCCGCTTATGGCTCCCAACAAGTTATTATGCCTTTATGAGACTAACAGAAGTTGGACGACACATGGGCGTTTTTGAAGTTATGATGAGATTTTAGTGGAAACAAACGAAAATCCACTCCTCTCTTTTCTTTTTCTAAAGGCGAATGATAAGAAGCTCAGGGAAGGAGACATTGTTCAGGGGGTGAGTCGGTGTTCTTTCTTCTTTTTGATGACCCAGAGAATGTATATATCCATTGGAAATAAATCGGAGTTTTGGTTCTGGGACTCTTTGTCGTGCCAAACTATTGATATGTATGTCTCTGAACAGTGTTGACGCTGAGGTGGCAGGCTGTGGAGTGCCAGATCACATATTATGGCGATGAACCCAGGGGTCGACATCGACTTGTCTTGATAGGTGGGTTGACTTTATGCGTGATACCCTCAGGAAAACCAACGACCCGAGCTGGCAATGGCAACATCACTCATATAGCCATCTTCAACAAGTTTTTTTTTTAAAAAAAAATATTCACTATAAAATCACACAGTTCTATCTGCTCCCCCTTATCAGACGGGAACAAAATCTCAAAAAGATTATAACAACAAAGTATCAGAAGAAGCAGCGATTAAATTCGATGCCCCGTTCCCCTCGCCCTCCTGTAAAAGAAAAAGATCTCAGACGCTCCGGTTTATATACATCCACAAAGGACGAAAATAAAATCTCACTCGCACAAATATCGTACATTTGAAGATTTGCGGCCTTTTTTTTTTTTTTTTTTTTTTTTTTTTTTTTTTGTTTTTTTATATTTTTTTTTTATTTAAAAAATTTAAAACAAACTTTTTATGTAGCAAAAGCAACCCAGAAATACCCTTAACCTAAAGCGCCACG
>MU864933.1:63368-114674 GCA_033576145.1 Cladorrhinum samala | reverse complement strand
ATTAATGAACTGTTCAAAGACAAAAGAAAAAGGGGGATTGGAGGGGGGAAGGGGAAGGGGAAGGGGGGGGGGGGGGAGAAGGAAGGAAAAAGGAATAAAAAAAGAAAAAAGGAAATAAAAAATAATAATAATAATAACTACATAAGATGTGTTTAATCATTGGACGTTTCTATGATAATCATTATTACTGTTCCCCCCCTCCCCTTCCCCCCTCACCCCCCAAATATTTTTCTTCTTGTATTTGGAATCTTTCATTTTAGCAGGAAAAAGAAAAGGGGGGGAGGGGACAGAAACCTCGTTCGTACAGGCTATCTACCTACTAAAACAAGCTTCTAAACAAATCGAAAGCCGTACCATAGCCTTTTTTTAGGAGAGGGGGGGGGGTGTTTGACAATTAATCTTACCGACGACTCTCGATTCCCTTGACTTTGTAATATTTCTTCTGTAAAGGATAAATCCCCATCGCCACTATTATTTCTCTTCTCCTAACCGACCCTGTGTTTTTTTTATATATATATTTTTTAAGCGTCTTGACCTCGTACGACGCTGTACATTGATCTTAACCAGATCCCACCCATAACTAGGCATCTAACCACTCAGTTTGTGTCCTTTTCAAGCCGAGACGATGGATAGTTTGATTCCGGCTAAACCCCCCCCCCCCAAAAAAAAAAATGTTATATTTTGCTTTACTTAATAACGTAATGGGCCAAAAGGAAAACAGTATTTCATATCCGCCATGAGAGATTAAGAAGTAAAATTCCACTGTTGAGAACAGAGAAAAAAACAGAAAAAAGGAACATATAAAAGATGTATATTTGAAAATCGAAGTCTGCAAACGCCCGAATAGGTACTAGGGACCAGTGTAGATATAGCAGTGCAAAGTTCATTCCCAGAAACTCCATAAGCCCCTGGTTGACTAGGCTGGGCTCTCGTTTAATTCGTAGGACAGTACGAATTGTCAACATCCAGATTGAGCTCACCCGAAGAAGGTTATCGAAAACATTTTCGAAAGAAATGGTTGCGCCGAGGATAAAGAAAACTAGCGCACGGGGTAAGGTGTACCTGAGTTTTCGAAGGAACCCCGCGGTCCTTGGGAAGAGGAATGACACCCAAGGAAGGGCTGTTTGTAGAGTCCTGATGTGTTCCAAAAGTAAAGCAAGGAGCGGTGTGAGAATTGTTGCAGGGAGCCTATGTTGTAAACTAAGCTTCCCGAGTTTGTCGAAGTTTCGAGTGAATATGGGAAGGGTAATCCAAGGCATTGCCATCAAGACAAACGGCACTTTGTTTGACATGATGAGATCCCAACACCGAATGACCAATGATAATAGATCGCGTCTAATGTAGGCTCGTCGGGGGGGTGTTAATATTCTTATCAGAGTATCAAATAGATAACCATGAACATCGAGCATGAACGTGGCAAGCACTCTCTGTAGCCCCCCGTGGAAGTGTCTACGCTTGATATCGATAGCCAGTAGGATTTTACCGCGCAGTTTCGTTGGGAAAGCGGTTACGTGCAAAATTTCTTTCGGTGTGAAAAAGGCATATTTGTGCGAACGTAGTCCTTGCACTTCCTCAGGTCGAATCGGGATAATGTTAGAGGTCATCAACACCCTGATGGAGGAATGTGACAATGCCAGGTTTGTTGCCTTGACGGTAACTTTGAATCCAGCCTCACTAAAATCGTGGAGTAGGTTCAAGCTAACCGTCATACTTGGCGCATCTTCACCGCCAAAGTCGAGGATCGTCCCACGCAAAAAGGCAGGATCCGGCGCAATGATGTGTTGGGATAGATCGTACGTGGCCTGCGGTTCCACCCCCACGAGGCTGAAGCCTCTGGGAAGATGTCGGATACTAAAGCTGTAATCCAGAATTTCGGCATGTGTTTCGGAGGCCTCGGTTCTCGTGAGCAGGTCCACCGTTGTCATCGCCCACCGGTCCCAGGCGGCATGGTCGACAAGGATTACGTCAGATGATGCTCGTGAAAAGGTATTTCCATCTTTGTGGATGAGGGAAATTGCTAAGAACTGCCATAGATGATCCTTCAGACGGCAAGGGAGTATCAGATACGGATGGCGGTCTTCGCTCAACGGGAGTTTTATGCTCAACCGCCGGTTATTCATTGTAGAAACAACATCGACCCCAATGTTGCCAATGTCTAAGCGGATCACTTTTCCGCAGCCCCTGAAATCTGCAGGCCGTTGGGCTAGAAATCCAATCCGCGAGCGATCTTTTGGCCTTAAGACAGCAGCGCGGTAACTACAGGCTCTCCAGGGATGAAACCTCTCATGGGATTCCAGTCGTGCCATCTCCAGATTCAAACCCCACGCTAGGATTGTCAGGTCATCTGAGATTTTCAGGACTTCCTCCTGAAGTCGAATAAAAGCGCGGCCTCCCTCGCCATATATAAGTGGCATATTAACGCCAAGTATACCGAGCAAACAATAAGCCTCATCTTCGACTCGGGTAGTTTCTCGCTTGGATGCCCAACTCATCCTTTCCGCCACACTGGCCCTGGAGAGCTTCCTGTCACAACCTTCACGGAAGTATCGGCCTTGGGCCATAGATACCCGAGTTTTTGAACCGACAGCTGTCGTGTATGCATTTATAGGTTCGTTGTCTCGACCCATTCTTCTGGAACCCGAGTTGAGAAAGTAGGCATCTATGTCGGTGATGGACGAAATAAGACTGCAAAGTTCCGCCCGGGTTCCCATAATGGACCAATCTGAGGCAAAGAATAACACCTTGGCTGGGGCCAGAAGTTCCTGCAATGTCCAGCCCCGTGTAAACCACCGACTAGACGCGAACTTGGGACCGGGGTCTACCGCATTCCGCGCGGACCGAGGGGGCACGTCAGCGAGATAAGCGTAGCAAACCTCAGCCTGTTCGTACCATCGAAACATGGAGTTGATAGCTTCTGACAACTCGGCGCTGCTCGTCTTGTCGATGCAGCAAGTGTCGACCCAAACATAATACAGGCCGTCTTTCAAGGCCTGCAGGCACGCGTGCAGGATCTTGCTCAGGCCGGCTCTTAGGGGCAGAGATGGGATGAAGCCGTCTATGCCTTGAAACCAGTTCTCGGCGATGCTATCCTTGATCTGAGAAAATTCGAGTCGAGCGTCTGCAAAGGAAACCTCTTCGTCGCCCCATGTGTGTGAAAGAATTGCATACTGTGGCGTGTTACTGTCAAAGAACTCTTGGAATTCAAGGGAGGAAGCTTTGATTAAACGCATCGCGAGAAGAGCTTCGGAGCGTCAAGGAGCTATGGGGTGGTGGTTTGGTGGAATGGAAGAATCACGTCAAAGCTGGAAGCTGAAAAGAGGAGAACTACCAGGCAACCCGCTTGGATACATGGACCAATAGTTGTCGGTGGTTGGGAGGATTTGACAGGACCAGTAATTAGTACCAGCTGAAGCTGGACCGCATGAAGCACAAATTCCAAAGTACATACTTACCGACTTGGAAGCCCATCTGAGGCACTAGCCCCGAAGCCACTGACTGGGCGCATCGAGACACGATTAACAGGCAGAACTGGCAGCTGAGCGAAGACTCGACATCGTAACGAAGGGCTGTTGGATAAGGAAACCTGGTGCGTAGTCGGCGATCACCGAGGTCGAGAGTTGGATAATAAACTGGTTGGGGATGCATCCTTGTGAAGAAAGGCTGTCATCTTTACCAAGTACCGGGACAATTCCAAGCTTGGATATGGAGTAGGTAGGGTCGAAAAACGAATAGGCACGCTTCATGTGTGCTAAAATGAGAGCCTTGCCAGATTTGTCTGAATGACAAGCCGTTGAAAAAACCGCCCCACAAGCCCGATAAGCGCAGAGCGCAAACAGGGATCACCGAGCGATAAAACAATTTTGGCGGGGAGCCCTGCATGCCCCACCAAAAAAAACTCGTTCGAGCCACCATCACCCCGCCTTCCGGCCTCGCTCTGACCAATGACTCTGTACGGATAAACCATCCCACCAGAGAAAGCATTGGCCTTGAGCCAATTGACCTTTACCTTCAAACTCTTCTTTTTTTTTGTTCTTTTTTTTTTTTTTTTGCTCTCGCCATCACGACAAGAACCACAGTCGAGATGGCGTTCCTCACCCTTCCTGGTGACTCGTGCTTCACGGCCTCTGAGGCCCAGAAGCTCAAGGACCAGATCAACAAGACAGCTCCCATCAAGGTGTCACGTCTCGAAGGCACCTGGATCTACTACGCTCACATCGATGGCGACGCCAACGCCGCAAAGCAGACCCTCGCCCAGCTGCTTCCTCTGCCAGGGTCCTCCACTCCTCACCTCACTCACATCGGCTACGGCAGGAAATGGTATGCGACGCCGCGCTACATCTCGCCCTGGAGTTCCAAGGCGACCAGCATCGCCCACGTCTGCGGCTTTGAGAAGCAGATCCAACGCATAGAGCGCGGTCGCATCATCCACATCGAGTTTGAGCAGCCTTATAACGACAAGGCCGTTCCATTCCGCGATGTGCTGCACGACCGCATGACTGAGCATCTCGCTACTGAGCAGCCGGATCTGCACAGCATCTTTGCCGAGGCTCAACCCCTTTCCCTGGAGGTGGTTGATATCTTCGCTGAGGGCCGCGATCCCCTCCAGGTCCTCAATGAGTACAACAAGGCTCGCGGCCTGGCCCTGGACCAGTCCGAGGTGGAGTACCTGGTGGAGAAGTTCACCCAGTTGGGACGGCCGCCTCACGATATCGAGCTCTTCATGTTCGCCCAGGTCAACTCGGAGCACTGTCGTCACAAGCAGTTCAATGCCAACTGGACCATTGACGGCATGGCCAAGGGCCACAGTCTTTTTGAGATGATCAGAAACACACACAAGAAGACTCCCGACTTCACCATCTCCGCTTACAGCGACAATGCTGCTGTTCTTCAGGGCGAGCACGCGAACCTGTGGGCACCCGACTATTCTACGGGATCGTGGAAGCTCAACAAGGAGCTTCTTCACATCCTGACCAAGGTCGAGACCCACAACCACCCAACCGCCATTGCCCCTTTTCCTGGAGCGGCCACTGGATCTGGTGGTGAGATCCGTGACGAAGGAGCTGTCGGAAGAGGCTCAATGCCCAAAGCTGGTCTTTGCGGCTTCTGGGTCTCCGACCTCCATATTCCTGATCACAAGGCCCCTTGGGAAATCGACGTCGGCCGGCCTGCCCATTACGCCAGCAGTCTCGATATTATGCTCGAGGCTCCTATCGGTAGTGCTCGCTTCAACAACGAGTTTGGCCGCCCTTGCCTTACCGGTACTTTCAGAACCCTGCTCACGGCCGATGACACCAAAGCCGAGGGAGAGTTCCGTGGTTTTCACAAGCCAATCATGATAGCCGGTGGGGTTGGCACAGTCAGAGAGAAGCATGCACTCAAGCGTCCTGAAGATGTCCAGGAGGGCGCTCACGTTATTGTTCTGGGTGGCCCTGCAATGCTGATTGGCCTCGGCGGTGGCGCCGCATCAAGCAATACCTCTGGCGAGGGAAATGCGGACCTTGATTTCGACAGCGTGCAGCGTGGCAACCCCGAGATGGAGCGGCGCGCACAGATGGTGATCAACACTTGCGTTGCGCTTGGAGACCAGAACCCCATCGCCATGATTCACGACGTCGGCGCCGGTGGTCTTTCCAACGCTCTGCCAGAACTCGTCAAGGATGCTGGGTTCGGTGGCAGATTCGAGCTTCGCCAGGTCGAGAGCATGGACAAGAGCATGAGCCCTCTCCAGATTTGGTGCAACGAGGCGCAAGAACGCTACGTCATTCTCGTCAACAGTGAGGGAATGGAGCGCTTCACTAGCATCTGCAGTAAGTTTGATTGAGTGGGACTGATTTCTGGTAGCTTCGCTAACAAGTGAATAGGACGCGAGCGCTGCGGTTTCTCCGATGTCGGGACTGTGCTTTCCCAGGAGGCGGATGGTGTTTCCAGATTGATTGTCACCGACAGAGAATCAAATCAGTACCCGCGCCCAATTGATGTCCCCATGGATGTTCTCTTCCCCAAGGGCAGAAAGTTGGAGCGCATCGTCAGCTCCAAAAAGCCTTCTTGGCCCGCTTTCAACCCCGTTGCGAGCATCAAGAGCTCGCTCGGCGATGCCCTCAGCGACGCTGACCTTCTCAAGAAGGTAGTCCAGAATGTTTTTTGGATGCCGTCGGTTGGCTCAAAGTCTTTCCTGATCACCATCAGCGATCGCACAGTCGGTGGTCTCACTGTCCGCGATCAGATGGTTGGGCCATGGCAGACTCCAGTTGCCGATGTTGCCGTGACTGCCACCTCTTTCAGTCTGAGCGGCATGAAGACTGGCGAGGCCATGGCCATGGGTGAGAAGCCCACTCTGGCTCTCATTTCTCCCGCTGCTTCAGCAAGAATGGCGGTTGCCGAGTCTCTGATGAACCTCGGTGCTGCTGATATCAAGGGCGGCTCTTACCGCGGTGATCTCAAGCGAGTCAAGCTCTCCGCAAACTGGATGGCCGCTGTCAACCATCCTGGTGAGGGTGCAGCTCTCTACGAGGCTGTTGAGGCTATCGGCATGGAGCTGTGCCCCAAACTTGGCGTCAGCATCCCCGTCGGTAAGGACTCAACTTCGATGAAGGCGTCCTGGAAGGATGGCGAGACCAAGAAGAGCGTCACCGCACCTGTTTCTGTTGTCATTTCCGCCTTCACTCTTGTCGAGGACATCGGACGCACATGGACACCTCAGCTTCGCCGGATCGAGGAGGTTGGTGAAACCGTCCTTCTCTACGTTGACTTGGCCCAAGGTCGCAAGGCTCTTGGCGGCTCTGCTCTGGCTCAATCTCTGGGAGCCATCGGCGATGAGGCGCCAGATGTCCGCGACGTCGATCTTCTCAAGGATTACTTCGATGCTCTCGCTCAGCTCCACGAAAGCGGCATTGTTCTCGCGTATCACGATGTTTCCGACGGTGGTCTGGTCACCACCGTTGCTGAGATGATGTTTGCCGGTCGCTGCGGCGTTGATCTCACCATGGATGGCGTTGCCAAGTCCAGAAGCCTTGAAGATCTGGTTGATGCTTTGTTCCACGAGGAATTGGGCGCCATCTTCCAAGTCCGCAAGTCTGATGAGATCAACTTCAAGAGGTGCTTCGCAACCTGCGGCCCTCCCGCTGGATTGATCAAGAAGATCGGTATCATCCAGGATTCGTCCAAGCAGTCCCTCGCCATCCGCTACGGCGAGGGAGAGCCCTTCGTCAGGCTCGACCGTGCTGAAATGCAACAATGGTGGAGCAAGACGTCCTACGAGATGCAGAGGCTCAGAGATAATCCGGCATGCGCCGACTCCGAGTATGCCGCCGTCGCTGATGACGAGGACCCCGGCCTCTCTTACAATCTCACCTTCTCCCCCAACGAGAATATCGTTCCCCTCACCGCTTCCATCTCTGGGTTTTTCGGCAAGATCCCTCGCGTCGCCATCCTTCGCGAGCAGGGTGTCAACGGCTATGCCGAGATGGCTTTCGCTTTCCGCGCTGCCGGCTTCGATGCCGTTGATATCCACATGACCGACATCCTCAACGGCCGCTCTCTCAGCGACTTTGTTGGTCTTGCTGCCTGCGGCGGCTTCTCCTACGGTGATGTGCTCGGAGCCGGCCAGGGCTGGGCCAAGTCTATTCTCCTGCACGAGAAGGCTCGTCGTGAGTTGTCCGAGTTCTTCCAGCGCAAGGACACCTTCGCTCTCGGTGTATGCAACGGTTGCCAGATGCTCTCCAGGCTCAGGGACCTCATACCCGGGGCAGAGGATTTCCCTGCTTTCGTTGGCAATGCATCCTCCCAGTTCGAGGCTCGCTACAGCATGGTCAAGATCGAGGAGAACCCTTCCAACCCATCAGTGTTTTTCAACGGCATGAACGGCTCTTCTCTGCCCATCGTTGTATCGCACGGTGAAGGTCGTGCCGAGTTCGCCAGCCAGGCAGAGTTTGAGCGTCTCACTGCTGCGGGCGGCATCCCAATCAGATATGTGGATAACAGGTTGGAGGTTACCGAGAAATACCCCTTCAACCCTAACGGCAGCCCCGCTGGTATCGCTGGTGTTGCTAGCAGAGATGGAAGGGTACTCGCTATGATGCCCCACCCTGAGCGCACGATCCTGGCGGGCGTAGCGAGCTACGCTCCTGATGGTTCCGCAGAGGAGTGGGGTGAGTTTGGTCCTTGGTTGAGAATGTTCAAGAGCGCTAGACGGTGGGTGGGTTAGTTTGCTGGATGAGATATAGTCTGGTATCTAGATACATATATATATATGTGTGTGTGTGTGTGTGTGTGTGTTTGTTTATGGGTGTATAGAAGGCGGCGATGACTTTCAGGCGTTGGGCGAGAAAAGACATACCAGAAAAAAAGGAGCGTGGGGGCTTGATTGCTTACTGGGTTTGGAGTTTTTCTGATTTTATTTTTGTTACAATTTGTATGGTTAGGATGAAAATTAAGTTTTGACATGGTGTGGAAATATATTTATGCATGTGCATTTGAAAATCTCTTTACATCTATCTCTCTTGACCTGGATACCCCTCGTCCAATGCTGACTTGATGTTGGTTGCTGGGTTAGAATTAACATATACTTTGGCCACCAGATCTATGACATTGAACAGAATCTTATTACTTTAGATATATCCCAAATCTTTTGAGCAGAATGTTTATGAGACGTCTCAGTTTTTTTTAGTTTTTTTTTTTTTTTTTTTTTTTTTTTTTTTGGGGGGGGGGGGGGGGGGCCCCCCCCCCCCTCCATGATTCCGATTTTAATTTTGGAGAGCTCCAACGGATACCTCTAAGAGAATCCAGTCTACAAATATATGTAAACATATTTTTAGAGAAGAACTTGAAACAGCAAGATCATGAAGTACATTCACTTCCGATGAAGTAGCACAAAAAAAAAACACAATAAATACGGTTGGTAATAAACTGTCACCCATCAGTTTTTAATGGGCACTTTGTATCAACAAAGAAACAACCTGCTCTTCAAACTTGGATTGGGCCTAATAAGCAATACATTCATTTGGGTATTGTTTCTCATGTAACAAACATATTTTTCCGAGATAGGGGCAGAAAATGAGAGGTCTACTTGATAAACGGCGAATTTTGATCAATTCATGAGGAAACAAGTTGGGAAAGGCTGGTATAAAGGGGGATCTTATGCGCCGTTGTTTCCACCGCGTCCAGCACCGGCACCGGCACCGGCACCGGCACCGCCGCCGCCGCCGCCGCCCATCATGTTTCTCGCCCTATTTCATTCATAACAGTTAGCTCACAATTTCTCTCTCTCACACTACCCCTATCTCTCTCCTCATCGCGAATCAGATATGCACTCACATCTCAGCAATGCTAGGATCACTCATCAACGATCCCATATCAGGCAAACCGCCACCGCTCGAAAACGAGTTCGCCATCTCCCTCAAGCGGGGGTTGTTCATCAAGTTGGCCATCATATCCGGGTTGCTCATCAAGTTCTGGGCCATGGAAGCGAACATGGGGTTGCTCATGATGGACGACAGATCAGGAAGGCCACCACCGCCGCCACCACCTCCGGCACCCCGGCCACCGCCGCCAAACATGCCAGCCAGGCTGGATAAGTCGGGCAATCCACCGCCGCCACCCGCGCCGCCGCCAGGAGCAGACCTCGTCCCCGTCGTAGCGGGCGCCTCCTCAGCCGCGAGTTCCTCCACCCGTCGCTTAGCGGTCTCGAAGCCCTTCTTCATGGCGTCGCTGCCTCCGTTGCCCTCGTACTCGATGCCCTTCTTGTAAGCCTCCATGGATCCCTTCGCATCGCCCAGCGCGAACCTAGCCAAGCCGAGCCTGGACCAGGCTTTGGTGTAGGTGGGCTCGATAGCCACGGCAGCCTCGGCATCCGCCTTGGCGCTCTCGTGATCCCTCGCAGCGGAATACGCGGCCGCGCGGTTGGAAAGGAAGATGGCGTTGCCCGGGTTCAGGGCCAGAGCCTGGGTGTAGAAATCGATTGCCCCCTGGTAGTCCTTGGACGCCATGGCGGCGTTTCCTTTAGACTTTAGGGCCTCTGCTTGCTTTTTTTGATCTTCGGTCGGGGCAGCGGAGGAGGAGGCACCGGCGGAGGAGGTCGAGGCCGAAGGGGAAGCATTCTTCAACTTCTCGTATACAGAGTAGATCTGAGAGAGGTTTTGAGTGCCCACGGCGGCGGAGACGGCGGATTTGTCCGAGGGGTCGACGTGGAAGGCTTCCGAGATGCAGTTGATGGCGATTTCAATCGAGTCTTTCTCGTCCGAGGGGAGAGTCCCGTCCGTCAGCGAGGTGGAGAGGAAGTCGCAGATCGCCAGGGCGAGACGTTGTTTGGATGTTGAGGCCTGGTAACAAAAAAGGGGGACCAAACGGTTAGCATAGGAAAGGGGGGAAACAGAAGTCGCCCTGCAGTTTATATATAAATATATAATGCGGGTTGCTTGGGAGCAAGGGGGATGTATATACCATTTTTGACGGATTTTAATTTGAAAATGCGCCGAACTTTTTGGTGGTTTGGTAAAAGTTCAGAATCGCCAACGGTGATTGACGGGGCGGTCGGTTATGGGAAGAGGTTTGTTCGGTGTCGGGCGGGTCGATTTCAACCCGAAAAGTAAATGCGTCGGCCAGATTCCACACAGATCGATGGAGGGGTCGCCTTTAAGCGCGGGAGAGCGTGTTCTAGACTGCCCGCTACGGTGGTGGGGTAATGCTGCGCAGGGTACGAATAAGGTGCGAGACGCTACAGAATAATTGAGGCGCTGATCGGTATGTGTCCCGCTTTATGGCATTATTTGGTGGATACCGATCCCGAGAAAAGCTGGGATATTGAAGCCATCCCCGACAGTCATGAATACAAAAGTTTACCGTCCTGGGTAGCTGCATTCGATTGTTATATCGTGGGATGCAATCATGTGCCAATCAGTTCTGTGTTCTCAGTCGGGTTGGGAGAAAAGCGCTACTAGGACCAAACAGGAAAGGCCTTTGTTGTTTCTGCCAAGTGGGGCACTGATGTCAACGCAAACCCCTGCCTGTTGAGGTGCAGAAGAAGTGAAGGCAGCTTCCCCTGCGCATCAACTTCTTGTGTGTTTTGAGTTTGCAGCCTCATCATCGTTTGGGGGAAGTTAGGTGTCCCGAAGAATCCGCTCGCAACCGGACAGGAATTGGAGTTATTATTTGCGAACCTCTTATTCTCTACCTGTGGTACCTCAAGGACGGAGCCCCACGGTTTACGCCTCACCACGCCGCCGTCGTCATCATCGGTCGCAAATAAGGACATATACTGATATTCTCCCCTCCCGAGCTATTCTGAGATGGCGACATCGCCAAATACAGCGAACCGCTCGGGTGCGGCGGCCCAGTTGCCATCCACCCCCAATAACATCATCGGCGCGCCCTATGCCGTCGAGGGCCAAAAAACCTGCTACATCTGCCTCCAGAACGAGAACGAAACACCGCCAAACACATCTTGGGTGAGCGCATGCCCATGCAGTCTCGACGCGCACGAATCGTGCATGCTTCGATGGATCGCCGAACAAGAAACCTCAGCACAAGGTCGTCGCAAGCCCCTGCAATGTCCAGCCTGCAAGGCTCCCATAGTGGTTGAGGAGCCCTTCGACCCCATTATTGCGCTGCGCAATCGCGTAGTTCGCAGCTACACCGTCATGTCGCCTCTAATCCTCCTCGGTATAGTCGGAACAGGCACAGTAGCAGGTTCGGCAGCGTATGGCTCCATGGCCGGCTACCTCTTCCTTGGACCTACAGCGTTCAAAAAATGGCTCGGTCCATTCCCACATGCCTTGTGGCAGGCCTTGAAGCTATCGACCATCGCCCCAGCGCTCTTGATAACATATGAGCTGCCAGCACTGGTCTCCAACGTCTTCATAATACCAGCCGCCTTTGTGGTAATTAATAACTTCCCCCCTCCCCCACCCTTCCGGCCTTTCCCTCAATGCCGGTCTATCTAACTAACATAAACCTTATACCCAGTCCGGCATGCTCAGAATAGCCCACGACGACCTGCTCGACTGGCCACCAACCCTAGGATGGGCCTTCTCCGTCCTTCCCCTTGCCCACTACGTCTACAACACCATCTACGCCGAGCTGTTCGGCACTTTCGAGCGCAGGCTCAACCGTGCCCTTCGCGGCCGTCCAATGGACGAAGAACCCAATAACGACGCTCCGCTCGGTAGGGTCGAGGCGGCACCCGCAAACCCGAACAATAACAATAACAACAACGCAGGGCAACGACGACAAGAAGAGGAAGCGGAAGAATCCGTCCTCGGCTCGCTCTACAACGTCGGCCGGGCTGTTATCGGCCTCCTGCGCGATGACGATGACGAAAACGAGGAAGGCGGGAACAACCAGCCCCAAGAGGGAGGTCGACAAAACCGAGCCGGCGGGGTAGATGCCGAGGTCGTAGTCGAGTTGGAACTCAACCTCCCCGGTTTAGGGGGTGGCGACAACCATCAAGAGCAAGAGGAGGAGGAAGGAGAAGCGGGCTTGGCCGAAGAGCTCCAGCAATTGTTGGAACAGCCCGCTGCTCCTGCACCTGCACCAGCGCCAGCGCCAGCAGCGCCAGCACCTCGAAACCAGGTAGCTGCAGCCCCTGCTCAGCCAGCCCAGCAGCAGCAACCTGCCCCGCCTCGCCGAAACGATATTTACGAGCCGTCTTCAATCAGTTACATCATGTCCAGTCTCGTAACGCCATTAATGTTCCCTGCGGCCTCGTATGGGATGGGTGAGATCATTCGTCGCGTAGTCCCTCAGAAGTGGGTGGCTTCGTCTTCTTCTTCGGGCCGTCCAGGGCTGTTACAAGAGAGATGGGGGAGAAGTCTTGTGGGCGGATGTTTGCTTGTCGTTGCTAAAGACGCTGTTTCCTTGTGGATCAAGTACAGGAGGGTGCAAGTCAAGTTGAACAGGCGAGTCAGGAATGTGGATAAGAAGCGGGGTGGTAGGGGTGCTACTGCTTAGGAGGATGGGGGAAGGGGTACGCTAAGTAACGAGGATTAACGGAGTTTTGCTTGTATGATATAGCATAGCAGTTTTTCAGCAGTGGGATTATTTGTAAGGGCAGATGCGGGTAGTCTTAGAATGGCGGAAATAAGCAAATGGCACTTTTGGGATTTGACTCTTTTCCATGAGTATATAAATTATTATTTTTTGTTGAATTATGATATTCATTGCACGAGGAACTAGGTAGCTTTGCATTTGGGCGAAAGGAAGCTTTTATTCAAGCCAGACTTATATATATGTAAGTGTCTTGTTGAGCCATCCAACCACAAGTTCAACTGTTTGGACCAAAAAATACGGACATTCACATGAATATAAATCAGATTGTAAATTGATTCAATGAGAATTCTTGCATTCAATTCCAAACATTCCTCCTCAAAAAAAACGTATGCTTCATTGACGACCAGTCAATCTAATATCATCCCCAATCCTATCATCAACCACAACCGGACCTTCATCCTCCACCTTGTAAACCGCGCTTCCGCTACCCGGCCGACTGACAACCACGGCAACCTCCTTCTGCTCCTCGGTCAAGTCGAGCTTACTGTAGTATTCCTTCTGCCACGCTTCCTTTACAGCCGAAACCTTATCAGCAGGCACCAAATGCACTGAACATCCACCCCACCCGGCTCCTGTCAATCTGCTGCCATAACTTCCTGCTTTGCGAGCAATGGAACAGAGCTGATCGATTTCGGGGCAACTGCATTCGTATTCCTCCCTGCACGAGTCCTGGGTCGCGTTGAGCAAGTTGCCGAGCTGAGCGTTATACTCGCTTGTGTCGTCTCCTTCGGGTGTTTTCTCAAGGAGGGCCATGAACTGGAAGACTCGGAGAGCTTCACTGTACACGTGCAACGCCCGCTGCCTCAGCTTGAATCGTTCGGCACGGACCGGGAATCGGGACGTGAATTGAGAGTTGAGTTCGTCGACAGAGATGTTGAGAACTGCTGCAATTTCCTCGCGGGTGTAGCCTTCCGACTTGGTAAGGGTTGATTTGACCAAAGTTAAGAGGTGGTTGAGTTGGTCTGGCAAGGATGTGATCTTGGAGTCCTGTTCGGAGAGAGCAAAGTAGGTTTCATGGAATGTGTGTAAGGAGATTGAGAGCGGTGAGGCGTCAGCGGGGAGGGGGGTTCCAGGAGGGTTTAGGGCTGCATTGAGGTATGCGGCTGCGAGGGTGCACTCCACTACTCGCAGATTGTAGTGAATTGGTCCGGTAACGAACTTGTCGGCTGTAACGAAGGATTGAGCGATCAAGAAGGTTAACTGAGGATTGGTTCTGGGAAAGGAGACGGGACGGGCGTTCAGGTGTGGAGTGAAGGAGACAAAGAGGGCTGAGCCTCTCTCGGAAAAGACGGAGGCAGATTGGTCCATGCTAGATGAGAGCGTTAGTATAGGTGCGAAGGTGTAAAGGAAGAGTGGAATAGACTTGCCCGCCAGAGTTGACTCCCACTGCACGTTCACTCACGATTGCAAGCTCTGTAAGTTCGGTCTTGTCGACTGTGTGCTCCCCGTTGGCTACCATCACTGCCAAGGCGCTCGCGCTCACGAATGCTGCGCTGGAACTGAGACCACCACCGGCAGGGACTGTGCCATCCATTAGGATTTCCATACTCTTGGGCCTGAAGTCTGCGCCGCGCTTCTTGCGCAGGAGTTCGAGAGCTCCCCTCAGGCCGGACTTGAAGTAGTTGGTCCATTCGTGAACTGTAGCGTCAATCTCTACTGCGTCGTAGGGAATGTCAAACTCGTGAGCAGGGAACTTAGCGTCCTGAACATTGGCAATCTTGATTTTGTAGGAGCCTTCTTTGGCGGACGAGATTCCGGTGGTTGAGACGGCAAGGATTGCATCGGCCGTGATGGCCATTGGCAGGACAGAATAGAGCGAGTAGTCAATGTGCTCTCCAATGATGTTGACGCGACCTGGCGACCTGGCGACAAACTCAGGTTGGTGACCATAGGTGGACTTGAACTTTGTGAGGAGGTTGTTCCATCGTTTTGCTTGAGGCGCGATGGCATCTACTGTGTAGATGTCGCTCAAGGAGGTTGCAACGGGGACGGGACCAGCCATTTTTCAGCGCACCTGGGTGTACAGTTTCTTTGCTGCTACGTTTTCTGGATCGAGTCGATTGAACAGAACACCCACTGGTAAAAGGTGGAAAAAGGTGGAAAAAGGAAAAATGAGGGTTTGGTGATGAGGTGTTGTGAGGATGTTGAATGGATGTTTAAAAAAAAATAGCAATCTGCCCCGCGTTAACGTTGATCACATAGAGCACAGTTGCCCCGCACCGCTCATGAGACTGTTGGATTGAGAGAGGGACACGAAAAAAGTGGGGGCCTCAATTTTGGGGGGGTTTGGGATGCATCACATTGACCAATCATCAGCGCCATTTCATGCTCCGTGTAAGTGAATTAGGAAAGAGCCGGCATGTTGAAAACTGGGGCGCCTTGACTTTCCCATCAAACGTTTTTTTCGCCGAGTATTTCACCGTTGAAGCGGAGTTCATGCAGTGCCACAAAGTCAGGGTGTGCCTGTGAACATTTTTTTCCCCATCACATGCTCGCTATTTTTAAGAGATTAGATTTTTTATTTTTCCTTCATAGTTTCTTAAGAAATATGCTGTGCTATTTTCAAAAAAAAAAAAGAGCTTACTGCAACGTAAATAGATCATCCTTGCTTTCGGACACCCTTAAGCCGATGACGGAGCCGTGGACCCCGGTCGCCCGTCCGTCCACATCAAGATCCCCTCCTCTTATGCCCGGCTCCGCTATCCCCGAGACCGCCGTGTAAGTGGTCGGTTACACAGGGCCGGGATCTTAAAAAGTACATGATCCACCTCAGATTCAACCAAAATCTGATGCTATCTCTGTCACGATCGGTTTTATTTTATTTTTATTTTTTATTTTTTGGAGGGGATGCGGGGAGGATCGTGCAGAGTGGGCACACAATCCTTGACTGAATAATTGCAGACGACGACTACACAACACAAGCAAAACAACCACAGCTCCCTTCCCACAATACAAAAATCCAATACATACCATATTTTCCCAGTTAAAAAAAGACCAAAGATTGATTTATGCATCAACTATACTCGGTTCCCCTCCCCCAACCCTACACTACACTAACTAAACACTTGACGACATAACAACACCAAAAAAAAAAAAAAATTGCCATCCGTGATGTCCGGTTTTTTTTTGGTTTTTTAAAAAAAAAAATTGTTTCTCATCAAACCAAGACAACTACAAAATTACAAAAGAAATACAAACCACAAATGAAAACAAATGAAAAAAACTAATAACAATAATAATAATAATAACAAAAGTTCACAAAAACCACTCCAAAACTCCTCCACACCCCTTCCCTTCCCTTCTCTCTTCTCCTCTGCGAGTTTACCACCTCAAAACCAACCACCTTCATCTCTTCTCCTCATCACTCTTCTTCTACTACTAAAACACTCGGAACTGCTCGAAACTCCTCAACACCTCTCTTTCTCTCTTCCATCGTCTCTCTCTCTCTCTCTCTCTCTCTCTCTATCTACAATATATCAAGTGATAAAATGATTGTACCGAATTTACTTTGGGTGCTTTAACATCAAATCCGAAACGTGTCAGCACAACAAGAAACAGAAACAACAGGGGGGCCAGGGCTCATGAAAAAAAAATGGACCCCAAGGAAAGGGAGAAAGGTGAGTGGCAAAAATATTTTGAAAATGAGGAGGAATAGGTAACAAAAGGAAAAAAAAAAATTGGACAAAAGGCAAGCCTTGGGGAGGTTAGGAGATAAAACACTTGATACGTACAGGGCAGTTGGTACAAGTGCACTGTCCCTTGGGACAGCTGCATGACCCCGACGAAGCGCAGCCGCAGTCGCTCATTTTTATTTATATTGCGGTTTGGTTTGGTTTGGTTTGTTGTGTTTTTGTAGTTCAAACTACCACTCGATGATGAAGTTTCTCAATAATTATGATATTTGTGTGTGTGTGTGTGTGTGTGTGTAAATAGAAGTAAGATGAAAGATTGCTTTGTTGGAATTTTGTTTATTTTTTGGGCACCTCAAGTAAAGAAAAACGTATCACAACGTTTTCTGAGCCACAGAATAAAAGAAATAAAACCCAAAAAAAAAAAAAAAAAAAAAGAATTTAGAAAGATATGGTTGAGGTCGAAGATGAGTTAAGTGGTTTATATAATCACAGATCTCAAAGATCGATGATGCGCTTAGTGTCCAAACTCGGACTCAAATTTAGAGAGACGCCCCCTCGCACTTCCCCCACCTCCCCCCCTTTAATTCAGTAGATCTCGAATTTCCATGTCCAATCTGGAAGAAAAACCGCGTTGGGTCAAAGCTCGTTCCTATTCCAACCCCATTTACCCCCCTTCTCGAGTCAAGGCCCTGCTGGTCTTGACCTAACTGACATGTGGCGACATGACGTCGCTGGCGCCACTGAAAGTGTTCGGTTCTCCAGTTTAAATCACGGTCGTACGTGGGTCCGGGTAGAGGGAACAAAGGCTGTTTGTGAAATGTATGTGGTAATCATGAGTAGTCTGGATCTGCCACTCGGGAGAGCTGGAACAGGAATTCAGATGCTTTTTAAACAGAGAAAAAAAATTAAAATGCATAGAACACCATAAATATAAAAGCCGGGACCAAGAAGGCGAGAAGATGAAAAAGAAGCGAGGAGAAACTAAAGATACAACCGGAGCTCTAGGTCAGGTAAACCGAGAGAAATCTAATGTCAATAAGCTACAGGAATATGTCAGTATGACTCGTGTGAGCTTGGAAAAATACGAAGGGGATCGATTTGCCTAAGGATAATTAGTAGATACCCTCCTTGGCAGGAAGTTTGACAGATCCAATCAAGCTCCAAGCAGCTAAAGACACCCCCGCTCAGCCCCTCATCACCCCCACGGACGGGATCTCCGCATCCCCATGAGACCAAGCCATCAAAGATGTCCGAATAAGCTTTAGAGAGCCCACCAAAACTGCCAATGAGGTGGGCCAATATTGTGGGGAGGACTCAAGGCATGAGGTTGCCTAGGAACGGGAATAAGAGAGATCGATCAGTGAGAACTCGACGTTGAGAAACAAAAATATCAATGTGTTGTGAAGTACCTATGGATAACCAAAAAAAAAAAAAAAAAAAAAAAAAAAAAGAAGCCCCTTTTGTTTTTTTCTCTTCCCAGCGTGTATATAAGTATGTTATATAAGCGTATGCGTATGTTTTGTGTTTGTGACATCATATTGGTTCATTTTTCAGGGGTCATGTAAATAAATCATGGGTCGTCCGACCATGAAGCCATGAGATGTAAAAAGAAATAAAAAATAAAAAAATAAAAAGGAGGAAAGGGGAAAATGATAGGTAGTGTCTTTTAGCCTTGTATTTCGAAGTGGTAGTAAATGAAATGGGAAAGACTTGAGGAAAATGCGGTGGGGGGGGGGGGGTTGAGATAAAATAGGTAAGATCATAACGTGTTGTTGTGCGCGATGATCAACAAAAAGATACATGCCTTTGTGTGTCACAGTAGTATATGGTTGCCCTTTTTGAGTGCAAGCCCAACAACCACAATACGTTCAGCTGGTATAGTTGGATGAACTTCGGATCGGCAGGGGCCCTTAAATTGGTTGTACCTGACGGCGGCAAGATTCGAATCACTCGGCGGGCGCAACGTGGTTTTTTTTTTTTTTTTATCTTTTCTTTTTTCTTTTTTTCTTTTTTCGGCATGCAAGACGATCAGGATCGGCGAGAACAGGGCAGGGAGCTGTGTTTAATATTCGTGATGTTGATATGAAGCCGAAGTAATTTTGGGAGTCGGTGCCAATCACCAAGTATCAGGGCGCGGTGATATTTGGTAACCCCATCATTGATGATGCTGATTTCAGATTAAATCATGGTTATGGTTGCCATGACCAAATGTCTGGTGAGAGGGCGCGATGGAAGAGTATGGGGTTGAGGGCCTGTACGTGCCATAAAGGGGAACGGCCGAGTGAGAATCAATAACGGAAGACAGTCCGATATTCTGATTGTAATAAATCTGAGGATCGATAGTCGCGATCAAGTTGTTTCCCTGCATCTCCATAAACATCTCCGAGCTGCTGTAGGCCTGGTAAGAAGAGGCTTCCGAGCGCTGCTGCAAGGCATAGGCAGAAGGTGCGTCGGCATGTGTCGACGACGAGTAGTTACCGAAGGGCCCCTCGAGTTCAGTTGGATTGGCGACTGGAACCACTTGATATGCATTGATAGCGACAGTATCCTTGGCGCCCAACAGGGCAGCAGAATTGAGGTGCTCATGGTCGATCCCGCAGCTACCCTTCGTGGGAAGGCAAAATGTAACTGATAACCCGTCCCGTCCGGGGGAAAGTCCAAGGGCATAGCGGACAAACAGCTCACCATCGAGTATATGGCTGGTCTCCAACATCTTCCTCAGAACGAGCGAATCGTGTGGCTGGCAACGAACCAACGAGTCCTTGGCCATTTGTTTCCAAGCCCTGTTCATGATTTCGCTTTGTCTCAAAAGGTTTCGGAAACGTGTCGCGCGCGACCAACCCTGCTGCGGGATGCCTTTTTTGTGATGGTCCTTGATATGATTGTAATAATCCTCAATCTTCATCTCAACCTGAGCAGGGTCCAACGCCACAGAGACATATTTGCATCCGAAGTAGCCGCATGCAAAGGCAACCTGACGACACAGCGGTACCGTTACTTTGTCATCTTCGTAGCGTTTGTCCTTCTTCACGTTCTTCAGGTCATGATCTTTCTTGAGGTGGGCTTCGAAGGCTTGCCTCCATTCAAAGAAATGGCCACAGCCAGCTTCAGGGCACTGCCACAGCGAATTCTTATGATGATATCTCTTCAGGTGTCGCTTCGCGTCATGCTCTCGATCGCTACCAATTGTCCCCATAGGAAATCCAGGGTTTTCAATCTCGGAGCACTCGGGGCACTTATGTTTTTCGACAACTGATGCTGACAAGGCACCGGCAACTGGTTTGGCTTTCTTTCTGGAGCCCCTGCGTTTTGTAACTCTTCCTTCAGGCACGCCTTGTTGGTGGGAGACCGTGGCCGTAGATGAGCGTGGACAAGGACCTGTGGTGTTGTGTGTGTGAGTGAACCATCTCGAGTATCATGGAACTATCGAGAATATGTGATGCCTACGTGAAGCATTTTCCGATTCCCAACACTCCACCATGGCCTCCGCCTTCTTTGGGTCTTCAGACCATTTCTTATTGATGATATTCATTGCAATTTCTTGCAGCTTATAAACGCGCGTAGGGCTGTTATCGTCGTGCATATTGATCTGCCGATGCTATCGAACCTCTAATGAGGGGTTGAACAAGGACTGTTGTGAGTTAATGCTCGCGTAGAAGGGGCGAAGCTAGGAAGGGCCGATGAGTCTCTGATCGGGTGGTAGGTTAAACGTGATGATCGAGAGAGCGAGAGAAGGAGAGGATAGCCGGGAGTGTTCTCGAGCGGTGATGAGTGTGTACATATGATACGGTGTTGTGGTATGGGGGAACGCAGAGAGGGAAGCGATGTGTTGATTGAAGATATAGAGAAATGTCGACGATGAACGAAGTTGAGGTTAAGGGAAATGTATAAAAGGCAGTCCTGAGTAGGCAATGGGGGTCGGCAAAATGGTATATCGCTACGCGATGGAAAGGGATGAACCAGGACATAGAGATGAGCGCCCAACAGTCTCAATTACGTGGAGAGGGGGGCCTTATCACACAATAGAGCAAAAAAGCAGGAAGAAAAAAAAAGAAAAAAAAGAGGGAAAATGAAATGGGGGTGGGGGGAGGGGGGCCAGGTAGAGTTAGGAAACTACCAAGGGGTCTTTTGTTTTTGTTTATTTTTTTTCTCCACAGTTCATGTGGCGACGCACTCGCCATTCTGAAAGTTGCGCCTTGGTTCGAATACAAGCCTCCATCCGTTGATGTGCTGGCATACATGAAGCATCTCGATGAACCAACACTCATCATGAAGGAGACGAAATTCTTTCTCCTCGTGATTTACTATCAATATCGCGGCGGCGTGGATCTGCCGGGAGGTATGTTCATGGCGTTGAACTCGACCCAGGCAGATAGGCCTGTCACGTTCCTGACCCAGTACTGGGATAAGGCTGCGACTCTGCAGAAAGTCAAGACGTGCCCGGGGATTTGCAGTCGATGTGACTCAGCTGCCCAGTGTTCCAGATCCCAGAAAGCGGGACGTCTGTGCCCAAAGATTGGCAGTGACGTCCCAAGTTTCCCCCGCGACGTCTGGTCAGCCTGAGCAGGGGTGGGTGAATGAGGAGGATGGATGGGAGTGTGGTGGGGGGAGAGGGGGGACGCGCACATGTGCACGCGTGTGTATATGTTATTTTTCACTTCATTTTAATTTGCGGTGAGATTATAACTACCAAGAAGGTGGGATAACATTCACACAAGGTAGCTAGGAGAGAACCTGTTGTCATCCTATTATCATAGTTACCGAAGTCCCGTTGCAGATGAGTATGTATGGACGTTGAATATTGAAGAAAACGGGCTCACCTGGGCCGCACACCTAGAACGCCAGGAAAAGGAAAGGCGCACCTGCCACACACGCACCCTGGCCGCCGGGACGTGTCTTCGAAGTCCCGTCCCTTGCAAGGCGAAGTGTGGGTGAGGAAGCGGCCCGCAGGTTGGCTGGGGAGCTGCGCCCCTTCCGCTCCAAAAATTTTAAAACTTTTGCTCCCCTGCTGACCATAACCGGGGTCCCAAGGCAGATCGAAGACCAGAGAAACATAAACATGATGGAAGCCAAGAACAGAGATTGCATTTTTGATGAAAATAATCGGTGTCTTGACAAACCTGACTAGGTGGTAGTTGCCGCCGGTGTTTAAGCAGTAAACAAAAGAGCAAAAGAAACGATAACGTCCGCAACGTTTTTTTTTATTGAATATATATATATATATATGAGGGAAAAAAAAAAAAAAAAAAAAAGGAAGCGTTATAACTTAACTATTCTTCAACATATCGTTTCCCAAATCCCGAAACAGTTTATTAGCCACGACGACGACAACAACAACAACAACAACAACAACCCAATTATAGCCCTTTCGGAGAATTTCAATCCCGGTTAAAACTCGACTCTGGCTGTCAGAATTTTTCTAGGTAGTATATACTTTTCGGGATATTTTCCTTTGCAAATTATCGGAAGTAACAGATGGTCCAGCCTTTTTTATACTTTTTTTTCTTTTTTCCTTTTTTTTTTTTTTTTGGTCTGCAGCATGATTTAAACCGTATTCGTGGAGGTTACGTGAATTCTGAAGATTCAGAGGAACTTGTCTTCCTTGGCGGAATGGGAGGAGAAAATCTTTCACCAGGGGCCTGGGACGAAAATGTCTTCTTCACCCAACAGGGAGAGGTGGGGAGAAATACGTCTTCACCAAAGGGGAGTTGTGAGGAAAATGCAGGTACCACCCGCCCAACAGCAGGGTAAAATTAAGGAAACTCCCAACCACAAAACGCGAGACGCATCCAGATCGTGCTTCGTAATCTCCGCCAGGAACACGATCGTGTGAGTGGGCTGCACCCCTAACATCATGACCACATCGCCATTGATGTACCAAGTGCGCGCGATACCAGCCGTACTTACACAGCCTCGGGCTTTTTTTTTTTTTTCGACTTCGTTTTTCTACTCCTACTCCTATTCCATGCTTTAAAAGTTTGCCAATTTGTGACCTCGAACAAGGATATTTCAGGGATTCATTCAGGGTAAGAATAAGAATGCTGTTGCTTCAGCGATGGATATTGAGTGATGAAAATAAGTCCCCCCCCCCACCTTTTTTTTTTTTTTTTTTTCTTCTTGCAAGTCTCGCGCTAACAATTTACAAAGCAGTATTATATGCATGGATATCGGAGCGCGTAAGACGGGTCATCCTTGCATGCGCCATATGAACTGGGCCTCATTACTAACAACCTTGTGGCTGCCCAGGTGAGACAAGGGAGATTCAAAACTCAAATCAGACTACATACATATCATTCGCAACTGTCACTACCAATCTGCCACTACCAAAATAGTCAAACCCACTTGGTATCCATTCATAAACAGCATATATATTTATGTACAAGTCATGTCAAACTGACAATCCTAAAAATCTCCCTCTCCCAAACTTTTAGAAACCAGATCCGTCGATCCACGGATCTCTTGTTAATCTTCATCAGCCACCTTTTGTGTCCCCGATGATGCATATAAGAATGAAAGTCGGCTGATGTGTGCCGACGCGAATTACACAACTTTTCGCTTCCCCCTTGCCGGATATCAAAATATAACTCGAAAACACGCCGCATTTACCTGCAGTTAAAAGAAGAAAACACGAAAAAAAAAAGAAAAAAGAATATAGAACAGTCGGTGGGCCTGTCCCCTGCGGCTCTCAAACTTGAAATTTTTGCCGTGTGTGGCTGTTTAACCGTGAAGACCGCTGGTGCGTTCCCGCATCAGCTCTCTCCGCTTCTTGTCCTTGGCTTTAATTCCTTCATGTTAGTGTTGTGTCATGTTATTAAGCATCAAACGGGAAAGAGAATGAAACATACCACTATCGTAGACGAGGAATTCGTGGAGAGCTGCTCCGCCAGGAACCATGGGAAGGACGGGCACCTTCTTGTCAGTGACAACCTCCAACAGCGCAGGGCCATCAGTCTCGATCAACCACTTGAGTGCTTCCCGAGTCTCCTCGGGCTTGATGAGGCGTCTGTGCTGGATTCCCATGGCATCTGCCAGCTTCATGAAGTCTGGGTTCTTTTGATGGGTGTGGGAGTAACGATCTTGGTAGAAGAGGTTCTGCCATTGGGTAACCATGCCCTGCTCCTCGTTGTTGAGAACAATGATCTTGACGCCAATGTTGAACTGAGCAGCAGTAGAAAGCTCGGTTAGGGTCATGCCGAATGAGGCGTCACCATCAATGTCGATAACAAGGGCGTCGGGCTTGGCCACCTTAGCACCGATGGCCGCGGGAAGACCGTAACCCATGGTGCCAAGACCACCAGAAGTGATCATGGTACGGGGGTGCCGCCAGCGGAAGTGCTGGGCGGTCCACATCTGATGTTGGCCAACACCAGTGGCGATATAAGTCGTCTCCTTGCGGTCAGCGGTCAAGTTGCTGAGCTCTTCGATCAAGGTCTGAGGCTTGATCAAACCAGCACGGTCGGCGCGCTCGTAATCGGAGAGAGGCCACTTCTTCTTCCACTCATTGATCTTGTCGAACCAGGCCTGCCTGTCAGCCATCGACTTGGACTCTACCTGTGGCAGGAGGAGAGCGAGGCTCTTGCCGACATCACCCTCAACGGCCTCGGTGGCCTGAACAACCTTGTTGATGTTCTTGGGCATGATCTCAAAGTGGACAATGCCACCACGTCCCTCCTTGGCCGCAGCTTTGGCAGCCGGGGCAAACTTGGCGACGCTGCCGGTGACACGGTCGTCGAAACGTCCACCCAGGCAGATGATCAGATCAGCCTCCTGCATGGCCATGTTGGCGTAAGCAGAGCCGTGCATACCGAGCATGTGGAGAGACTTCTCGTCGAGCTCGTCGAAAGCGCCGAGGCCGTGAAGGGTGGTGGTAACGGGAAGCGAAGCCTTCTCCGAGAGCTCGCGGAGGAGTTTAACGCCGTTCTCGGAGCAAATGACACCTTGACCGGCATAGATGACGGGCTTCTTGGCGATGTTGACGAGCTTTGCGACGCGGCGAATCGAAGAGTCGAGCTGCTTTCTGCTGAGCTCGAGAGCGGCACGGGACGCAGCACTAGGAATCGTCGGGATGGCGCTCTCAGTTGGGATGGCTTTCCTCAAAACGCCAGCAGTAATGTCCTTGGGAAGGTCCACCAGGACAGGGCCTGGCCTGCCGCTAGTCGCAATCTCGAAGGCCTCATTGATTCTCCTGGGGAGCTCCGCAACGCTCTTGACCATAACATTCCATTTGGTGCACGCCCGGGAGATACCAACCACGTCGGCTTCCTGGAAAGCGTCGCTGCCGATAGCACTGGTGACGACCTGACCCGTGAAGACAACCATTGGCGTGCCGTCAGCGAGAGCGTCGGCCATTGGGGTGATAACATTGGTGGCGCCTGGACCGGAGGTTACCAACACGACACCAGGCTTTCCGGAGGCGCGAGCGTAACCCTCAGCCATGTGACCAGCACCCTGCTCGTGCCTCGGGAGAATGAAATCAAAGTGTGGGGAATTGTATATCGCATCGAAGACGGGGAGAATGGCGCCGCCAGGATAGCCGACTGCCACAGGATTAGTCAAGAGCTCGATGAAAAATAACAGCTAATACCCACAAATGTGCTTGACGCCATGTCGCAGCATCATCTCGTGAAAGATCTCTCCTCCCGTCTTCCCAATGAACCTATATAACGAGGGTCCCGTCAGCGCCTAGAGCAGACGCAAAGATCGTTAATGAAGTCGGCGAAATACATACGATTCGTCCATGTCGCTCTTGCGCGGGTTGACGAGGGGCTGGACATGATCGGGCTCGGCGTTGAACGATGGGCTCGGCCTTGCCCGTACCTCAGTGCTGCTGAGGAAAAAGTTAGCCATTGCCCAGAACCCATCATGAGTCACCCGTATCATAGATCTGGCGTTGTGGAAGAGTCATAGGTGGAATTTGGCGGGGCAGAGAACATACGCAGCAGGCACCTTCGCGGTGGCAGATGTGGACTGGTTTCTAACAGCTGAAGGACCGTTTCGCACCGCAGTGACGGCCAGAGACTTTGGTGCAATTGAGAGAGCTCGTTGTTGCGCTGGCCTAATCTCGGCCAACGCCTTCAAGGCGCGGGTGGTCTGACGGATCATGGTGGGCGGGAGAGCGGAAATGGAGACGAATATAGGTATGGAAAAAGAAGAAGCAAACGAGAAAGAGAAAGAAAGGAAAATAAAGAGCAGCAACAGTTCCAAACTGGCTACTTGGGATGATGCGTGGGCACCGTGGATGTCCTCATTAAAAGGGGCGAGGATGGGAGTCAATCGAAGGATAGGAACTGCGAGAGTGGTAGTTTTAGAAGAAAGAAACCCTGTCTTGGCGGGTAACAACACACATCGGAGCGGGTATGAGTCGCTGAACCCAAAATTTGGTCTTTAGATGGCAAAATGTGGGGTACCAAAGTGACCTTGCTAGTTGGCACGGTTCGCAGAGTGGCTCCTTGGTGGCGATGTCGGAAGCTAATCAAGCGTCCGATTTGCTACATGCTGCAGATTGGCCACCGGCAGGACGTTGAGACTTGTGTGTCTTTTTTTTTTTTTTTTTTTTTTTTTCCTTCCCATTCCCAGATCACTGCTCTTTCCTGGCCACCTCGAATTTGGTGTTGGAATTGTTTTGCTCGGATGTGCCCCGCGTGGTCGCCAAATGCAATTGAGTTCAAGTGATGAAAAAGAATTGGCATCGATCACGCGATAAGACAGTGACGGGCCGTGAATGAATCACGGCCTCTGACACCGTGGATCTTGGTGGCCGAGAGGTGCAATTGGATTTTGCGGGGAAAGCAGGGACCGCAGGTCCAGCCAATGGAGTTTCTCCAATTATTCCCTGAGTGTCGGCGCTGAGAGTTGAGGGAGGGACGGCTGGCTCATTCATCCAGGGAAATTTCAAGTTTTCACCCGGGACATTTCTCTCCAATGTAACATGTTCCCAATCTTGCCGTCTCTATTCCTGGCGCCGCTCGCGTCATCCGACCATGATGTCTCAATTCTTGTGTTGTAAACGCCAAAAGTCAAATTCTGGTATTGCTGATGTCGAGGCGAGGTCCAGTGCTTGATGTCGCTACTAGCAATCCATGTCAAGGCTCACCTTGCCGTAGTCGGCCCCACTTTGCAGGATTCAAACAGTCGACAGGAACCGAGAACCGGACCCGCCATCTCCCGGCTCAGTGTTGATCACTGGCATGTGCTTCCCTGCTCCACATGAAGCCTCGATGCTGTGGATTCCATTCCATCGGCCACCGTCTGCGAACACGGAGGCAGAGATGATGCTGGTGTCGATCACCGCCCACCGGAGCCGGACCATCTCCACCACCATACAGTCTAACGCACGCCTTCGCGCATCCGCGCAGCTGTCATCCGATGTGACGCTGCCAGCAACAGACTGCACAGGCGCGGACTGAAGAACCGGGCCAGGAGTTTCTCGAGGTTGAACCAACGTTCCCACTCGTCCGCGCCGTGTCCGGCGGAGTGGAGACCGGACCGAAATTCGGGGGCCGCCAATGCCACTCACCATCATGCTCATCCGCTACAATATCAGGGTCACCGTGATCATCGATGTGATTGCCGTCTTTGCTACCGTATTATTTCCCAGCCGTCTTGCGAACGTCGACGGCCTCCTTTTGCAGCTGTGCCCAATGGTCGCCCGTGCCCCTGCTCCGTTCATCACGGGCAAGAGCCCACAGTACCAGTTGGCCTCGCAACGATTTCGAATTTACGGAGCTCGAGTAATGATCATCGACACAACTATGCAGACCAAACGATGGTTTCGAGAGGCTGAAGGCGCTCATCTCAGACCCTCGGGACGCGCCCGATGTGTCGGGAGTAGCGAGGCAACGTCGTCGCCTTCCAACATCCAGATGTGACATATGAGGATCCGATCCCATTCATGTACCGCCTCCATTATTGGCCAAAGGATATCCCGGACCTTCTATTCTAGGTCTTCCATAGACCTGTGTGCCATTTCCCGCTCGAAGGACGCTTGGGCGGTGTCTGAGGTGCAGTTTTGTCATGTTTGGCGGGAGGATCATGTTTCCTTCGAGAAACACTTTCTCGTCTTCGATGCTGTTCGTCCATATCAACCCGTCACGGATGGCTTCAACACCCTTTAGGTCGGATATTCCCCAGAGCCTTCTCTATCAGTATCATGGATCTTTTGGTCGTAGAATTCGGCCCAAACTACCTAAAGGACATCTCTAAATGCGTTTTCTGGTCGATGGTGGAAAAAGCTTTGACACGGATGTAAGCGGTGTGTTCATGGTTCAAAGATTTCGGGGGGTTCATGATTCCTGGCATCCGAAAAGTTTTCTCTTCGTCAACGTACCGTTCAAGTGACCAGAATCCCGCTTTCTGCACAGGGAAGAGGACGGCTTGGCCTAGATTTAAAAGTCCCTTTTGGTTCAGAATTTTGGGTTTTTCTCGAATTAATATTGCAATTTACTTGGTGCGTCGATAAAGAGGTTTATGGGTGGTATGTATGTACATTGAAGCATGAGCCAGCAAACCTTTACAGGAGCGGACTTGGGCGAATACCTACCTAAGCTTCCCTTCTCACAATGCCCAACCAGAAATTTGCAATGAGAAATTCACTGATACCTATCTTATCAACCGTTTCTCCGGTCTCAAAAGGTTGAAAAAAAATAATCTTTTGTGCAAGCGTTTGCCCATGATGGAAATGGAAGGTTTTTTTTTTTTTTTGAACCTCGTGGTTTCGAGCTTTTGCGCGAGTCTCACCCACTGTTCTATCCAGTTCAACTGTCAAGCCCATGACCTTAATACCTTATATAAGGTTACCTTACCTGGTTTAACTTTTCGGCACCTTACAAAATAAACCATCATCTCGTCGCCGTTTGTCCATTACCCACTGGCTGGGCGATACCAGGGAGGGAGGATACATGGGTAGATTGGAGGAAGTGGGATGGTCGGGGTTGAGAGGTGACTGCTTACACAAACAAAATTGGCGGGTCCTTCAAGTAGTAAACGTCGCCGTGGTGTCGTGGGAGTGTCATTATTTTTTTTATAGTCCTCACGACCGTCGTACGACGTGGTGTAAGATGGAGCTGGGACTAATAACATTACCAACCATCTCCCACTGCAAACACTGCAGACTGAGTACATCTATCACATCCTTCAATAACAAAAAGGACGAATAAAACATGGCCAATTTGAACGGCATCATGATCTTCAGTCATATCAGACTTTAAACCACACAGCATTCAGCGAAATACCTAAGACTTTATCATCCGTTCACATGAATAATCACATAAACTAGGTAGACATTTAGACAATTTTTTTTTCCCCAAACAAAAAGGTTATGTTAAATTAAATCCAAATTCAATAACCCTTGAGAAGGAATAATAAAAAGACAAGAGCAAAAAATAAAATCAAAATCAAAACAAATCAATATGAGACAAAATAAGTTTAATATATATATTAAACATCATTAGAACCCAACATAGAAAACCATCCCAAAAAAAAAGGGGGGGGTGAAAGTATTCCCCTTCCCCCCCAATTTCCACCCCCCTTGCCCTTTCCCTTTCTCTTTCCCTTTCCGTTAATTCGTACAAACTACCACCAACCAAAAAAACAACACAATTATGTCCTCTCCTATTGGCCTTATTGAACCAAAAATAAAGCCTTTCAATCTCTTCCTTTCCCCACGTAAAAAATCTCCCAAAAGAATCAAGGTAAAGTCACCAATATCCAGAAAACTGATGTTTTTTGTGAACGAAGAAGTTGGAGAAAAAAAAAAAAAGATTTACATCCCATCCCTGTAATAAAACAGAAGAAAACGTCGTTGGTTAGCTTAATTATTCTGCCCCAAATTCTCTTTGATGGATTGTGGTGTTTTGTGTGTGTGTGTGTGTGTATGTGTGTGTGTGTGTGTATGTGTGTGTGTGTGTGTGTGTTGTGTGATTAATTCCTATAGGACGGTATGAGAATATTGTTTTATTTTTTATGTTTTATTTTTTTCTGAAAAGGGTAGAAAAGATGGTTGGACCCAGTGGTAGGGTGTTTTATTATTGTCTTGATGTTGGGTGTTAGAATATGCGATGCGTACGAAAAACGTAACCACTAAGCCACGCGCGCAACGCTTACAAGGGACTTGGAGTAAAAGGGTTGGGGATAATGAGGGCAAAAGGCAGTGACAAACCAAATATAAAATGATGGAGAGGGAAAGAAATGGGGAAGGGAAAAATAGAAAAAGAAATATACGTACAACAACGCCAAGGTCAAATCACCATGGATGTGCGCCTTGAGCTCAATCTCAATCTCCAGGTTGAGATCAAGCCTCAGCTTCAACGGGTTCTTCCCGCCATCGCCGCCTCCACCCTGCTGCTGCTGCATCATTTGTTGTTGCTGTTGCTGTTGGCGGTACAGCATCTGTTGTTGCTGACGGTAAGTCAACTCATTTTGTTTGTTCTTGCGGCGGAGACGGGGCTCAATCTGCTGGTTTTCCTCGCGTCTCCTTTGCTTCTCCTTCATCCATTTCGGCTGGGGCTTCTCGTCGTCCTTGGGTGTGGTTGGCTGGGAGGAGGCGGGGGTGCTGCCTTCTTCTTCGTCTTCTTTGTCTGCTGCCCGAGCCGTCTTGGTCGGCTTGGGAGGCTTGGACTGGGACTTGCGTTCGCGGGCTGGGGCGGGAGGAGGGACTACTTCTTCCTCTTCATCTTCCTCTTCTTCCTCGTCATCGTCATCGTCTTGGGCTTGTTTATCGTTACCGTTCTCAGCTTTTCCTTCCTCTTCATCTTCTTCGTCGTCCTGTTGCTCCTCGTCGTCTTCACCATCCCGGTCCTGATCGTCATCTTGGTGGTCGTCGCCTGGACCGTTTTGGTTCTCTTCATCATGGTCTTCCTCATCCGCTGGTTTTTCGTTGTTTGCGTTGTCAATAGGGCTGTTGTTGTTGTTGTTGTTGTCATCGTTGCCAGCATCAGTAGTGGATGCTTGAGGTTGCTCTGTCGTCTCTGGCTTCTCAGGCTGCCCACCCTGTCCCGCCTGCTCCCTGTTCTCCTCTCCCTCGTTCGGGATCTGCTCGTTGGGCTTGGGTGTCTTTTTAGGCATTGTTAGAAGGTCCGACCACCTAGGTATGAAGGACGAAAGTGATGATAAGACATCGACTTACTGATTCCATGGTTGACGCTTTGCTTTGTTGAAGCTACTTTATTGGAGTGCGGGGATGAACTGGGATTACCAAAATTCAAAAGCTGTTCTTTGTTTCTTGGGGGTAGAATTGGACGAAGCAGAAATAAGTATATCAAAGGCTCAAAGTTGGCTATAAGGTTTAAAAGATGAGCCTCAAACAGCCGATGTTCCAGGGATCACTCAAGGGTCCTTTTCTCTAAACCCCTTTGTGCATCATAGCTCCTCCCCAAAAAAACATGATTTAATAAGGCAATTGTTCTCTCCGAGACCGATCACGAGCTTCCACTGGCAGTGACGACATAGAATCAAGAACAGGGTTTGTCATTCGAGTACAAGGTGCAAGAAGGTGGGCTATACGACAGGAATAGTATAGCATCAAGAAGCATGACGTCGATGGCTGCATGGGTGGGGTGCTTGCCGTTGGAGCTAGCCGGCGGCAGGATGAGGGAACTAAGGTTTTGAGCGATGTGATTGGCCAGTTCTGGCTGCATGAAGATGACCTGTACACCACACTAGGTCAAGAGAGGTTTTGAAGGATTTTGGGGAAGGGGGGGGGGTGTCCGCAAGAAACTTGATTGTCTAAACATGAGGATCGAAGGGAAACGGTTAACCAGAACGTTCGTCAGGATTACCTATTATATGAAAAAAGATGCCAATGCCATGCTCATACACACTACAACCGCCCACCCACATTGAAGGTAATCCATGACGATTCCGAAAATTTGTGCCCTACAGCATCTCAAAATACCTTGTTGATCATTTTCACGCTGCCTTTCAAAGTTTGGCGATACACTAGTTATTAATTACCACAGACGATTCGAAGAACCCAAAGAACCATGGTGATAGGCCTGCTAGTCATTGCTGGTATCCCCACGACGATTGGGGTATGCGAGGCCTTGAGCGCGCAAAAGAAGGCGAACGCAGCAGCAAAAGAAAAAGCAAAGTTCTACCTTACAGTCACCGTTGCGCTGGATGACGACGGGCCGGTCGAGTGTTTCTGTGTGCTCAAAGACGGCAAGGTGAGTCGAAAACAAAACCAACAAAGCCTGCCTGCCGGCCGAGAAGCCGGATGACATCAAATTTTGGGAGTAGGCTCCAAACTGACTTCATTCACTCTGTAGCTGTGGATCGACCACCCAGCCGCCCCGGTCCCCGGCCACAAGTTCATGGGGTACTACTTCACATACCCGTCCGAGGACCAACACCTGGGCATGGTGAGCACCATCTCAGATGACCCACCCATGCTCAACTGGATATTTGTCGACAAAGACACCCTGATGGTGCGCCACGGCGGGAGAATGGACACGCTCGGCGGGCACACCATCGGGCCTTGGTATTGGACCAATGATGAGAGGTGGCTGACGCTCAAGGGTGACGCGGCCCATTTTGTGGCAGTTGAGATGGAAAACAAGAAATGGGCCATTGCGTGGGATCGAGATGGCCACTTTTCAGCCGACCTGGGGACGGAGGAAGACGAGAGCGAGGAGGGTGAAACGGACGAGGAGGAAAACGGGAGCCAGGACAAGGAAGATGGCGGCGGGCGCAAGAAACGCCCGAGGTGGGTACCGGTCCTGCTCCAAAGGAAGCCGCAGTTGGGAATGGAGAGCCGTTATGTCAAGGGAGCGAATGGATAAAACTCCGTAGTGTACGTACCTAATGATTAATCGAAAAGTGACGTTGAGGTGCGGGATGAGCAATGTGCGCTGTGGGGTATCCAAGGGTTCGTGTTTCATGATGCTTGGTGATTTCTCTGTGCATCGGCGGCATGGTCTCGGTCCAGCTGTACCTTTTGGTTCTAGTCATCCACTCGCTTGCTTTCATGCAGCCAAACAGGGCTTGCCTAAACTAGAATTGGCACACCCCCCCCCCCTTCTTCTCTTTACCACTCCAGTGATCTCACGCATTGGAGATTCCGCAACTATGACTTCATTGCTCAACGTCGATTTTGGAAATCCGGTTTTGGCCAAATCTTGGAGGGTTTCCCTGAAGATGTCCTTAATAAAGCGGCATCCCGAAGGCTTTCTGGACCCCTAACATGCAAGTCTCCATCACAAATCTCCAGTTGATCAAAAAGACCCTGGATATCGAGGTCAGCGCACGTTACCCTTTGCAATATCTTTGACGCCCCCACGAAAAACACAATGGCCTCCCGCAGCAGCTCAGACGAGAAGAAGCCCAAGCGCCAGCCCAAGCAGCAAGTCTACGAGTCGGATGGTGAAGAGTCCGAGGACTACGCTCCTCCCCCGCGTCGACGTGGCCAGCGCCAACAAAGAGGCGGCCAACAAGGTGGTGGTCCCCTCGACAGTCTCGCTCTCGACAATGTCGGCCAAACAGCAGGTGGTCTCGTCAACGGCGCAACCGGCGCCCTAGGCGGCATCGCAGGCAATGCCGTTGACCAGAAGGGCGGTGGTGGTGGCGGCAAGAGTGACACCCTCAGGTTGCGACTTGATCTCAACCTCGATATTGAGATTACTCTCAAGGCAAAGATCCACGGTGATCTTGAGCTCGCTCTCTTGTAAGTACATTCTTTTTTTCCCCCCTTGCTCTACTCGTCCTTTTCCTCTTTTTTTCCAACACCCCTTCCTCTCCTTCTACCAGAAGGCCGACTTCAAAGTTTCCAGCTTATAGAGTCGGAAATATTTCACACTTTCTATTTTGTATACCTCCGTCTCGTTTCTTACCTAGGCTAAAGGTCCATGTAGAGAAACTTGAGCAAGAAGCGCCCATTTCGGGTGGTGACGGTGGTGAGGGGTGGTGGTTCGGATGAGATGATGCTCAGGTGGCGGAAGGGTTGCCCGATTCTACACAAAATGCTCTGTACACGCAAGATGAAAGAAAAGGAACAAGGTGCTAATTCCTTAGGAACTGAAGCAACTAGTATGACCTGTTCCGAGTCCTCAAGGGACCTTTTTGTTCGTGTTTGGGGGTCGGGGCCGGAGTCAGAGGAATCTTTTTGGGCATCATGGGCATCGTTATCAAGTAATGGGTTAGGTAATTGGGTTTATCGTCAAATCGGCGAATGGAGCTTTCAAGAGGATTTTTGTGTTATATATCATAACTGTACTAATACCATCATGTACTTTCTCTCTCGATGCTATTGTTGGATTAAAATGCAGAGATGTGCTATCGTGCAGTCCCCAAGCAGCATAGCATTTCCACTGTTGAAGCTTTGATCCATTCTTCCGCAGCTCCTTCCCGTTGACACTTGAGAATTGGCACTGTTGCACGTTGTAAATTTCAGGTAGAGGACTGGAAGTCGCGATAAGCGCTGTCCTGTGCGTTTTTGACGGGTAACCGCAGGTTCTTCCCCGCAATTGGAATTTATTGAGGTGGGCACCTACCTAAAATGAAGCGGAAGTCAAATTAGTGAGTTCTCACAACTTGAGGGTACCTGCCTCTTTTTTTCTTTTTTTACTTTTTTTTTTCTTTGTTTTTCTTTCTTGTGTTCCAAAATTGCACAGAGTAAATGACCAGGTCTGTCTCGGTTCCCGAACAGATTGCCTGTGATGCAGTGCCAGGCACCACCAACCCTGTCTTGGTTGTATGTACCTCGTCCATCAATTTGCTGGCTCCCGAGATCTCGTGTTGCTTCCCTCGCGGGCCGACTCGGCTGCCCCTTGTAAATGCCCATCCGTTGGTATCTTGGTCACCTTCTCTTAAACGACGATCCGACCATTTGGCAATCTTCTAGGGCAATCAAGGGTTCACATCAACATACCCTACACATTCCAACGGGAACTAGCGACCGTTCGAACGGATTTAGCCCAATTTTGATGCCGGATTTAAACTTCCATTGTTTTGCATTCGACGATTCAAGTGTCTCACTTTCACAATGACAATCGAGCCGAGTGGTACAACCACTCATCTCACACAAACATGGACAAGAGCCACTGATGCAATTATTTTCCTTTTGGTCATGCATCGCAGCAAACCCGACTTTGCTTCTCGGCCTGCATCTTGGCGGCAACTTGGCATTCGGCTTCAATGCAACCTTGGGCCAGGGCACCGCCCCTGTCCGGTGACGTCACTCCATCTCCCCTCACGCGCACCATGGAGGGGGCGTGAGTGAGAAGGGGGGGTGAGGTTTGCCCAATGCAGCTGAGGCGATCGAATGCTCTGGAACCCGATCTGCTCCTAAACTTGCTCTTCTGGTATTGTTTCAAGTTGCCAAGTTGCCGTGGCATTCGAGGGTCGATCTGTCTATCCAGGCGCGCAGTGCGTTTATGGTGACGCGCCTTTGTTAGGGTGTGAGACAATTTGGCAAAGTCAGAGACAGCAACAACCAGCAAAATCCTCTCGTTTCAACAGACCGCCCTACAAGTTATTCAGCATGACATCCAAACATCATCGCCCGTCACAGGATGACATTTCTCAGGATGGAAGTGAGATTGAGATTGAGGAATTATCCGACCAAGAGACGCAATCACCAACGCAAAACCAGACCCCAGAACAAAGCATTCCAGAGAGGAAAAAGAGCCCGGCATATGTAGCTCCAATTCCAAAAATTGGCAGCATCCCCAAAATCGCACCTGGAATTGCCTTGACGGCCCAACGGCCAAAGCTTCCGCCATTTGTCGGGTCCTTCCTTGTGGGCAAAACGGTAGACGAGTCCGGTGACATAGTGGACGAGGCAACGGGACAAGTTCTTGCTCGTGCAGCGGGCGATATCACTGAGATCGTCGGGAAGAAGGTGTCAAATCGGGAGGGTGACATTCTGGGAGACAATGGAGAGCTCCTGGGCTATGTGGCCGATGTCGAGATTGAGCGGAAGAGCAGCGCCAGTCCGCAATTACCGCGCGCGGGGGCGATGCCGCGCAGTCTGTTTGATATGATGGGAAAAAGTAGCGCCTCGCTGATGGTCGACCACTTGGGCAACATCTTGGATGCCAACGGGGAAGTGGTTGGGAGATTCCATGACAACAACAACCCTCTTCACCGGAAGGAGAGGGAGGATGAAGCTGCTCGGGAAAGGATACAGCAAATGGCGGCCGCTGGGCCATCATCGACCCAGAAGCAACCACCAAAGCTGGCTCCGGAGGAACCATCACCTCCGCCGAAATCTCCAAAAAGGCAATCTCAGTCCCAGTCGTCTCAATCATCTCAATCTCCGCCAGCTGAGCAGAGCCAACCGCCCAGGCCCAGGCGCACCGAGGATGAGAGAAGGCAGAACGCAGAGGCGTGGAGGAAGGAGAACCCAGGAGAAAGTCCTTCGGATATTTTCTTGGATGTCAAGTCGACGACAGAGGGGATACAACTTACCATCAGGATTCCCACAGTGTTTGGTGGTCAGCATCTCAAACCCAACATATCCTTTTCATAGATATAGCTGTGTTTCATCTAAATATTCTGATAATGGGCGTTCAATTAATACCAATTCGGGTGGGGTTTATTAAGGACATGAGATGTTTTGGTCTTGGTAAATATGTATGTATGAGTGGTCACACATTTCTTGTTGGAAATACCGGCCCAGATATGATTATTATTAGTCAAAAAGGGTTCTTCAAGCGACCCGAATACAACCTCCGGGATACATAGAAACCAAGATCAGGGCATCGTTCTTCATGTAGCAAGGGTCTCGCTCGTCAAAAAAGGTTCGATGCGTGGGTGGGGTGTGCGCAAGAAAGATCGATCAAAAAGCAGGTTTCTGGCGAGAAGGAGGGAGGTGGGGGGGGGGGGGGGGAGGCCGGGTACTTCCCGCATTTCTGAAGTCAGCCAGGGAGAGAAAACGAGGGCGTAATAAACGGAGGGAAACCACCGTTTCGCAAGACCCTTCCTTCCATCTGCAGCGACAAGCCTTGAGGTTATTACAACAGTGGAGACGGGGACGGAGATGGAGCAAGCCCGCATGCACACCCGTTGGCCGGCGAAGGAACGATCTGACCTAGCCCGAGGGTCGGGGGTCGGCCTCCCCTCTCGACGACCAATAATACAGCTTCACAACAAAAACCACATGGGATTTTTTTCCAGAAGCCAACAACAAAATTTCTTGGAGGATGCAATGCGCTACGCTAGCGTAAGCTGCAGACCATCCCCCCCCACTCGGCACCCCTTTCCATGAAAGTCTAACGTCTCGGGCGTTGAAAAAGCAGGTCGAGACACGCTCCACCTACACACACACCTTTCTTTGTCTTTGCCACACGATATGCAGGTTCCTGCTGCTTGTCCTCAAGCCACAGGGCCGCCTGCTTCCCTTTCTTCATGATCAACCCGTCTTCACATACACACACCCTCTTGGTCACACGCAAAACCCAAATCTCTTGCCGGTTTTCCTTGACCTTTGACCTCACCTCGGCCCAGGACAGCATCCAATCATCTCGCCCTTCACCCGGCCACAACTTTTCCTACCCTCCTTCATCCAACTAGCCAAGAAATGGGTTCGGTATGACGCGCTGTCTGGACTGCCCTTCCAGTGGGATTATGTCTGTACAAGTCGAGTTGCCCAATGAGACGTCCACACCTCCGGGATTGTGACGTAAAGACGACGTATATATACCCAAGTAGTCTGTGGTAGGATGACGTCCAGCGTACGTGAGTAACAAAGTTAGACCATGCTTTTTGCAGGATTTCGGCTTGCTTCCAACGAAGTCTTGTATGATGCGCACCCAATGTGAGGAAGAGAGACATAAAAGGCACTTCGGCTGTTATGGTTTTCACTAGTTGAGAAAAAGGGGGGTCAGATCTACATCGTCAATCACAAACAGTTTAAGGATAACCAATTTTTGATACCTTAATTTTATAACTTGTAACACTTTTTGCAAACCTCCAAAGCTTCATTACCAAGCCACACATTTACATAAGAGAGATCTACACGCATTATCTCTCTCTCTATCTCTCTCAGACACATATACACAATTACACTTGATATAACTCTTAACGAAAACCAATCCTGGAACTCTTTTACAACTTTCCTCAGACTCAATCATCAACGTTGAGCCAGGACGACGACACATCAGCAGCCATGTCTGACATAGCTCGCAAGACCCTTCCCTCCAGATCGGCCAGCAAGTATGGCCCTTCAAATGCCAAAACCCCCGACAAGCCAGCCGAGGAAGACAAGACGGCTCCTCGTTCAGCCCCATCCCCACCCCAAGACATTGATCTCGGCAAGGAGGAGCGCGACGAGACCGCCACTGAAAGCACTTCGGACGAGTACACTCACCGTGCCGACAAAGACCTGAAGGACGACAAGAGCGAAGTCGAGGAGAGCCGAACTTCGGAATCCCGTGCGGATGAAGGAGAGGAGGCGGAAGAGGAGGAGCCAATCAATCTCAAGGACAATGACGAGCACTCCATCCCTCCTGAGCAGGACGACGATGATGAATCCTATGATCACATGAAGGACGTCGAGCCTAAACCTACGGAAGAGTCCGTAAAAGACAAGGATGACAAGCCCGAGAAAGAGGACGAGGCCGCGGGAGCCGAGTCCAAGGCTGTTCCCGAGTCTCAAGACGCCAAGGCTCCTGAGCTCGACGACAAGTCTGTCTCCGAAACCAAGAAGGCCGACGAACCCAAGGAGAAGGCTTCGGAAGTCGAAGCGGCAAGCAACAAGTCTGAAGTCGCCACCGAGTCCAAGGACAAGGAAACCGATATGCTCACCGAGGCGGCCAAGCGTATCTTTGACCAAGCTTCCGAGAACCAGCCGACCGACGAGGCCAGGGAATCTTTCCTCAGGTCCGCCGGTGTGAGCAAGAAGTCTGATGCTCCTACCGAGAAGCAGGAAGCCAAGTCCGGCGCGTCCGAGGCGACCCAGGACAAGGCCGAGACTGAGGCGCCCTCCGTTTCAGAGAAACAGGACCATGAGCAATCTGCACGCTCCGTGTCCGAGAAGTCCCAGGACAAGGCCGAGACCGAAGCCGAGGACGCCGCCACCGAAACGGAGCAGGAGATCCCCCAGGATCAGCAAACTGTCACCTCTTCCCAGCGGGAGGAGATTCCTCAGGACCAGCAGACCGTCACCTCATCTCAGCGAGAGGAGGTTCCTCAGGACCAGCAGACCGTCACCTCGTCTCAGCGAGAGGAGGTTCCTCAGGACCAGCAGACCGTCACCTCGTCTCAGCGAGAGGAGGTTCCTCAGGACCAACAGACGGTCACCTCGTCTCAGCGAGAGGAGATTCCTCAGGACCAGCAGACCGTCACCTCGTCCCAACAGGAGGAGATTCCTCAGGATCAGCAGACCGTCACCTCATCCCAGCAGGAGGAGATTCCTCAGGATCAGCAGACCGTCACCTCATCCCAGCAGGAGGAGATTCCTCAGGACCAGCAGACCGTCACCTCATCCCAGCAGTACGACCAGCAAACCGACGCTGGCTCCGCGCCTTCCCAAGCCCAAACCCAATCCCAGTACCAAGGCGAATCATACGAAGGCACCCAGCCCACCGAAGCGCCCGAGGGAACCGAGGCAGGCGAAACGAACGTCACCCACCTCGACTTTGGCCCACTCAAGTCCGGCACCGTCAACAAGATGGGCAACGTCATCTCCCCAGACGGGAAGCTCGTCGGCCGCGTCGTGTCGGGCATCCTCTCGCACCTGATCGGCAAGAAGTCGGACGAGAACGGGCAGATCTGGTCCTCGTCGGGCCAGGTCATCGGCCAGGCCGAGCCCATCTCGGACGACGAGAGGGACGAGATGCTCCGCGAGCCCGCGCCGTTTGAGAGCTTCCCCGACGCCGTGGTGGACGGCAACGGCATGGTCGTGTCCAACGGCGAGTGGGTCGGCAAGGTCACGCAAGGCGACGTCAAGGTCCTGCGCGGCAAGAGCGTCGACCCCGACGGAGACATCCTCGACAAGGCCGGCAACGTCATCGGCAAGGCCGAGCGGTGGGAGCCCGAGCCCGAGGAGGAGGAGGAGGAGGCCAAGGAGGTCGACAACAGCCTGCTGGCCGGCAAGAGGGTAAACAAGGCCGGCAACGTTGTCGACTCTTCCGGCACCATCTACGGAAGAGTGGTCGAGGGCGACGTCAAGAGGATGATCGGCAGAATGTGCGACAAGAACGGCAATATCCTCAGCGAGAGCGGAGATGTCCTGGGAAGAGCCGAGCTGGTGTCCGAGGGCGAGAGGGAGGGAATGAAGGAAGGTCCGTTTGCCGAGCTGCAGGGCTGCACGGTTGCCAAGGACGGCACCGTCGTCACTCCCTCTGGGGACATTGTGGGCAGGCTGATCAAGGGTGACGGCAAGGTGCTGTACGGAAGAAGCGTCGATGAGGATGGCGACGTCTTGGACCGCAACGGCAACATTATTGGCAAGGCCGAGAGGTGGGAGCCCGAGGCCAAGGAACGGACCCAGAACCCAATGACCGGACGCAAGGTCAACAAGGAGGGCAATGTTGTGGATGCCGACGGCAACGTGATTGGAAAATTAACCTCGGGTGATCTGCAGGTGTGCTCCGGCAAGGAGATTGATGATGATGGCGATGTCGTTGACCACAAGGGCACCGTGATCGGACACTGCTCACTGTTGGAGGACATCCCCAAGGAGGAGGAGCCCCAAGTGGAGGAGGAGTCGCCCGAGGACAAGGCGAAGAGGGAGCAGGCCGAGCAGGACAGGAAGCTGGCTATTCAGATGGCTGTCTGCATCGAGCAGTGTCTGGACAAGATCCGCCCGATCTGCAAGATGATCACCGAGAAGATTGATAAGGCTGAGCGGACGCCCGAGGACGAGAGAGACGAGGAGGCGCTGGTCAGGGAGGTTCGCCCGCTGATTGAGGAGGGCGGACGCATCCTGACCGAGGCCAAGGGCATCATCAAGGGCTTGGATCCTGATGGACGCATCTCGGCCAATGCCAAGCACAAGACAGCTGCTCGCGAGGCCACGCCCGAGGAGTACCACCTTGCCGATGTGCTCAAGGACCTTACTGGCGATGTCACTCAGTGCATTGAGAATGGAAAGAAGAAGCTGGAGGACATGCCGCACGCGAAGAAGGAGATCAACCCTCTCTGGGGCTTGTTGAACGAGCCGCTGTTCCAGATCTTGGCTGCTGTTGGTCTGCTGTTGACCGGTGTGCTCAACCTTGTGGGCAGATTGGTAAGTTCAAATCATCATGTTCAGACTCTATAATCAATGTATTTCTATTTCACACATGCTAACAAATTGAACAGCTTAGCGGACTTGGACTTGGAGGTCTCGTCGATGGCCTGCTCGGAACTCTTGGTCTCAACAGAGTTCTCGGTGCCCTGGGCCTGGGATCCTTCAGTGAGAGCCTGAAGGGTGGTAAGAAGAAGGGCGGCGGCCTTCTCGGTGGAATCCTTGGTGGAGGCAAATAATTAAAATGTAATGGCCGATTCGGATGGAAGTAATGACGGTTCTCTGTCTGTGTATTTTTAAAATAATGACCAGCCTATTTCCTTAGTATATAATACAAGTCATCATCCTGTTCAATTTTTGTCTGGTTTAACGAAATAAAAAGTGACAAGCATCACACTTCACTATCTAGAGGTTCACTCATGGCAGGTGAGGAAAGGGATCCATATTTGCACCAATTTTCACCAGTTTTCATCAGGAAACCAGGTTTTGTGGGGCAATTAGCGAGAGAGAATTGGAAGGAGTGATGTGCCTCAATATGGACTGTTGATGGGTAAAAGATGGGTTGAGGAAGGTGTGTCCCACAATTATTTGACAAAGAGGTCCAAGGTCTGGTCGTCATGTGAGCACGCATCAAGGGATTGGATGTCGAGGAACCGCGTCCGTCGTTATTACCTACCGCGATTTTAATTTCCACTTTCCACGTTCTCGGGTCATCGATCCTGGTCGAGTGTCACATTTTTCAAAAGTAACCAAGCCAGGCTTCCCGAACCTTATTTATCCACTGCCGCAATTGTGCATTGCCTTCTTTCCTCTGCACAACTCCAAGATCATTACAATCAAAACTTCTTCCACCCGCTCCCAAGCGCGTCCGCATCACCAGCTCCCGCCAACTCTGCATCACTCACCATGCCTCCTCGCAAACGCAAAGCTCCTCAGGCCGAAGACGTCGAGGCAAACCGACCACCAAAATCCGCGCGTCTCCCTTCCACATCATATAGCTCCCAATTGGCTCCATCCCAGTCTCAACCATCTTCTTCTTCTTCGTACAATGCCAATGACAGACTGTCGTTCCAGAACCCTCCAGCCAATGATGAGTTTGAACCTTCCACGCAGGACCTTACACAAAGTGACGATGAGCCAGAATTCGAGTTTTATGGCAACTTGGAAGGGAAGATCGTTGGCGTGAGGTACTACAGCGGCCAAGTCACCGTCGGCGAGGTAGTTGTCTGTAGGCGAGAGCCATCCAATCCGGTACCTTAACCATTTCATGCGTCGTCCGTGTTTTGACAACCATCCAGTAATCTAACCATTCCACGCTTCCAGTACGACAAGAATGCTATTCGCATTGACAATGTCTTTGGCACCCAAGTTGGCCATCTCCCGAGAACTGTGGCAGCCAAGTTGGCTCCTTACATTGACAGTGGAGACATAGCCATCGAGGGTGTCATTACTGGGACAAAGGGTTACTACGACTGCCCTATTCAGCTGTATCTCTACGGACCCAGCGATGCAGTTGCTCGTGCTGGACTCGAAGACCGTCTCAAGAAAGACAAGCTCGTCAAGGCCACCCAGTTGAAAAACACCCGCAAGGAGAACGAGCAGCGTAGGAAGGCTATGGACCTGACGAGCGGGAGATCATCAGCTGGATTTACCCAGGGGGAAGCCGAGCCTGAAGTTACTCTGGAACAGCTGGCTCAGACCAGTCAGGCCGTCAACCTCCGCGCGGCTGGTGGAGATCTTGTGCAGACCCTCGCTATGGACGAGGACCAGCTTTCCGAGATGCCCTTCGCAAAGCAACCCGACGCTCTCAAAGCTCAGCTTCTGCCTTATCAACTCCAAGGTCTTGCATGGCTCACCGCCAAGGAGAATCCGACATTCCCTCAGCCCGGTTCTCAAGACTCGACTCAGTTGTGGAAGCGGGATTCCAAGGGCCAGTACCTTAACATTGCCACCAACTTTTTGGTCAAAGCGGCTCCGAATCTGTTGTCAGGCGGGATCCTGGCCGATGATATGGGCCTAGGCAAGACTATTCAAACCATCAGTCTGATCGTGACGGGGGGGTCGGGGAGCACTCTGATTATCGCCCCGGTCAGTGTGATGAGTAACTGGGAGCAGCAGATCCAGCGTCATGTTCACGAGGAGCATGCGCCCAAGACGCTCATATTCCATGGTCAAACCCGCCAGACTTCCGTCAAGTCGCTCGGTGAATATGGCGTCGTCGTCACGAGCTACGGAACTTTGACAAGCGATGTGGCCGCCAAAGGTCCTCTTTCCAGGATGGAATGGCGCCGCGTCGTTCTTGATGAGGGGCACACAATCCGCAATGCCAAAACCAAAGCAGCTGAAGCTGCCTGTGCGCTTAAAGCCCAGTCAAGATGGATTCTGACTGGCACTCCCATCATAAACAATATTAAAGACCTGCACTCCCTCCTCAAGTTCCTCCGCATCAGGGGAGGAATTGAGCAGGCTGAAATATTCAACACTGTCATTACCCGCCCATTGGCAAACGGCGATCCTCGCGCGGAGAACCTGCTCCAAGCTCTCATGAAGGACCTCTGCCTCCGTCGGAGGAAGGATATGAAGTTTGTTGATTTGAAACTCCCAACAAAGACCGAGTACATCCATCGCATCACTTTCTGGCCAGATGAAAAGAAGAAATACGAGGCTTTACTGTAAGTCTTTGGTTAGCCCCCCTTTTCTCCCGGACAGAATACTAATCTTCTCGCAGTTCCGAAGCTCAAGGCGCCTTGGCGGAATTCCAAGCCAAATCCAAGAACGGTCAAAAGGGCAGGTTCCAGTCCGTCCTGGAGAGGCTCCTACGTCTCCGTCAAACCTGCAACCACTGGACGCTCTGCAAGGAGCGCATCGAAGACCTGCTCAAGCTTTTAGAAGACCAGGACGTCGTCCCCTTGAACGACAAGAACCGTGCTCTCCTGCAACAAGCGCTCCAGCTCGTCATAGAAAGCCAAGAGGAGTGTCCAGTCTGCATGGAGGACATGAAGGATCCAGTCATTACTCACTGCAAGCACGTGTTCTGCAGAGGCTGCATCAGCAAAGTCATCGAGATCCAGCGTAAATGCCCCATGTGCCGGGCAGGCCTGTCAGAAGACAAGCTGGTCGAGCCGGCACCCGAAACCTCTGCCGAAGACGACGAACAGATTCTTGATCGGGATGCCAAGAGTTCCAAGACCGAAGCCCTGCTGAAAATCCTCCAAGCCACGCTCAGGAAGGACGGATCAAAGGTGATCATCTTCTCCCAGTGGACTTCCTTCTTGACCGTCATCCAGAAACAGCTCGAGGAAGCGGGATACACCTACTGCCGAATCGACGGAAGCATGAACACCGCCAAACGAGACGCCGCCATCGGCGCGTTGGACAATGATCCCAATACTAGGATCATGTTGGCTAGTTTGGCTGTTTGCAGCGTAGGACTGAACTTGGTGTCGGCTGACACTGTGGTGCTGGCTGATAGCTGGTGGGCTCCGGCTATTGAGGATCAGGCTGTCGATCGGGTTCACCGGTTGGGTCAGACGAGGCCTACGACGGTTTGGCGGTTGGTGATGGAAGGGACCGTCGAGGAAAGAGTGCTGGATATCCAGGCTGAGAAGAGGGAGTTGGTCATCAAGGCTTTCCAGGAGAAGGAAGGTGGGAAGGGGAAGAAGAAGGCCAAGGAAACCAGGACGGCTGATATTATGAAACTGTTGGCTTGAATTGCAAGGGGAGTGTGCTACAGGTACGATGTGTCTATGAGGAACATGAATTTGCTAATGATTATGTGGAAATGGCTGGTTATGTCTGTTATAGGAGGAGTATGTCGTAGAGAAAGGAACAGTATATTTGTGCTCCGATATATAATTAGATGGCTGCCCTCAGGGGTGCAATCTTGTTCATATTAGCTTTTATATCATATGAAGAAAATTCAGTGTGTTCGGGGGAAAAAAAAAGTCAATCTTAGTGTTTTTGTCAGATTTCATCATAACTCCCAAGAGAAATTGCTAATTTATATACAAGAATCCAAAAAAAAAAAAAGGCGATATCAATACCATCGACTGAAGAAGATAAGTTGTTGATCCGAAGAAAAAGAAAAACCCAAAAAGTAAAACAAGTCCAAGACATATTTAAATGCCTGGTAAGAATTGAAGGAAAAAGAGACTCATCACAAACTTTTCTGTTTGTGTCGCACTTTTTTTTTTTTTTAGTTCATCCCCCTTCTCCGCCTCCCACCACTGCACCCACCGCTCTTGGGCGTCTGCGTGGCGCCAGGCGCATTCTCAGCGCTCGGCGACCCCGTCTTCTCACTCCCCTTCCCTTCAAAAGCAGGAGTAGTGACAGTCAGAACGGTGGTCCTAGTGGCGGACGGAACAGCCGCGGTGGTAATGCTGCTGCTCTTTTCTTCTGCCACAGTTGTTGTGCTGGTGCTGCTGCTGCCCCCCTTCTCCTCCTCCTCCTTCTCCTCCACCGCCTTCTCCTCAACCCTATCCTCACCCACATCAACGGGCGGCAGCTGTCCGCCGGGGATGGGCTCGCTGGCCTCGTCCCAGCTGGCCACAATTGCGCCCTTATCCTGTGGACCGTTCCAGTCACCCTCGGCGCACCTCCTCTGCGTCACCTCGCACTTCTTGTCGCTCCAGAGCTTGCACCCCTTGCCCCCCGAGGGCGGCGCGGAATTGTAGCAGGCCTCGACCTGCTTCCAGCAGTTATCCGAGCTGGCCCAGCACTCGTCCTCGCCCGAGAAGTCGGGAATCTCGGCGGCGCACCAGTTTGCGTTCTTGAGGATGCAGGTTTTTGGAACCAGACCGTCCTGGCTCAGCTGCGAACCGGAGGAAGAGTCTGTGGCCTTGGTGTTGGTGCCGGCGGCGGTGGTGGTGGTAGTAGGAAAGTACGGCTTGGGGCCCGGGATCGGGTAAGGCGAGGCGACGGGGTCGATTTCGAAAATGTTGTACGTCAGCCCCTTGTCGTCGGCCTTGACGTGGCCCGGGATGGAGACGGTCTTGTCTGAGGGGATCGAGGCCGCGGTGGCGGCGGTTCCCGAGGCGATGCGGAGCTGCGCGCAGTTGACGAAGAACTGGGTTTCGGGATAGTTTTGCAGGGCCAGAACCTCGGTCCGGAGGAGGTAGTCGCCCGAAGGGAGGGAGGACGGCAGGTCGGTGGTCAGGAGGCCGTTGTTCTTGATGAGGGTCTCGGCCGACCAGGCTTTGGCGGACTGGGAGTAGCCCGAGTGGTAGATCTTGAACCAGCCCGAGCCGGAAGCCGAGGACGAAGGGGAGGATAGGTGCTTGAGGTAGACGGATATGGACCCGACGTGGGATATGTCGATCGGACCGCGGGACGAGTCGTCCGCCCAGGCTCGGAAGGCCATGGTGATGGTGCTGCCTGCTTTGGCTGGGCAGGTGAAGGCGACGGGGGTGTCGCCGTTGAAGCCTGGAATTGAGGTCAGTTTTTAGGAGTAACAGATAATGGGGAAAGAGGGAAAAACAAACCGCATGCCATGTCTGGGGAGTCGATGCTCGAGATGGGAAAGGTGACGCGTTCAGGGTCGACGCCCATGCGGATACAGGTACCATCGCCTTGATTTTGGCCGTCGATGAAGATGGTGGTTAGGACTGTGTGGGCAGAGGCGAACGTGCTCGCCAACCCGAGCGAGAGGAGAGTTTGGAGACGCATTTTTTTTTGGTCTGGGCGGAGTTGTTGAATGATAATTGGAGGTCAACCTCTGAAAAAAGAATGATGGATAAGGCTCTCTCTCTCTATCTCTCTCGAAGAGTCAAAGAATGAATCAAGAACAACTTGGTTCTTGGGAGATCTCGAGGACCAACAAGAATGAGTGATTTGAAAAAAGTAGTCGTAAAAGACCGGACGACGACGGTAAAGAATGGGAAACCTGCTCTTGAAAGAGAAAGGGATTGTCTTGTAAGTGAAGTAAAAGAAAGAAAAAGACAAGGTCAAGGTAGAAAGGAAGGCAAGCACCCGACTTGAACGCCTTGAGGAAAAACAATTCAACTACATCAGAAAGGAGAGGTTCATGTGTCTTTAAATACAAATCGGCCAAGAGCCCTTCCTCCACACAATCCCTTACTCCTGCGCCTCATGCAAGATGAAAAGGAACGCCGAGAACCAAACAAACACACAAAAAAACCAAGATCCCTGCAGGGGAAAAAAAAAGGTTCACAAAATCCAGGAACCGGAAATCCCCCCCCGAATCCAACAAACAGCTAGAATCCTTTTCCACTTTTCCGTGATCCATAAAATCCTACCAAGCATCATTGCAGCCATTCACGTTCGTCCCATGTAGCCATTGTGTTTCCACCCCAGAGGCGATAAAAATCCCGGCCAAGCTTTGATAAACACTTCTGCACGCCACTGTTTGAGATTGACTCTGTTGTGTCCCCCCCTTACATGATCACAATAGGGGGTTTTCCATCAGTAGTATTTTCAACCTCTCTCATCCCCCTCCTTCGCATCAGCTCATGGGACAGGAGTCTGCATTTCCAAGACATATCAGTGAATGTTTTAATTTTTTTTTTCTTTTTTTCTTTTTTTCTTTTTTTTTTTTTGGTTAAAAAATAAAATAAAAATGAAAATGTTCCACTCCGATAGCTATGGAGTCGAATAGCCGCCGCGCTTATGGAGTACATAAACATCATCCTGCCTGAATACCACTGCGTTTGCCCCGCAAAAGCGTTTCTGAAACAAACCAGATTTTTTTGGGAGTGGGTTATTGATGTGGAGGTAGTACCGACAAGAAATGGATGGATGTGCTACTGCAGTGTATATGCAGTACATACATAGATGTTTCTGATTTTAACCTGTTAAAATGTTCCGGTCCTCAACACTGAAAATAAAAATAAAATACAACTAAGTAACTTAAACTCAAACTTCCATTAACTATGTTTTTTTGTTTTTTTTTTTTTTTTTAAAAAAAAAAAAAAAATCAAGCAAAGAAGTTTCAATCCTCAACTAGCATCTTTTTGTTCCTTGCTTTTTTATTTTTTATTTTTTATTTATTTATTTATTTATTTTTTTTTGAGAAAAAAAAAAACCAGTTCAAAAGTGAACAAGGTCCAACCTAGATAGATACCTATCTAGCCTAGCGAGCGGCAACTTGCATCCAGACATCCAACACTGAACAAATGGGACTCGGCAAACAAAAACCACACCTTAAGACCCGCCTCCTCCTCCCCCCTTTTACCTGCGTAAACATAGGTACAGTAACCGCCCGTGCTGAACCCCCACCCCTTCGCCTTCCCCTCCCCCGCGCCAAAAAAAAAAAAAATGCACTGCAGTACCGTACAGTGATGTCAAAACTTTGATATTAAAACCACTTTTTCCTCAAAATCTTCTCAAAAAGGAAAAAAAAAAAAAAAAAAAAAAAGCGCACAAAACCAGATTAATTGATAAATTAAATAGATTATAATTATTACGGTAATTGATCTCAAGTTTGACATGAATCAAATCTGACTGCTTTCTGACAAAAGTTATAATCTATTTTGGGGGCCAGTTTTATCAACTTGTCAGTATTTCGGAAAGAAAGAGAGAGAGAGAGCGAGGGAGAAAAAAAGAGTAATAAATAACTGCCAAACAGTAAAAATTCAATTTTTTATTTTTATTTTTATTTTTATTTTTATTTTTATTTTTATTATGAGAATTTCTAAATAAGCAGACAACTTTACATAGAACCAAGCCGTGTAACAGATAAATCAATAATCAGGAAAAAAAAAAAAAAAACACCCGACTCGAGCTGAAATCAAGATGTACAGTACGTATGAAAAAAAAAAAAAAGTGAATGTGGTAAACGGGCATACCCGCACTCCACAATCCCTCATGTCCCCCCCCCCCCCCCTTCCCCCATTCCCCGGACCAACCCCCCCCCCCCCCACCACCACCATCACTTCCCCTGATTCTGAACGCCTCATCCGCTCGGTGAGACTCCGAAACAAGCCACCCGCGCGTTTGCGATATTTCTCACTCGGCATTGGTTTTTGTTCCCGATATCTTAAGCCAACGGCCGGTAAGTATGTACCGTGATTAGAGAAACGTCGGAACCGTGATCAATAATTATGGTATGTAGCGTGCAGGTAAATAATAAGAGAGGACATTGTTCATAAAGATTATACACCAAACACCTCCCCCAAGTAAAGATGCCATGTGTATGCATGTCTGTACATACAGCCAGTCATAACAAAATTGTAACAAGAGCGGAGATGGTTTTATTTTGCCTCCTTTTCGTCCCTTCCCCCATACCTTCCATTTATCCTATTCCACTATCCTACAATCCCTTTCGGTAAACACATATCTTCGTCTGCATCACTCGTAGAATTTTCCCTTGAATTTTTTTTTATACAACAAATATTGGTACACATCATCACACCGTCATTCCCAAAATGTATTTCGGGTTTTCCTCAGGGTATCTGGGTTTTTGTTTTCTGTAGAATTTTTTTTTCTTTTGACTTTAACAAATTTGGTAATCTTTGTGGTTTACTCGTTGATCTTGGCCAGGATCCTATTATACCATTGTTAGTTTCCGACCCCTTCCTTTTTTCGTAAAGGGATGTTTTGGTTCAAACTTACTCGCTGTCCCGGAAGAGGTGATACTCCTCGTCACCGACCTTGACCGGGGAGCCACCGTACTGTTGTTTTTGCTCTCGTCAGCGTCCATTCATGCTTATGCCATATTAAGCTCATTGCCCAGTTCACCTCCGTTACGCAGAAGATCCCATCATCCCATTCTTCCCTTATTTCCATCTGTGGCCCCCACATCATTCTGTCCGCATCCTATCCTATCCCACATGGTGTTTTATCCCCACTGATGGCCCATTCTCACCCACTCCTCCTTCCCCTCCCAATCCATCCCCAACCAACAAATCATGTATCGTAAAGCAAGAAGAAAAAAAGCTTACCTGAGGAATCAAAACCCTATCACCGGCATTGACGCCCATGGGAACCCTCTTGCCATCCTTATCCAATCCGCCGGGGCCGACAGCGAGGACCTTGGCCTCGTTCAACTCCTTGACGCTCGATTCCGGGAGGAAGATACCGCTGGCGGTCTTGGCCTCGGCCTTGATGCGCTGAACGAGCACGCGGTCGAGGAGGGGGACGAGGGACTTGATCGAGCGGAGCGAGGTAGACTGTTTTTGCGATTTTTGATCATTTAGCAAGTGCCAAAAGGGACAAGACGTTCTGGATTCTGAGACCTTGGGGGGTGGCGGAAAGGGTTTAAAGGTGTATTGAGAGGGGGGTAGGCAAAAATAATCCAGGTTTGGCGAAACATGTGAGGAAATTGAATATGGAATTGAGGGAAGGGGGAGGGAGGAGCGGAGAGAATACATGTTTGTTGTACGTACCATCTTGACTTTATTTTATTTTTTATCTACAAGAAGAACAGAAAAAAACAAGCAAACAGACAAACTCTAATTCGCGTGTGGGTAGTTGTTGATGGTGGTGATTGTTGTGTGCTGACGGAGGGAATGTTTTGGTTCGTTAATAAGAGGTGGAAATTTATTTAGAGAGAGGAAAAGAAAAGCTTCAAGTCAATTAGAAGCTCTCTCTCTCTCTCTCTCTCTCTCTAACCCCACCCCCCCACTTACTTGTAGCAGCAGAAAAGAGCTTCCAAAGACATCTAGAATTGACTGGTTTTTCTCCTTCGGTCGCTCGGCAAAAAACGGGCCAGCCAAAAAAATTTGCGGGCCTCCCCTCCCTACCCCGAGGCCACAGGAACATCGGAACCCGGCGTTACTTAGTTGCCGAGCAGACCTCACTCACCAAATCCGGAAGTTCAGAGACAACTTGATTGGTTGCGCGTCGCGCAACCAGAGAGGTGGATATACTAATGCTCGGTCGACCGGGGATCGGCGTTGCAGCAACAACGGTCATCAAAATGCTTTTTCGGTCGTATAAGTGATGGAGCTGTAACGTCATTATTTTGGTCAATTTGAGATTCGGATATAACTAAAACATCACAACTTGAAAATTGTTTCAAAACATCAGAAGTAAAAGCAAATCATCGTCTTCCAGGTCTTGGAGCGTAGGTGAAAAGTCAGGAGGGCTCAACCATCAGTTTATTACCCAACCCCCCAGTCCTCTCCGTAGACACGTGCAAGAGAGGGCGTAAAAAGTTCTTACTGGTTTACTCTTTGTATCGCTATGTAAATTATCTAGTGTTGTCTTATGTATGTGAACGTCATGTGAAAATGAGTGAGTTGTATTAAAACCCCATGATGAGCCCGTCTAATCCTTCATGATGAATGCCAGACCAGAAACCCAACCATCCATTCTTCTTTGTTTCTCCTCGTACCTAGCCTTCAAAGCTTTGCAGGTACCGCCAATTTTTATCATTTCCCACCTCGCCTTGAAGAAATTTATCTTCCTTGGCCGGGGGGGGGGGGGGCCGCCCCCCCCCCCCCCCCCCCCCACGCCGCGCGGGGGGGGGGGGGCGGCGCCAGAACGAACAAAAGACAACACAAACAAAGCCAA
>MU864933.1:43967-63358 GCA_033576145.1 Cladorrhinum samala | reverse complement strand
TTTTTTTTTTTTTTATCGTCTTACATAGCCTTAAATGGTTTGCGGGTTCCCCAATTTTTTATATTTTCCCCCCCCGCCTTTAATAATTTTTTCTTCCTAAACCCCCCCCCCCCCCCCCCCCCACCAAAAAAAACCGAAGGTCGAGAAAGTGCATGCAAGTAGAACAGAGAAAACAAAACGAAACAAACAAACAAAAAAAAAAAAATGCAACGAAATACTCGCTCATAAAATCCACAAGCCAAAATTGAACCAGAAGGAAACCAATTCTATCTCTGTCCCTCCCATGCGAGCCGGCTTTCCTGGCATCAAACCTCCTCCAACAAGAACAAAATAGACAAGAGAAATGCGCTTCATCGTGCTATTATCCTACTCCTCCTTCTCAGGTCGCACCAAAAATACAACGTGCTCGATTGCACCTTTATTTTGATTTACCTCACACGCTCGCTCTATTTGGGAGCCGGGGCGGAAGGTGGCTCAAGCACGTGCCTATGGTCATCAGCATTAACCACATGTCCGGGCCCAACCTGCCGGCAAATAACCGTATTTGCAACCCAGGGATCATCCAAAATGTTATCCATCGTAGCTCTTTTCTTTGGGTCGAGCTCAAGCATCCAACGAATGATGTGCCTGCTCTCCCTTGGAAGTAGTCTAAGAATTCTCCAAGGTCCACGGATGACTTCCTTCTTTTCACCGCCGGTACTACCTTCGTGATGGCCAACAGACGACGTAGAGACCTTCGGTTCGGGCGTAGGTTGTGGGTCGAAATCTCTGGCGGGAGTTTCGCTCAGCGCACTTGTCGAAGCCGATGGTGGGAGAACGAGCTTTTTGGGATCATGGCCAGGTGTTGGATCGGCGGCGAACAGTTTGTAAGAGGTATCGGTCATGCGAGGTAGCTTCCAGGGAAATCTTCTCAATGTCATGCAGCAGTAAATGATCGCGAGAGACCAAATATCAACCGCCTGTGGGTCGTACTTCTTTTCGTCGTAAACTTCGGGCGCGAGATACGGATCTGAACCCACAATGCCTACACACATGGCATTAGTACGACGATTCCAACATTTTAGTAAATGAACAGCCAAACTTACCAGAAGCTAGGACAGTGCCGGTCTCGAAGGGATACTTAAAGACGTGAGCACTGCCAAAGTCGATGATCTTCATGATTCCGTGCTCACTAACCACGACGTTGTCCAGCTTCAGGTCTCTATGCGCCAATCCCAAGCTGTGGAGGTACGTGACACCGCTCAAAATCTGCAAGAAGCAGCAGGTGACTTCCTCCTTGGACATTTTGCCCGTCATAACGATGGCGAAAAGGTCATAGGGAGCGTACTCCATCACCTCGTACCACCTACCCTTCTCCTGAACGATGTCCAGCGTCTCGATGATGTTGCCGTGGTGCAGAGTAGAGCCCATGCAATACTCAGCTGTCAGCTTCTTGACGTACTCCTTCTCAGTCTCGTAAGAGTGCCGCGGACGGAACTCTTTTACGGCGAAAACAGTGGCATCCTCGGCACGTTTCATCAGCCTCACGGACCCTCCCGCTCCAGCGCCCAAGACTTTTCCGAGCTTTCCATACTTTGAACTGAGGCCGTGGTCGTCACCAAATGGAATCTGTGTGCCTGATTTTGAAGTCGGCGGTGTTTTGGTGCCCGACCGTATGGATGGCGCTGGTGATGCTGTTCGCTTCGATTTGCTCCCAAACTTGAAGAACCGCTTTAGATCGACCATCGAGGTGTTTCTGCTGTGGATGATGCTTCCGTCATCCGCTACCGATCGTTTCTCTCCCGATACTCTAGGCAGACTGAGTGTCGATGCGCTCGAAGAACAGCTCGACTTGTTCTTCTTTCTGGCGAACTGAAAGCGAGCCTCCACCCCTTTATGAGGTGGCAGCGGGGCGGCTCGTTTGCTTGCCGCATACGGGTCATTTGCGTCACCCCCGGGCAGAATCTGGCGGGTGTAGAATTGTGAGGCAACGGCGATTCTGGATGGGCTGGTATCCCGAGAGGGTGGGACTGAGCTGGCGGGCGAATTGGAGCCACTCGCGGCCCCGATGGAAAATAAACCCTTTCGATGGTCCCCGAGTGTCAAGTGAGTGTTGTCTCTCCCGTCCGAGGTAGCCGGCCTGCGTGAGGCACGTTCGCGTTCTGATGATGTTGCTATCAATGCAGGATGATGGGCGGATAGGCGCGCAGGATTTGGAGAATCTGGCTCGTGATGCGAGTCTTGAGGCGTGATGATGTCCGGGGTGCGGCTTGACCGCTCCTGATTCCTCGAAAACTCCCGCTTCTGTCCCCCTTCGGTCGATTCGGTGCCGGCTGGGGTGAGAGGTGGCGTGTGCATCTCTGGACTTTTCTGGACGCTGCTGGCGTTCAAGTGCGGCGAGCCGTGGCCCCCTGAACTTGTTGATGGCTGGCGGCTTGGTTCGCGGGAATCATCCTCGCGCGAGCAAGTCTGAGAAACTCAAAATGTCAGCTGCGAATTGCGCAATGGAGTTTGGGTTATGAGCTGAAAGCACGGGAGCGAGGATCTGAATCAAATCCGACACCCGGGACAAACAAAGGAGAGGATCCTCATTTTCTGAAAGACCCCCTGACTAAGACGCCCATGTGTGTATTATGTGTGGGAAAACCTACCCTCGAAGCTGGCAGCGAAATTGGGTCATAGGAAAAGATGTTCATCCTTTTCTCTTGCATTGGACAGGCCTTCAACCTGCTGGAGAGATCTCGGAGCTCGTCGGCGCTAACATCTCCCGGGTTTCCAAGTGAGACACCTTGTGCCTCCTGTTGCTGCTGGGGGCTTGTGGATGCATCGTCAGGGGCAATTTCTTCGATGGTGGATTTGAATCGAACGGCTGGCGACGAGGGGGGTTGGGGTTCTATTTGGGGCTCTGTCGGAGTCAGCAACTGACAATGGATGTGGATTGCGTTTCTTTTCACCTTTGTCTCTAGCGGTCTCCGTCTCCATCTCCTGTTCGGGTCGCCCTTCCGGTTCCTCAAGGGCGCTGGTCGCCATGTTTTGCCGTAACACGTCTCTCGAATATCCAATAACCTGGTATGCGCCTGCGCAACGGAAAGGACGACGATGGTAGGTGCAGGTCCCGGAAAACCAAAAAGTGTAGTGCAGGACTAAAAAGCAAACTGGAATCGGACCGGTCCAAAGGCGTCCACTCACACTATGGATGGTAGGACTGGATGGGCTGCGACTGGGGTTGCTGTTGGAGAAACCGAAAACAGGTACAGTACGCTACGAAAGTCGTTGCGACTTATCGGTGGGGCTAAACTACCTGTAGTGTTGGCTGACATCTGCGGGCGGCGCGGTGTACTTGCCAGGGCACTTTGTCTTCTGCAAGACCACCTACCCAAGGCCATGGAACAACCAGACCACCAAGACGGGCGAGATAGTAAGACCCAGGCCGGCTTCTCCCAGCAGCTCGTTACTTCTTGGCGGTTATTTCCGGGATGGGCGTTGCGGGAACATAAATGAGATCCCAAAGTTGATTGATCAAGGTTTTATTTATTCTTCAGAAAAAAATTTTTTTTTTTTTACGCTACTGACTGGCATGAATTCTTCCATGATGTTTCGACATCAATGACTCGCAGGTACTCCTGTGATGTTCCATCATCGGTGAGGTGGGCTGTGTTTTTTTCGAAGCAACCCCCTGCCCGTTTACGCCGTATCCCGTATCTTACAACCTAAAAATGCACCTTTGGCTTCTTTTTTGTCTCTAAGTCTCGGATGAGCTGGAAAAGCATGGGAGACGAGATGGGGCAACAAGGCCTGGGTTGTCCCGTGGGCGGTCCAGTGGGCTGATGAGTTTGTACCACCACCTGCAGTTGAAAGGTGACTCTGATTTCGTCACCAATCCGGCAATGAGGGGTATCATTCCATCATGGAAATGTTACCACCACTTATCACCGGGCAGGCCGCTCTTCCGAACATTCCCCCGCTCTTCTCTGACGAGTTTTCTGACACGTGCAATTTGCAATTGCAACCAGATGACAATTCCAAAAGCCCGAGAAAGCCGGCCCCTTCGGCATTCGGCACAACCTAGAATTCACGGGCGGAGTACAACGAAAACCCCGGCTTTCTGGGCGACGCGCCCACTCAGCCTTGCCGTTATGGGTACTACCTAGACCGGCCCGTGCTGTCAAGTACCGAGCGATTAACACGGGAGACACCTTTCCGGCTCGTCTCTAACATGGCCAATTCCACCAGCCTTGTATCAAGTTGCGCCATGATGCTAGATAAATCGTACACACATTGGCAATGATATTATACACATACACTCCTACACTCAATTCCCGGGTTACCGCTTGTGGTACCACCCACAGAATGCTTAAAGATATCGTCGTTCAAAGCGACGTTCTGTCCCGGGCCAAAACGCTTCCGCAGAAACAACCGTAACGCCATATATATGTGATGCCCTCCAATCCAAGCCCGTCATCCTTCTAGGCACACGCTCCCCTCCACCCTTCTCATGGAACGACCTGAATGCCCATTGACTTGGACTGGAAGATGATGGAGCGGCAAAGCCCTTCTAGCGATAATCCCGATAGCCGAAGCTCCGAGTGCTTTATCTTTGCGATCTCATAGACGTGCTTGAGACTAACAGTTCCCACAATTTCCTTCCCTGGGTTGCTGGCACCTTTCCTCATGCCCTTCTTCGAGATGGGGACTTCGGCTGCGAGGAGGAGAAGCCATGATGTTTGCGGCGTGCGTATATCGAAGTGAAATGTTCTGTCTGGTCTGACGGTGACTCTTACCGGCATCGGGGTGCCGGGCTCGATGTGTTGTGTTCTGGCGTTGAATTCCTGCACGACGACAAGCAACGTCAGCCCGACGAGAGCTTTTTGAGGCGCACCCAGATAGTGCAACTGACCTTGCAAAAGTCCATTGACTTGATACCCTTGCTACCAAGTGCTGGGCCGACGGGAGGACTGGGACTGGCTTTGCCGGCGCCAACAATGATCTTGATAACCTGGTCGACGCCGCCTTGGACAGCCTTCTTGGACATTGTGAGGGGTGAATCCGCCCGAGTCGGAGAATGTCGACCTGCCGTTAGGGAGCTCTGCGATTTTGTATGTCTAAGACTTCAGGGTCTCCGGAGCTGTCGTCCTCAAAACGGCGCTGGAGCTCGAGCGGGCGGGCTGTCAACTAAAATTTTGGCGGGTCGGCACAAAACAAGCCACACTTTTCGCCGGACCAGGGCCATTGTCAGCCACACACCCAGCTAGGTGGCACCACAAGGACGGATGCATCCTAACTAAATTTGGTAATACTTTTGTAGAACATGACGTCCACTGTCCAGTGATCAACGCGTGGCACTCGAGCCACTGGAACTCCCTAAGCGATAGGCAGATTAGCCCCTCCTAACCCGAACTTGATCTCTTTATTCGAGGAACCATTTTGACGGCGGTGAACAGAGTCCAAACCTAATCCTCGCACTCCTTTTCCGGCCATATTCGACATATTTGACGATTCTCAATACCTACCTATTACCCTCCTTTTCGACAGCCTCGCTACATACCATCGTAATCATGTTCAAGTGGGCGCAGCAACAGTAAGATTTAACCATCACAGGGGTCAAGGGACCCCACTCTCATCGCTGCTATTCCGTCGTCTGACTTATTTGCTTCCTCATCATTAGGTTGGCCAACGTCGCCGGGACGACGGAGCCCATCTACGGTCCTTCGGCCATCAAGTCTGTGGGCGTCGAAGCCGAGACTACTCCCTACACGGAGCTCACCCGCGATGACTTGAAATGGCAGGCCATGGACTCGACTTGCGTTGAGACGCAGAGCTTCTACTTCATGTCGGACGCTGGTAAACTCGGTTTTGCCCAGGTCATCTATAGTAACGTGGTGTAAGAGTCCAGAACAATTCTTCGCTCCTGCCTGCATGTGCTGACCCCTCCTTTGCTCAGCGGCATCCGAACAACCTGCCAGTTCAACTGCAAGATCTTCAGCCTCGACGGCTCCGAACCGCACCTTTGGAGCTCGACCCAGCTCAACAATCACGACTTCAGCGAAGACAAGTCGGGCTTCTATGCCGATGACTGCGCCATCGAACTTTCCGCAGATGGAACAACCTTTACCATCAAGTCGATGAACGATGACAAAGCAATCGTCAACCTGACTGTCAAGCGGTTGTCGCCCGGTTTCCAGGCCGGCAAGACTGGCAAGACTCTTTTCGGTACCGACCTCACCAACCCTTGGGGCGTCATGCGCCATGCCTTCTGGCCGAGGTGCGCTGCCGAGGGAACCATCACTACCAAGGAGGGGCCGGTTGACTTTAAGGGCAAGGCCATGTTCATCATGGCTTTGCAGGGCATGAAGCCACACCACGCCGCGTCCAAGTGGAACTTTTGCGACTTCCAGGGGCCAACGCACTCTGCCGTTCTGATGCAGTACACCACTCCTCCATCCTACGGCTCCACCATCGTGAATGTCGGCGGCATCGTCAAGGATGGCGAGATCGTCATGGCGAACTGCAACAGCGTGGCCACCCACGTCGAGGTTAAGGGCGACAGCGAAAACGACTGGCCTGAACCCTCGGTGATCAAGTACACTTGGAACGGGACGACCAAGGACGGGAAGCTCGTGGAGGCGGTCATCGAGGGCCCTCTCGACCAGAGACTAGACAGGATAGATGTAATGGCCGAGGTGCCAGGCTTCGTCAAGAAGATTGTTGGGGCGGCCGTTGGAACGAAACCCTATATTTATCAGGTATATTCTTTTCTCTTGAGGACACTCGCATTCAGAAGCTAACCTGCTCGAATAGTATTCCCCTCAAAAGAAGAAGCTCTCTCTCAAGCTCAAGATTGGCGACGAGGAGATCACCGAGGAAGGTCTCGTCTTCGCTGAAGCCACCTTCATTTCTGAATAAAGTGACTTGTCCTAGCACGCACGTTTGGGTACACGAGACTTATTTGAAGCAAGTGCGGGTGCTTGGCGTTTTGGGATGAATTGGGGCTCCAGAAACAGAACCGCTCGTTTAGATATAAAGCATGTTTAACGTGTACATGAAAACGAATGGGAGGCAATGAGAGTCTTCCTCGACTGCAAGGAAGACAGGGGCGGTTTGAATAATAATGAACTGGGGAAATCTAAACAAACCTAGGACTGGGCCATAGGTGAGCCTGCAAAAAATAATATAATTTTGCTCTTTTTTCTGGTCTCTAGTCTCTATCTAAAAGCCTGGTGTCCTTCACCCATTTTTCGATATTCTCAGTGTGATGGATATGTAATGAATGTTTTGTTTACTACTCCAGAATTATCACAAATGTCTCCCGCATGGGGGTATAAACTAGCAGCTTTGAACTGTCAGAGCGCGGGTCTTGTTATTTCATCACCAAGCGCCAATACTTTCACCTATACGTACATTTTACACATGGATCAATTAGGCTAAATATATTACAACCCATTTCTTGCGTTATTTAGGTATTCGACTAGCTTATCAGCACCGCACGCTTCAACATATGTGTGGTCGTCACCGTCATCAGCCGCGGCCGGTGGGTGTATTTAGACTTTCGTGGGACCAGGGATCGAAGCGAAGCAGGCACTAACAACACGCAGCCAGATCGCTGGAACAGCCACCAGTGAGTTAAAGCAATCTTGGTGATGATCCTAAAGGTTTCCAAAGAAAGGTAAGGTAATATATATAATGAAAAGAAACAAAACTTTTGATTCTGGTCGAAGAAGCAATGCAACAAGACTGACGTATATTACAACAGGTGAGGTTGGTTGATGACTTTGATCTTCCGTCACCTCATATTTATTTACAAAGCAACGTTTTTAAACGGGGGTTGCCTCTTGACCGTCCGTAGGGTAGGCAGGTACATACCTCCCATTCTTCTTCTACTTTGATGAAATCATAAGGCGTATAATATTTTGAAAAAACAAATGAATAAAAAAGTCAATCGTTCCTTCCAAATGGAATGATATATTTAGTTAAATATCACCGTTTGTTCTTTCCCTGTAACCAATAACGCACGGACGTCTTTTATTTTTCTCCCAAGTTCTCAGTTAAATTTATGAAAACACCTCCCTCCAACCCCTCCCCCTCCCCCTCCCCCGCCAACGTACATACCTTACGTACCATCCTCAACGAGCCAACCGCCACAACTTAATTGCTGTTGGATGGGCGGCCTTTATACCAGCCACAACAACCCCCCGCGCCCCTCTCCCCCGGTTCTGAATTCATCTTTTTCTTTCTTCATTTTGCGACTTTTGTACTTTATATACGACGAGTGAACGGGATAATAATAAATAAAAGAAGTCGACAAAGAAGAAGAGACTTGCCTAAATGAAATGTACGTATATATTTTATTTTTTCTTCTTCTAAATTCAAGTCGATATAAAGAGAAATATTTAACTTGAAGAAGGAAAGGGGGGGGGGGATCCATAATCATTTTTTATGAATCCCGAAACTCGATAAATTTTTAATTTTTTTTTCCCTATTGATTATCATTGTTCTCAAAAATCTAACAAAAGTCTTTTAAAAAATAATATTATTCTTGAGCTAATAAAAAACAACTTCCAATTCAGTACAAAACTGTAAAAGCTAAATTTCAAGAAAAACCCACAATGCCGCCCACCATCACCTCGCGCGGTGGACCCTCCAGAGGAGGACCTAGTGGGCTTCACGGAGGCAGACAAAGGGTCGCGAGCTTTGCGCGGCCTTCGGTTGGAGGGAAGTCGAGCCTGGGCGGCAAGGCCGGGGCAAAGAGACATCGGTAAGTTTCTTTTTCTTTTTCCTTTTCCTTTTTTTTTTTGTCTTATCTTATTTATTCTTTTGAGAAATCATGTTTATTTGCGGGGTGTTGTTTAAACATTGGAATCGGGTTGGGGGGGGGGGGGGGTTGTTCTTTTTGGCGACTGGATGTGGTGGTTTAAGTTCCGCGATTCGAGTCTGAGATTTGCATTCACAATCTTTCATGCTTCAAGAGAATACGAGAAAAAAGTGCTGACATTATTCCTCGGAACGGAATTTAGAAAGGTAGTCAAAGACTCCATTCTTGGAATCAGTACGTTTTTATTATACCTTTGAGATCGGTATGGGGAAAAGGAATTTACTCTGATTACTGACTTTTTGTTTTGCAAAATAATAGCCAAACCTGCTATTCGGTGAGGTTTTTTTTTTAGTTTTTTTTTTTTTTTCCTTCGTCTTTTGTTTATGGAAAAGGGAAAGCGGAAAAAGGGGAAGTCCTCCTTACTTATATATATTTTTGGTTTCGGGTGGGTCGTGTATTACACTGCGGTGTAAGACAACTCAGACGCCAAACTTGCTCTTGTGTACCGGGAGTACCAGGTTGAGAGATGGATTGGTTTGCCGTGTTGCAAGCTTTGGGCGTAGAGAAGCTAATCATCTCTCACACAGCCGTCTCGCCCGTCGTGGTGGTGTCAAGCGCATTTCAGCCACCATCTACGAGGAAACCCGTACTGCGCTGAAGGCGTACCTTGACAGGGTAAGCTGTCTTCAGTCTGGCTCATGCCGTTTATTTTTATTTTTATTTTTATTTTTAATGAGGGGAGAGATTTGGCTAACCGCCTCTGCTAGATCGTCCGCGATGTCGTGACATACACGGACTACTGCAATCGCAAGACAGTGACAGTGAACGACGTAAGTTATGAACCTACCTCTACCCGCCCTCCCGGGAAGACGGTTAGCTAACAATATGTTTTCGACTTAGGTCATCTTCGCCCTGCGAAGAATCGGTCGGCCGATTTACGGATTTGATCCCGAAACGCACTCGGCTACTATGACCAAAAAGCGCACCGGCGCAGCACAAGAGTCACAAGACCTAGATGAGTAAGAGTCGGTCGATTAATCTTTTCTTGATTGGGGTTTTCCTTTCATGTTCTCTTTTCATTTTTCATTCAGCAGTTGAAGGTCTGATGGCCTCAAAGGTCATCTGGGAGGTTAGGGTCATTGATTCGGGCATGGGAACATCTCTGTTTTTGTTTTTTTGTTCTTTTTTTTTCTCCTTGTGGTAAAGTTCTGGGTCAAATCTTATAAATGTTTGAGGTCCAGGGGCACATATTGAAATGAGGTCACAGCTTGGAGGATTTTTCTTCTTATTCTCTATATGGCAAGTCGGTAGCGACTACACAAGGATCATTTCAGTAGATGATGACGGCATGATCATGATCGAAATCAATTAAATTGACGAATATTGAGAGAAAGTTTTAGCGATCGTCTATGTGGTATCTTTTTGAAGGAAATTTGCCATAAACTCAGCCAACCCGACCATCTTTCCGCTCAAAGTCCAATCAAAGCCAGCTCAAGTTAATCAGGCCCCCTATATGTGTGGTGGTATCTCATGTGTTTGTTCCGGCTCCCTGCCCCGCTCCATATCCAAGACCTCCCTTCCGATGATAGAAAAGCATTAAAACGCCACCGCCGAAACCCCATCCGTAACCAAAAACCAAAAACCAAGAATGTCCCTCCCCGTAAAGGGAATAAAAAAAAAGATACTATTGTAAACGAATGCTGGCACCTGCCGCTGCAAAAGAAACGAAGGACATGAAAAGTCCAAAGGGATTTTACCTCCTCTTCCCACCTCCGGCAACTTCGCTGGCCACCCCTTCCAAAGCTCTCGCAGCCCGCATCTCTCCTTTCCTGAAGCTCTTGTTAAACATCTCAGGCAAGACCATGACACTGTTGGCATGCTCCTTGGCGAACCCAACCTCGGCGTCCTTGCCGCACCGCTCCCGCGTGATTCTCACCGCCTCCGCCAACATGTCCCCACCGACCCCACGTCTTCTGTACCTCAGCCTGACGGTCCAGGCGCGGATCACTCCCTTCCCTCCCGGCCCCTTAAAGCTGGACAAGCTACCCCTCGCTCTATGCCTCTTGGCTCCGCCCGAGTCCGATGATCCAGGCCGCGGCCGCTCAATCCTCAGTACAGTCGCGCCAATGATTTCTCTGCCAAATCTGGTACCGATGATGATGTCCTCCTCCCCTGACTCGAACTGTTGGAGCCAATCCCAATTGATTGCTTCCGCTGCTCGAATATATCCGGAGGTAAATGATCGTATGGCGATGAGATACGCCATTATGATGCCACCGGCGAGCATCAAGGTCGTGCCGATATCGTGCTCGTATTGGGTAAAAGTGGGCGAGTATCTGTACACGGCCGCAAGAACGGCAAGCAGTGAGGCAAATGGGATGGGGTGGAAGATAGCATTGGATGCTGCTTGCTGACGCTGTTGAGCGATACTGTCGGCTACGAGTTTGAGTGCCGCAGCCTTGTCTGCTTTTTCGGTGAGGACCTCGAGAGATAGAGGGGGGATATCGTCGTCGTCATCGTCGATGATGGCGCCGGCTGTGAGTGGAGCATTGGTGGCTAATGGGGAAGATGAGGCTGGAGATGATGGCCTTTTTAGCGTTCGAGCAGGCCCAAGATTGGGCGTCGAGACATTGGACGACATGGCGCTGTGTGGCAAGACAAGGTTTGCTCGAAGGAAGGTGAAAAATGCTGTGGTGGTTGAGTGTCAGTAAGCTGTTCTCATGCGGATGCCGATGTAACGGTGGGAGGTAGTTATGGATTGTTGTAGCATCCAAGATAGCCCCGCACTACTTTCAAGATTGCAAATTATATGCGTCATGAAAGGATAGTGGCTGCAACAGAAACAAATAGCCGTTGATGTTCGATGGCGACGATTTGTATGTTGTCTTGGTGTTCTAGGCGTTTGTTGTGGGGTACGCAGCAGCAGCAGCTTCTTTTTTTTTTGGCTGGCTGGCTGGCTGGCTGGCTGCGCCAAGGGGCGGCGCATTGCTAGGGTATTCTGGGAAGCCACAAAAAAAATAAAAATTTCTTGGACTTACCAGCACTAGTTTTTAGAGCCGGCATTGCATTGATTCTGTCGACAATCGTGTTCGAATGACAAGCATTCAAATCGAGCTCGGCAATGGCACCCATTGTTGTGCTGTCCATCCTCTCATCGCACGTTGAATAGCCGTATCTGAATCCGGACGCCGGGCACGCGGCAGTTGTGGCTTTCAAATCCGGAGTAGGGGACGGCCGTTGGCTTCGGCACTGGAGGGGTCCGGCACGCCTGAAGCGTCAAACTCGTTAGCGTGTTTTACAAGGCTTGCTTTGTCCCAGCACGGTGGATTCACCCCTTTGCCTTCATCAGCACCCACTATCCTGGGGACAAGGTAGATATTGCAGGATATGAATCGTAGATGAAGAAAGAAACCCAAAGGTTAAGAGGTGGGTGGTACTGGCGAGAAGAGCAAGAAGGGAGGATATTAAAAAACCAAAAAAAAAAACCTCCGGGGGGTACTCACATTTTTTTTGGGCAAAGAAATGCCGAGATAGATTAGGTCCTGTGATGCAAGCAAGCTTCCAGCAGCTTGGATAGTGGATATTGGGTTAGGTATTAAATGAGGGGGAAGATAAGCCCAACCAAGCGCCCGGGAGAGGGAGTAGGCATTTAAGATGTGGAAATCCAAGAAAAGAAGGAAGAAGCGAAAAATCTCTTCAAGAGTCGCCCAGCGGCTCTCGAGGGCAAACAAGCAGGGTGGCTGCAAAAATAGATGGACCAAATAATTATAACGATATCATAAGAAAGGCAGATGATCATTAGAAACGGTGAACTGCAGGGCCCTCTTTATTTCAGTGAAAGGGACCGAAGGAAGGAACCCCTTCCCCCACCCCGCCTCGAAACAAACATCTCGGACGACGGGGTCCATGGAACGGGCCTCGAATGATCAAGCATGGAGAGGGCGGCGGGAAGGCTGGGGATCCTGTGCTGCCGCACTGACTCCCAGGAAAGTCTTGCAGCCATCCTCCATCTCTGGATGTGAGATAAGGTCGATAGGGCGACATTCGGGCCAATAATTTCGCTCCCAAGACGGCGGCGCGGGGCCCAAATGGCCAAACATACGACGCCTCTTGGAAGCACATGCGATGATGCAAGCGATGGCTCGTGATGGTGCGAAGTGGGACTGCATTGCGCTTGTTTGGCTTGTTTCGAGCTTCATTTTTGCCGTTGCATCTGCTCGCTTGTATTGGACAGGGTCGACGGGGTTGACGCGGGTGAACCTGCAAGTCGAGGGACGATCCCAAGATGGGTGCTGTGATAGGTCGTGTGTTTCTCCAAACCCGACGATGTGCTTCCTCCCAAGACCCAAGAAAAAACCGCCTCCGGGCCCTACGGTGGATACTTGTGCTGCAGTGCTCTCCTGTCCAACATCAATCCGAAACATGAGGGAATACCAAGCCGCGCCTGAGGCAGAAGTGATGTGCGGTGCCCTAAAAGGAAATGGCAAAAATAATCGAACGGTAACGTCAGGAAAACGACGCTGATCTGTAGGCAGTTGTTTGAGAATTGGTGTCCGTGCCTGCTTGCGGAAGGCGAAGCGAACATATCGGACCCCGCCAGCACCGCATCGCCCGCCAAAAAGCTTGGTGAACCTCAAACACCTGGGGCGGCACCTCCTGCATTGTCAAGGTTGCGTTGGGGTTCCCCCCCTCCCCCCTCCATCCATTTTGGGATAACGTCTTACGTTGACTCTCTCGGTTCGACCTGTCTATTTGTCTTGACAAGTCAAGTTTAAACTTGATGATGGGGAACATGGGGCACGGGCAGTCGGAATCCAGCAAGGTGTTCCCAGCGACGCAGAAACTCATCTTGGCCCAACTGGACAAGCCGGACCGGGAACCCCTCTACATATGTACAGTTCATGAAGGCTCTGCATTAAAAACACCAAGCTAGGCTCTCCAGATTCTCCAGAACTGGCGTGCATGAAACAAAACTGGGACGAGAAAGAAAATCGAATAAGAACTGTACAGCCCTTTCGGTATTTTTTTTTTAGAGAAGAATCCTTTTGTTTTTCCTGGGGACTTGCGACGGCGAGATTTTCCATCGGCCCGCACTTATGACCCCATATTCCAACACGCGGAGTTAGACTAGGTCTTGGTAATTAGACAACCATCATCTATATGGCTGTTCCGGACAGTCGGGGTCGTCTTGCCATGTTCATCCCACGTTCGCACCCCGCAGACAAGAGTCACACATCGGCCAGATAGACCAAGTCAGGCAGGCCTCTTTCTTACCCCCCCCCCACCTCTTTCCCCAAGGTTGCCGGCCTCCAGAATGAAGGAAACTGAAGTGGATGCAGGACTATGGCCTTGCGGAACAGTCCGAGCTGTTGATATCAGTATATATCTTGCAAAGTCGTTGACGTCGGCAGATGGGTGTTATTGGCTGTTATAATGTACTGTAGGAGTTGCCGAGTCCCTGAATATCGGAACGGAATCTGCCTTGTTGGATCAGCCTGTCACGTTTCTATTGGTCTGCCATGCCAAGCCCAACTGACCAGAGGCAGATTTGATCTCCAGCACTGCGGCAGATGGCTGACACCTGGCATCATGCACGGTACACGCATCGGAGATCCATCGCCCAGCCCAGCAAAGCCCAGCAAAGCCGAGCAAGCTCCCACTTCCCGTCAAGTGACACCTCGCAGAGGCAACCAATCCCCGTCGGTTCTCTGCCCTACGGGCCCTGCCGCCTCAAAGCTGCATCCCACCGTGCCCACCTCAACGTGGAAGTCCTACCAAGTCCTAACCAACACGAAGCCTGCTAGTTCGCAGCTGCGCGGTTGCATCTTGGGTGTTGTTGGAACAGCACCACGGCATTGTTCCGTACCTAGGACCTTGCCTTCTCTTCCAGCTCTCAATCGCATGCCTCAATTGTGCGCAGCATTCTGGATTTTCTGGAAGTCGACATGAAATAAAACTAAAATGAGTGGCGGGACTCGATACTTTGCTGTTGGCTAGGTTTTTTTTTTTCACGTTTGCCATTTGTCATTCAAACCCTACTCTTGCTCGTTGTCATTTTGCCCGCTGCTTCGCTACACGCCTACTGCTAGAGGGTCTGGTATCACCTACTAAGGAGGCCAAAATGGACACCAAGAAACCATTTGCCTCCCTCCTGGAGGACCATACGCCTGGGTCCGGAACGGCGACACCGTCTTTTGATTCTTTGTCACTATTCCAGTCCGGACCTCTAGGTGGAGCAAGCTCGAGTTCAGGCTCCTCCTCACTCCTATACAATAACAATAACAATAGCAACAACAACAACAACAACAACAACAACAACAACAACAACAACACCAGCACTACCACGAACATTTACAACTACAACCACTCCCAGGAAAAACATGGCCAGTCAGCCGCTCCGGTCTTGTCCTGTGTGTACGTACAGACATGCAACTTTGCCACAGACAGCTGTCAACTCTAACTCATGCATCCAGATCCAAAGAGATGATTCCAGAGGACTGTGCGCAACAGAGATTCATCGTCTGGGCTGCCGTCAAACGCAACGAATCATTACGAAAAATTCCAGAAAAGAAGCTAGAATGCCCCCTACTAAAATGTGACGAACGATTTGGAGATCACGAATCAATGCTCAAGCATCTCGCCAATTGTACCTACCTTGCTGAACGTGAGTATTGGTGCTACGATCACATGAAAGTGGAACGCTTCGACGATATCAAGTGCAGACGATGCTTGGGACATGTTTCAAAGAGGAGGAAGGTGCTATCCATCGCCAAGGGTTTCTTTCACAAGCTTGGTCACAAGTCGAAGAGGGACCAGGGGGTCGATTATCACGACGATGAACAGCTGATGCCGCCGCCGCCGAGTTACGAGTCGATCGGTCCCCTCCTAGCCGCCAACGGCAACATCATCACCGAGCTGCCATCTACCGAGATCCTCGAAGCCGACTCAGTTGAGGTTCCGATGCCTCAACCTCAACCTCTGACTATCACGGCCCCCGATGGCATCAACCCTCAGAACCTCCTCATCCCCACGCCTTTATTACCCGAGCTCGATTCGACCATGATGCCATGGGACCCCATAATGTCTTCAATAAACACGCAGGTGCTACCAAATATCCCAACGACGGACGCGAGGGAACAACTCTTCAAGCCAGCTTTACAGCTACACACGCATGGCCTACAGCCGCGACGCCCGTCGCCTCGACCAGTTTCTCGACCGGTGCCAGCCGCGCCGCGCAGCAAAGGGTTGTCTCCCAGCTCTTCAGTGAGGTCTAATGCTAGCACAGACTCGACTGTAAGCACCGACTCGACCACGAGCACCAATTCTACCATGAGCAACGACTCGAATATCAGCATGTCAAGCAACGGCAGCTCTTTGGTTTCCCCGATTTCCGACTACAGCGGCGACTGGTCCATGAGCTCTGGGGTGGACACGCACAAGACGTCCCCGGTTGATAAGATCATGATGGACAATCCTTTCGGAGACCAGTTCGGTTACAACGAAGCATGCACGGGATTGGACGTATACGAACTTCCTGCCGATTTTCCTATTTCCAGGCCCGAAGACCTCTTGACTGCTGCTCCACTCTTTACGTTCAACTCTCCTGCTCCGCCCGCCATTTCCTACGCCCCAGAAATTCATCTTGAGCACGATCCAGTCGAGTTGCTCGCCATTGAGGAATCCAACGTTGAGCAGGCGGACTCGTATTACTCCGAAACCAAATCCCTTGTCAGCTCGGCATGGGATGCTCTTCAGGAGCATTATTTAGCGTCAATGGTCAAGGTTCGGAACATCCCGCTTAACCCGCTTGCCCAGCAGCTGGCCTCTATGTCAATTGGGACAATGGCAAAACTTGGCCTCCGGACTCTTCAAGGACTCGTCAGTGGCCAGCAACCCGCGTCAGCTGCTGAGGCTCTCTGCCTTGTTCATCTCGTTTGCGCCTTGTCCTTAGTTGTATATGAGGAAGAGGCCTCGCATCGTGTCAAGAGCCTCTACTTACAGACGCTATCCTACATCAACGGCCTGCCACCAAGCGACCAAAATACATACCATCAACTTGCTGCGCTTATTTGGCAGCCGCCCGATTGCTCTCAGCAAGAGATCAACAACTTCTTGACGGCATTCCCGAGTTTGGTCTTTGATCAGAAGGGCAAGTCCCCAGACGTTTTTGGAATGTGTGCGACGCTGGGTGCTACTGATGCACTTCTAACCACGGCTCGCGATTTCCTTGATAGTAAGCTATCCGGGCAGCTTTTTCTTTGCCAATCAGTGGTCTTGACTAACCGTGTTGTAGAGTTAGAAATCACCCTTTTGTCAGGCCAAGATTCGTCAACGCCACACGACGTACAGTTTTTCGGATTGAGCAACAAACACCTGGAAGATTCATTTCCAGCAGGCGCGGTGAACGAGGCGTTGACTGTCACCCTCAAATACACTTTGCAGGGACTAGTCAGAGAATTCATTGATGTTTCTGGTCTCTCCGCCGAGTTGGAAGACATTTACCAAAGGCTCCTCAACGGCAGCATCACCAGCGTTCGAAGAGTTGAGATTGAACTTCTTCGCGCTGGACAAGTGAGTCACCAATCATGACCGCAAACGTTTCAAAAAGTGCTAACCGTTAATCCAGGAATGCTTGCCGACTCCACGCTACTATGGAACATTTATCCCCAGCGTCAGGCAGGCATGTGACCAAATATACAACCGCTACGATGTTGGGACTTCACGACGGAACGATTATCATAACCTGGGAATTAAAGCTATCGAATCCTTGATTTCAGAGTTCGACAGCAGCTCCGGGGATGCTGTTCCGGAACTGACCACCGACGAACTCGAGGCTTATCTTAACGACCTGAATAACCCCGAGCCCAACGGCTCGACGAACTCGATGATGGCTGGCCTGGAAACGGGTGGCATCACCAGCAATGATGGGAACGGAGCTCAACAATCTCGATCAACAGCATCATCTCCTAGTGAAGGCTCAGAACGGCAAGCGACATTGGCGGCCGCTCAACAGGCAGAGCAACAGAAGCTGGTGGAAGCAAACGCGATTTGTGAGATTTGCGGGTACAGACCCAAAGGTGACCCCCAGTGGTTCAAGGGTTCGATGGCCAAACACAAGAAGCTACAGCACAGCAATGCGCCTCCTCGAATTTACAAGTGCCCTTTCCCTGGATGCACGAGCCAGTACAAGAACCGGCCGGATAACTTGCGACAGCATCAGATTGAGAAGAGCCACTTCGTCAAGGGCGAGGATATTACGCCTAAACGACCCAGCAAGAGGAAGAAGGTTGATAGGGAGGATTAATTGATAGGATAGGGGAGATGGTTTTTTTAATTTGTTTATATGGTTTTTGCTTGGGAGCGGGCGATAACCTTTTGTACTCGTGATACCATTTGGCACAGAAGCCAGCGATTTTTTTTTTTTTTTTTTTTTTTTTTTTTGGTTTTTTTTTTTTTTTTTTTTTTTTTTTTTTTTTTTTTTTTTTTTTTTTTTTGGGAAATGGGATCAGGCATGGCGTTTTGGATGGCAAGATTATAATACTAGACTCAATCTGGTTCTTTGGGGCAAATGGGGTTTGGAGTTAAATAAGGATAAAGCGAGGGGGCTTTGTGATAATTTGCAAATGGCACCAAAAACAATTTCATATGAAGGGATACATGACATCCTATTTGCTTTTGTTTTTTGTTTTTTGGCTGAAGGGGGGGGGGGGGAGCGAAAGAGAAATAAGATTATACAGTTTCTTACTCGTTATCTGTTTACCATAATCTCAAATATTGAACCCATCATGTCTAGGAGGATCACAAAACCGCCATAGCCCGGCTGCTTCAGCTGCTTCTCTGACACTGCATACTTCCTCCTTGGTTACAGGCCTATTTATCTCTTGGTACCTCTTCTCTTTCGATTCCCCTCCGGCCCTTTTGGGTCCGCCAACATACGCCGCGGGCCTGTACTGCTCCATGATGTTGACAAAGCAGTCCCTGCTGACCTCCTGGGCCAGAAACTTCATAATCTCTGCCGATTCGCTTTCGAGCCCGGGCATGACCAAGTGGCGCACCAGGAGGCCGCGCTGGGCTATGCCGTCCGGGGTGAATTTCAGGTCGCCCACCTGGTCTTGCATGGCTCTTATGCTGTCCCTTGCGGCCTCGGGGTAGTCCTCGGCCTTGAGCAGGCGCTGGGCGGTGGCGGGGGACCAAACCTTGAAGTCGGCCAGGTAGATGTCCACCAGCCCCGAGAGGAGCGAAAGGGAGGACAAGGAATCGTACGAGGACGTGTTGTAGATTATCGGTATCTTTAGGCCTAGGGATTTGGCGTGGAGGATTGACAGAGCGACTTGAGGGACGACGCTTTTGGTGGGGAGGGGGGGGGGGGAGGGGAGGGTGGTTTGTTTTAATACATGATCAACATGGTTTAATTATTTTTGTTTTTAAAAAAAAAAAGAACAGAATTTTTGAAAACAAGTGATTACTTTACCGGGCTTTTTTTTTTTTTTTTTTTTTTTTTTTGGGGGGGGGGGTGGGGGGTTTTTTTTTTTTTCCAAATTTATATGTTTTGTGAAAAAAAAAAAAAAAAATATTATTGGCGCGGACCAAAAAAAAAAAAAAA
>MU864933.1:24886-43957 GCA_033576145.1 Cladorrhinum samala | reverse complement strand
TTTTTTTTTTTTTTTTGGGTGGGGGGATAGGGGTAATTGAACTTTTGAAGAAAAGGGAGAGCTAGAAGGAGGGGGAGGGGGAGGGGGATGGGGTTGTCTTACTGTTCCGGGGTTACGAGGTTGATGTTGTGCACGTTCCCAACGTCCTGCAGCTTGATGAACCATTCGCCGAGCTGCTCCGGAGTCAGGTCGAACCCGCTGCGGACGTGGGAAATGTCGTGGTTCTGGCAAAAGACGCAGCGGAGGTTGCACATGCTGAAGAAGACGGAGCCGGAGCCGTTGTGCCCCTGGATGCACGGCTCCTCGCCGAAGTGAGGGGCGATGGTGTTGACCTTGACCGTCTCGGCGCCGATCAGGCAGACGCCGGTGGTCTGGTAGCGGTTTACGGAGCACAGGCGGGGGCAGAGGTTACAGTTTGACAGGTGCGAGTGAGCGAGGGACCGCTTGAGAGGTTCATCGGAGGGCGGCAAGGTAAGGTAGGACGGGACGTAAGGGGGGTCGATGAGGAAGGGGGGCGCTAGGTGGAGGCATCTTTTGCGAGCTGGGAAGGTGACGGTGCGGAGTGGGAGGGTACCCCGTCGGGAAAGAAGGCGAGTCAAGGGGGCGGGCATCTTGAATAGATGAATGGTTGTTTACATTGCACGTAAGCATATGTGAGAATGGCTCACGTGTATAATGAACCAATGTGTGGTGAATGTTGCGACTAAAATGCTTGTGAGGTTATTAGGTTGTCACTCACTCAGTTGGGGAAATCACATGGCTGCTTGGTTTGGGGATCTGATTTCCCACTGAGTGTGTTTTGCTTGACATTTGCCCCATTGGAGAGATCCCCACTTACACCTGGCGAAACCCCCTATATCAGGACAAACTCGCTTGGTTCTATATTTCAATTGTACTTACAGCGGGAAATTGAATAATATAATATCACCAGTAATCTTCCAATTCACCAACGGTTTATAAACACTTGTAATGAGAGCTACCTCGACGACCTATCTCGAGTCTTTGAAGGCAATACGGTAACCCCTAATCATCCAAAAGTAATTACTTCGGGATCCCCACCAAATCCAGTCTCAAAGCACAGCTTTGTCCCCGGGACAGAGAAAAAAAAAACATAACATTCTCGAGGCTAGGTAAAGAACTCAATTCAAACCATTCTTCAGTTTTATACCCCTTCCTTTTTTGGCCACCTCCGACTAACTGATATGCAAAAATGAGAAGCCAAGGTTTCCTGATTTGTGAATCCTCTCGAGGCCGTTTGTCATCTTGCAAGTGAAAAAAACAGTCTAATGATGATGGGCCAATTACGGGATGACCTCAGTAATCGGCCCATATCTCTCTGTAAACGGAGATCATGGCCGAATCGGCTGTAATGGTCAAGTTGCCTCGATAATACTAAGGTTGAGCCCGGGGGGGGGTTGTTCTCTTTGTTGCTGGAAAGAAGATGCTCTGTCCTGGCGCGAGAGTGACTTCCATTCATGGGGCCTGCCGTGCCATAAAGAAAGCTGTAACGGGATGAGCAAAGCATCATGATTTCTTCCCTGCGGGATCTTTGTTCGTTGATTTCCTTGCCTCTGATACATAACCAATGGAAAAAGTCACCGTCATCCAATCCTCGAGACATTACTAGGTTCAACTTTGTTGGGCGGCATGGGATATCAAGCAGCTTGGCGAGTCAACAGTATCAAAAAGGAAAAATACTGCCCAAAGCCTGTGATCATCATTCAACAAGATGCTTTCAACGGCGCAAAGAGAAAAATGTGATGCCTCCACGGAGAGGTCAATCTCTCCCAGGACCATTCCTGATACTAACAATACTACCAATGATCGAGCCAATGATCCCGATAGCATCAAGCAGCATGTCCGGACTCAAAGACAACCACCGTCCCAGAGTCAGAAGCAAGAGAAGCAGCAGCGAAAACAACGAATGTCTCAGATGGGGGAAGCCAACACCAGGAACCTCGAGCCACAGATCCTCAAACGCAAAAGCACCCTCGGCCGTCTCTCAATCTCACTCCTGCCCCAACAACAGCATCAGCAGCAACAGCAACAGCAACAGCAACAACCTCCATTCCCAACAAACTACATCACCGCAGTCCCCAGCTTAGACCCCCGGCCCCTGGAAGAACTCCACCACCAGCGGTCTTACCTCGACCACGACCTGACCAAACAGCGTCACCGCGCCAACGCCCTCTTCCAAAAGTACGCCGCCCTCGAGGCGACCGTGCTCCTCAACCCCCAAACCCCATCCGAGCGCAAAAAGTCTGAACGGTATGCCGCCTCCCTGAAAAACAAAATTAGCGAATCGACCCAGCAACAGCTCCTGACCCTCATGAAGCTCGACGAGATCGACCTCGAGCTCCAAAACCGCGCCCGCTTCATGATGGCCCGCCAGCAGCCCTTCTCGAACCAGCAGTGGATGGCGCTCCTCGGAGCCCGAGGGCACCCGCCTCTCCAACCCCATCTGGTCCCCATAATGCAGCAGTATTCCCCTATCACGGCGGCGGCAGCTGCTGTTGCTTTCCCGCCGCTGCCCTACCGCCCCCCTCCTAATTCCCCAGTTACTACCCGTACCGACAACCACCATCCTCCTACTCATCATTCTCGTGATCGTCGTCAATCATCATCCACTGCTGCAGCAGCAGCTGCTGCGTCCTCGGTTTTATCCCCTTTATCCCCAGCGTTCACTCCCTCATCCGCGCGGTCCTCTTCGGGCGCCAACGGCATCATGCACTTCTCTGAAGATATCTGGAACCGCCGCCGCCGCCGCAGCAGCAGCAGCAGCAGCAGGCGGGACCAAGCTCCCCGCGGGAGATATCCATCCGTCGGCGAGCAAATCATCACGCCTGCCGTCCGTGCCGGGTTCTCGCACGATGCTGATCCGGTCTCTGCTCATAATAATAGTCATAATCAGACTTCCGCGGGGTTCACAAGCAAAGAAGTAAATGCTAACGAGTCCCGGTGGGACACGGAAGACGACTCCGAGCTTGAGGAGCTGCAGGCGTGGAACGCAAGACTCAGGCGGAAGTCGCTTCATGTGCCCTTGAACCTGAGGTCCAAGGACAAGAGGATGAGCTTGCCGTCCCTAAAGAGCTTGTGGGATGACACCAGGAGTAGGAGGAGTAGTTCGGTCGCAGCATTGGAAGGAGAGAGGCAGGAAGGGGAACAGGACCATGGAGAAGAAGTGAGAGAAGATGAGGGGCAATATAAGGGGAAGAAAGTTTCTATTTGAGGGAGGGGTTGTCTTCAATATTCCCGAAAAAGAAAAAGAAAAAAAGGGTAAAAAGGGAAAAACATAAAAAATGCGTGTATTTCAATAGCTTGGTATCATTGCAATTAGTTCTTTGTCCCGCTGTCTCTCTATTAATAAAAAAGAGAAAATAAAACCTATACACAAACCTGAAGTTTCAAGAAAACCCCCAACCCGCTTCATGCAAATTCTCCAAACTGCCCATCATCAAACCCCATCTGCTGAGCTGACAACCTCTTTTGCGCCCTCGCTTCCCTCGCCCCCGTCCCCGCGGCTGGCCCGGCACCCGGCGGCGGCGGCAGAGCGAAGCTATTCAAGCTCGGCGGCGGAGCCAAAGCAAAGCTATTCAGCGGCTTGTCTTCATCCCCCTTTCCTCCACCCTGTCCTTCCTCCTTTTGCCCAGCACTACCACTAGCAGCCCTGACCCTCCTTCCAAACTTTGTTCCGCCCAAGTTGACGGTGATGGTCTCGCCTTCCTTCAATCCCAGATCCCTTTTTTCCTCGTCCTTTTCTCTCACCTCGGCCTTCTTGGGGATGTTCCCGCCTCCCAGCTCGTGGGGGAAGAGGTGCTTGGCGCTCTCCTGCAGGACCACGCCAAAGTCAAAGGCCTCGGAGCGTTCCTCAAAGCCCACCCCAAGCGTGGCTTTGCTCTTGGTCGCCGGGTCCTGGACGCGCAGAGCAAAGAATCTTGAACTGTCGGAGCAGGGCGTGACGATTGCCTGCGTCGTGTACGGCGCTGCCGCGAATAGGGTGCCCTCTGTTGGGTGTTCGAGGATGATGTCTACTTTGACGTTTGTGGAGGACTCGGCCGCGGACTCGGAGGAGTCGGTCGAGGTCTCGAGGACTCGGAGACGGGCGGTGAAGATGGGATTGTTGGGGAGGGCTGTCCAGGTTGAGGCCTGGTAGCCCGATGTTAGGGATGGCAGCGTGTTTGGGGGGATGGCGTAGACGTGGACTTTGGGTGTAATATCTGAGATGTTGTTAGTCTGTGTGGTGGGAGCGATCAAGGTAGGAAAAGGGGTGGGCGAGGGAAACGAACGGAGAATGCGAACGATGGCGTCTGGGGGGAGGGGTTGCCCTGTTGCTGGGTCCATTAGCGATGGGAGGGAGGTGTCCATTTTGTTGACTTGGGTGGTTGTTGAGAGTCTTGGAGGAGTCGAAAACCGAGAGTGAGATGATGCTGAAGGTTAAAACTGAAGAATATTAAATGGGAAGATCAGAAGGAGGACCCTTGAATTACCGATGCACGGATTCGGTACCTGCCTGCCTGCTTGGCCGCCGCCGCCGTAGCTATCCTCCCGAAAGGCCCCGCAAAGCCCCGCTCCCGCTTCCCCGCTGTCGCCAACGCTAGGTATGAGATGACCCCGCCTTGCAACAGGAGACGATGGCTTGGAAAGTTTCATGTCTACATTGCCATTTATATACTTTGATGAAATAAATGCATGCAGATCAATGGCTTAGGTTCAAGAGAGATGTAACAGATCTATCTGTTCACTTGGAGCACCTTCTACTTATCTTCGAGCAACATTATATTCGGACGGTTGGATGCATCATGGGCTACGTTATATTGCGGGTTGGTGCAAATGTGCTTTTATGCGGTATCCTCTTCTTCCTGAAACAGGTCTGTCACCTGTAGGATCCAGAGGTCTTTCAAGTGTGAGCAGATTGTATAATCCTTCATTTCACCCATCCGATCCAAATTTTCAGTTCCAGGTTCACAATTTGATTAATCACCCCGTACGAAGTAATCACACTAAATTCAGGGACCCCTCCTGTTCCCAAAACGACACCCCACATGAATGGCGGGGCAGATTGGGCGGTGTCTCGTGGCAGTAACAATAATATGATGGAATCGAGGTCACTCAATTGGCTTTTTGAGTCATCTCGAACCCGAAACGGAAGAACCTTGATTGACAAATTTCTTGGGTGCAAGTGAAAGTGCGACTTGAAGACACCCGCAGTCGTGCGATTTCCCTCAAGACCAACCCCGAGAAGCATCATCCAAGCGATTCTGACGCTGGCATATTTACAGTTGCAGCTCTCTTCCAAACTTCGCAACCCCCAGCACCATCCATCTTCTCTGTCGCTTGTTATATTGAAAAGGGCCCCCCTAAAAAGCTCAAAAATAAACCCTTCCGAGCTTGCATGCTCAACAAGCGCAGTCCGCTCCCAACCTTTTCTTTCCCACATTTTCGATTCTCTGTACACATTCACACCACCAACAACACATCACACAAAATGGCAACCGACGAGCCATCACAACCGCAAGCTCAGGAGCTTCCAGTTCGACCAAAGGCGCAACCTGCATCATCATCCTACTTCTCACAACAACATGATGATTCCCAATCCTTTGAGTAACTCTTCCCCCTCCTCTTGCGCTATTCCTCCCTGGCCACTGACACAAATCCCCCTGTTCAGCATTGTCAAAACCTACCACGAACTCCTCTTCTCAGATAAGGACATCACCATGCCCGTAGCAGCCATAGAATCGCTCATCGAGCTGATGCGCGCCACCCCTTCCTCAACAGCCATGGAGCTCGTTGAAAAAGTCCGAGCAGAAAAGGCCAAACTCTTGGCCTCGGCGCCCAACCCTTTACCAATCCTCGCTGGAGCCGACTTATTCGAACAGTACCTCCTCCGGTCGCTTAGAGGGCAGACGGAAGGTACTTCGCCCGAAAAGATTCTATCCTTCGACGAGACCCGGCAGCATCTACTCGACAACAGACAGCTTTTCGCCCAGCGCGCAAAGGCGGCGAGGGACAACATCGCCGTCTGGGGGACCCGATACGTCTCGGACGGGAAGGTGGTCCTCACCATGGGCGGCAGCCGCACAGTCACCAGGATCCTCCTGAGAGCTGCGGCCGACAAGACGAAGCACTTCAAAGTCATCTACATCCTCGACGGGAAACCGCGAAGCCAGGCCGCCGCCGACGAGCTCCGCGCTGCCGGGTTGGAAGTGGAGACCATCTCGATGGCCAAAGTCGCCTTCGTTTTGGGGGCCCAAAAGAAGATCAACCTCGTTCTCGTCGGGACAGAAGCAATCACGCAGGACGGCGGGATAGTCTCGGCCATGGGTACCGCGCAGGTAGCCGCCCTGACCAAATCGATAAAGGGAGGAATGAAGCGGCTGTACGTCGCCGCCGAGACGCACAAGATTGTACGAAAGACCCCGATCGCTTATCCTACTCTTCAGCACTTGGGAATCAAGCAAAAGGATATTGGCAAGTTTGAGAATCTCGGCGTCGAGATTACGCAGGATGAGGGACTGCTGGATGAACAGGACGAGGTGGATTATACGGATCCGGAGTTGATTGATGGGTTCATTACCGAGCAGGGGATCAAGATGGCCTGGCAGATTTGGGAGCTGGTTGATGATTACATCTAAAAGCGACAGAAATAAAGGGACATGCTGTGGGACAAGATGCAATTATTGGGCGTTTTAGGGTGGTGCGGGAAGATGAGGAAAAGGATCAAGCAACCAACTCGGTGCAAGAACTCTTCAGATGACCGAGTTCGCTTTTCCTAGGCTACTTAGGGGTCATCGTGACCGAAAAAAGTACCATATAGTATAAATGTGAATAATCAACCCAGAATTGATGTGTTCACTATTTCGTACTTCGGTTTCGGTTGTTCCGGTTTTTGATGGCTTGGTAAAAAGCGCGATTCTCGGGGTCTATTTGTAAACAAAATCAGACACGATATCCAGGGGTATGGAACTGGGAGTCGGTGATAGACCCGAGATATTATTGTTAAAGTTTCGCTTTGATGCAAGCACTGCACACCCGGTTCAGAAGTAAAATTGTCAGTAGGGAGGGCTTTATTATGATATTTGCGCTCTTATTGCTGAGAGGCACATGGGCACAAGTCGCAAAATAAAAAAGACCATGTATAAACGCCGCTTATCTAGTCCCTTTTGTGTGTGGGAAACTTATTTACAAGCATTGGAAAAAAAAAAAAAGAATTGAATAAAATGTGCGCTCGCCATGGCCTACCATTCATTGACAGCCTTCAGTTGCAGGTTTCCCGTAGCGTCTGATAATCCTATCCACCTAGTCTTGCTTCCTGAGTTCAACCCCCCTTCTTCGGTTTAGAATTAGGATGCGGATTTGAAATCCTAGGAGGTTTTCTTATGATTATCTGTGTTTGTTGTTGCTGGAATTTGTCTAGGTAAAAGTATAAATTAGCACCCCTATCCTATGACCATACTCCAGGCCTACTTGGAGCTTTAAAAAAAAAAAAAAAAAAAAAAAGGTACTCACTCAATTTTTCCAACCCCTTTCAACCTCACATACACATCCGTCCCCCACCCATGCAAGCTCTGCACCGCGATACCTCCACCAAAGTACTCTGCGTAAGCCCTACTCAGCGGCAACCCGTACCCAAGCCCGGCAATCGACGAGCTCCCGCTGCTGGCGGCCGAAATAACGCTCAAAGCGTCATCGTTCCACGCTCCCGGAAGGTCATCATCGTTCTCACGAAAAGTCGTGAAACTGTAGCTCCAAATGTGCGGCAAAACATCAGGCCCAATACCGCCCCCTCTATCTCTGATCCTGATGGTCACTCCGGGAGCATTGTCGTCTAGCGGGGCGATAGCGTCACGAGTAAATTCCCCTCTGTCCTCGCTGGGCGGTGGGATAGTCACCGTGTCGTTCAAAGATTTTTGCGAGGGAGGCTCGGGCGCGATGGTCACGGCGATGGGTGATTTGTTCATGCCGTTTTCTATCGTTGCGCGGAAAGCATTCTTCAGTAGTTCGGTTATGATGTACTCCAAATGCGTCGGCACGAAAGCGAAGGTGGTGTCGGGTTCGCCGTCGATTATCCATTTCGGGCGGACCCCGTATTTGAGTTCGCAGATATCGGCGACGAAACCGCCGCACGAGTCAACGACGCTTGCTGGACGCAGGGCCGTGTCGATGACGCCAATGTAGCCCGGCTTTTCTGGACAGGGGGTCGGCGAGGTGGCCGGGCTGAAGTGGGCGGCGCTGCTGAAGTGCAGAGCTATGTGCTGCTCTGCTATCAGGCGGGTGCCGATACGGGCTCGGAGGTGCTGGTCTAGGAACTGGGTTACTTCTGCTGCCGAGATGTACTTGCGGCATTCCAGGAAACCTCGGGCTAGGATTGGGATGGTGTCGGTGTGTGTCTGGACTAGCTCGGCGAGCACCTCGGTGAATCGTATCTCATCTTCGAGGTTGCTGATTGTGCGGCCCTGCCAGGGGAGGAGAGTGGAAAGGGAGTGCTGGTAGTTGTTGTAAATCTTATTTATGTTGGGGTTGGACACGACGATATAAGGCAGGTTCCTCAGTGCCTGTATTCTATGTGCCAGACGAATGGGGAGCAGCGAAAGCGTGAACCGCGCCGAGGCGAGGAGGGCATCTGCCGAGAGTGGTGGACGGCCATGCCTAGAGACGTAGAAACACAAAATGTGACAAAGGTGAGACAACGGCACTGCGGTACTACCTGTGAACAAGACTCACCTGACTAGATCTCCCAGGCTCAGGTGGTGTATGGGCTGTTTGGCTAGCGACGGAACAACATCACCGCTTTCGAGGTGACTAACGAACCGATTCGCGTCTCGGGTTTGGGCTTGGTGTTGGTGGTGATGGTGGGGAGGGCGGTGATGGTGGCCGCTTTTAGGGTCCTTTAAAATTGACGAGGCCGCAAACCCGCGGCGCTGTGGTTGAATAGTACTCCTTACGAAGCCTCTGGAACTGTCAGGCAGCCGAGGCAGTCTTTTTGGTAGTCTCATATTTGCATGTTCATGCGGACACTTCAGGGGTAAAAAAGAAGAGCGAGAAAGAGTCGAAGCAATGAATGAGTGATCAGATCATCGTCTATTGGCTGTCGGCCTGCAGAAACTGCTGTCACGGGCTGTGATCCAGTCAAATCTGGGAATTTGATTGCGGTTTACAATTCGTGCAGATAATCTGCCAGAAACAATATTGGTGATAATAAGACTCGATGAATCGGATGTTGCTTTCAATTGCTTGTGCGTCATAGGCCCACGGGTATCCCTCTGTCAACGCCAAGTCTGATAAGGTTTATCAAGTTGCTGAGTGAACAAGGGTTGGGGGGGTTGCAAGCAATCCGCCAGGCTACTGCTTGATTGCCCCGCCACTGCATCGTTATTGTGCCCCGCATTGCCAAACATCTCCAACTGGCCCGAGTTCCCCCACCAGTCCTTCCCGTTTCCAGTTACAGTCCCCTATTGTGTCGTGACCTCCTGGTCCAGCTCAAGACCTTCCACGTAAGGCTGCGCTGCCAGAGTTGTCACGGTCCCTTCTTCGACTTCGAATCTGTATGAAGAGTCAGCACACAGAAACCTAACCTCTCGGAAAGATATCACTAACGCGAAACCCTTGATTAGACTGTACTCGTGGGTGATCTTGCCGCCCTGGTCCTTGACCTTCTGCTTAGCGCTGTGAATTATCAGTAACTTGCTACTCATATCCAGTTCTTAGGGCCCAGAAGAACGAGATTCTTACTCGTCGAGTTGCGAGTCGGTAGCCTCGGGCTTGAGGGTAACAATGTAGGAAGGCATTTTGATAAAGTGTTGTCGTGGTTGAATGATATGCAGCAAGTTGTGTCGAGGTGGTGACCAAGTATGAAAATGATGGGTGTTCAAAAAGGGAGCTGAGGCCTTTTTATATTCTGGTGCAAAGGAGGACCTACACAACAGTTATTAGAAGGCCGGACTCGACCCACAAGGACCCATCTACAGCGATGCAGGCGCCGAAAAGGACCGCCGGGATGGGTAACACGTCATGCCTCAGCTGGATTATTCCAGAGACAATAGATCTTCACGACTTGTACTGTACCTATACTACCTAACTTGTTTGGACGATAGTTGCAGCCGCCCTCCCATCGATTCCCACGCTTATTTTCGGTTGAAATATGAAGCAAGCGCGGGATGCGCTCTGGCTCCAAGTTCCACACCAGTCACGAAAGATTACGTGTGTGCTTTCATGCGGTGTGATTGATATTGACGACTCAAGCAGTCTCACCTGTCTCATTGCATAGTAATTACCCAAGGGATATACCAGGACATCGCCGTACTATACAACAGGTGGCCAGGTTGATAGGAAGACTCCAAGGCTCTGATGTGCGTGCACTTATATCCAAAAGGCGAATCCCGAGACCATGGGATCGCCCATACTAGTGTATCCTTAATGCATCATGACGGTGATCTACTCCCTCAGATCTTGGTTGTCAAAAGTGGGTGGTTGACAGAAATACTTAGGACACAATACTAGTTTAACAAAACCCTGGCAAAGTGGCACAAGTATTTTTGTCAGTCACCTGGTTGTTCATGGCTGTTTTGGCTGCCGCTTGGCCTGATCGTCAACACCAGATCCAGTCAACCGCAGTTGATCGCCGAGGTGGAACCCCGCGATGAAATGCAACCGAGGGCCCCACCGGGCATTCTTGCACCCCTGCCGCCGACTGCCGCAAACCTGACTATCGATAAGCTTATCTCTTATCGCTGATAATCCGCCCACCCAAAAATTTCTGGAGCTCTGGCGCAAAGAATTGAGTTGGATTAAAGGTGTTGTCGCGACTGGCATTTTGGTGAGGAAAGACGCAGAATCACCCGAATCACCGATTCGATTCGCGCAACCATGGACGGCCAACAGCACAAGCCGCATCGGCAATCCAAAAAGTCAAAAGATTCAAAGAAGCAGCATTCAGGAGGTGTGATGCTTCCAATGGTTTTCTTTTTCCGCAAAGACGCTTTGCTCTAACACGAGTCCTTCTGCAGGTCCAAATCCCAAGGCGTTTGCAGTCTCAAATCCTGGCAAGCTTGCAAGACAGGCTGCCCGCTCTCATGATGTATGTCTGCTCTACCTGGTCAATTCGGCATGTGAAAAACTAACGTGTTCCTCTCTACCAGATCCGAGAAAAGAGATTTCACGTACCCGTCGTCGACCGCCTCCCCGATGAGCCGCCCCCGAGACTCGTCACCATCGTTGGCCCTCCCGGTGTCGGCAAAACGACACTGCTCAAGTCTCTTATCCGCCGATATGCAAAGGAAACGATTTCAGATCCCGTGGGGCCAATTACAGTCGTCACGTCCAAGAAGCAGCGATTAACATTCATCGAGTGCCCCAACGAGCTCGAAGCCATGGTCGATATCGCCAAGGTCGCCGATATTGTGCTGCTAATGATTGATGGAAACTATGGCTTCGAAATGGAGACGATGGAGTTCCTCAACGTTCTGGCCGCCACCGGTATGCCGGGTAACGTCTTCGGCATCCTCACTCACCTCGATCTCTTCCGAAAGCCACAAGCACTCAAGGATGCCAAGAAGAGGTTAAAACACAGACTCTGGAGCGAACTGTACCAGGGCGCACACTTGTTTTACCTCTCTGGTGTCTTGAACGGCCGGTATCCCGACCGCGAGATTCACAATCTCTCCCGCTTCCTTTCCGTCATGAAGAACCCTCGTCCGCTCATCTGGAGAAATTCGCATCCCTACGCCATCATCGACAATTATCGCGATATTACCCACCCTACCAAGATCGAAGAGGACGAGAACTGCGACCGATCGATTGAGTTTTCCGGTTACTTGCGCGGCACCAACTTTTCTGCCGACGGACAAAGGGTTCATGTCGCTGGGTTGGGCGATTTCACAATTTCAGTGATGGAGGTACTGCCAGACCCCTGCCCGACACCGCAGATGGAGCAGGCGCTCGCAAAGGCCACCGGAAAGACACATAGGAGGCGGCTTGACGAAAAGGACAAGAAGCTCTGGGCTCCCATGGCTGATCGCAGCGGTCTAAAGATTACCGGTGACCACATTGTCATCACTAGGGAGAAGGGCTTCGCGTTTGACAAGGATGCCGAAGGTGTTGAGCGCGGTGAGGGCGAGCAGCTTATTGTCGATCTCCAGGGAGAAAGGAAGCTTCTCGGACACACGGAAAAGGGCGTCAAGCTGTTTGCGAGCGGAGAAGAGCTCACTAGGGTGCCCGAGGAGGCTGACACTGGAAGGAAAACTCAAAGGAAAGCGCGGATCGCCGCCAGGGAGGAAGGCGAGGACGATGACGACGAATTCCCCGAGGATGAGGGCTTCGTCAGCGGCGACGATGAGCTTGAAGGATCCGATGCGGAGGAAGCTGAGTTTGATATGTCGAAGCTGGGCAAAATGTTCCGGAAACAGAAAGACGATGCCAAAGAGGACGATATCAACTTTGCTGACAGCGACTCCGATTTGGGTTCCCTGTCCGGGGATGAGGAGGAGCTCGCCTCGGAAGCCAACTCCGATGACGGCGGCGACTATGACTCCGATGATGAGGAAGGCGAAACTAGGTGGAAGGATAATATGATGGAGAGAGCTAAGCAGTTGCATGGGAAGAGACGCCCATATCGCGCTGTCGATCTTGGAAGATTCATGTACGACGAAAGCCTCAGTGCTAAGGACGCCCTCAAGAAGTGGAGAGGTGAAGACGAGGAGGAGGAAGATGTAGAGGAAGATATTGAGGAGGACGACGAAACTTTTTTTAAAAGAGCCGGAAAAGAGACGCAGGACGACTTGTTCGAGGACCGATTGATACCGCGATTCGATTACGAGGAACTGGCTGCCAAATGGTCGGGTGAGGACGCTGTCGAAGCCCTTCGTGCCAAATTCGCAACCGCCAACTTGGGTGACGGAGAAGGTGGTGGTGATGATGAAGATGATGGTGAGGATTTCGACGGCTTTGACGAAGGCGATGATGAAGATGACGAAGGTGATGGCGCCTTCGAGGATCTTGAGGCAGAGGAGGCCGAGGATGGCGAACAGGATGAAGAAAGCGAGGAGCCGGCAGAAGCTACCTTGGAAGCAGAACGTGAAAAGAATGCTCGTCGCAAAGAGGAGCTAAAATTAAGATTTGAGGAGGAAGATCGTGAGGGTTTCAACAACGACAAGGCTGTCGCCAGGAGGGAGGGAGGAGACCAAGAGTTTGGAGAGGACGACTGGTACGAGGCACAAAAGGCGGGACTCCAGAAACAACTGGACATTAACAAGGCCGAGTTCGAGAACCTTGATGAGGGACAAAGGACTGCTGTCGAGGGTTACAGGGCTGGCAAGTATGCCAAGTTGGTTCTTGAAGGTGTCCCAGCCGAGTTTGTCAAGAAGTTTCAAGCCAAGATTCCCATTGTTGTCGGCGGTCTGTCGGCTACCGAGGACAGATATGGGTTCGTTCAGGTCCGAATCAAGAAGCACCGTTGGCACAAGAAGATTCGTAAGTCTTCACCCCTGATACAAAACAAATAAATGAGTAAATCGGCTAACCTTTTTTACAGTCAAGACGGGCGACCCCTTGATCTTCTCTCTGGGTTGGCGTAGATTCCAGACGCTCCCGATTTATTCGATTTCGGATTCTCGAACGAGAAACCGAATGTTGAAATACACACCGGAACACATGCACTGTTTCGGCACCTTTTATGCCCCTTTAATCGCTCCCAACACGGGATTTACTTGCTTCCAGTCCTTTTCGTCGTCCAACCCGGGCTTCAGGATCGCTGCTACCGGAACGGTCCTCAGCGTGGACGAGTCAACCGAGATCGTCAAGAAGCTCAAGCTCACGGGTACGCCCTACAAGATTTTCAAGAACACTGCCTTCATCAAGGACATGTTCAACACGAGCTTGGAAATTGCCAAGTTCGAGGGCGCAGCCATCAAGACCGTATCAGGTGTTCGGGGTCAGATCAAGCGCGCACTTGCAAAGCCTGAGGGGCATTTCCGTGCGACGTTCGAGGACAAGATTCTGCTCAGCGATATTGTGTTCTTGAGGGCGTGGTACCCCATCAAGCCTCACAGGTTCTACAATCCAGTCACGAATATGATTGGGTGGCAGAGCATGAGGTTGACGGGCGAGATTCGTCGGGCTGAGAACATTGAGACGCCTCTGCTCAAGAATAGCCAGTACCGCAAGATTGAGCGCCAGACAAGGCATTTCAATCCTCTTCAGGTGCCCAAGAAGTTGGCTGCCGAGCTGCCGTTCAAGAGCCAGATTGTTGCGACCAAGCCGCAGAAGAAGGAGACGTACATGCAGAAGCGGGCTGTGGTTGTCCGCGGAGAGGAGAAGAAGGCCCGCGATCTCATGCAGAAGCTTACTACCATTCGCAAAGAGCAGGTGGCCAAGAGGAAGGCGAAGAAGGAGGAGAAGAGGGAAGAGTACAAGAAGAAAATTGCAGACATCGAGGAGAGGCTGGAGAATAGGGAGAAGAGGGAGAAGCAGGCTTATTGGGAGAGGGAAGGCAAGAAGAGGAGACCAAGCGATATGGGTGGTGGCGGTGGAAAAAGGAGAAAGTAGATGTAATGCTATGATGTGTATATTTTTTCGCATTTGGTAGGAGTAGTAGATGTCAAATCACATTATTTTCACGGCGTTCTTGTTTCGCTATCAGAATCCCAATCACAAAATCAGCCTTCACCCTTTCAGCCCATGTTCCCGCTTTGATATCAGCTCATGGTGAGAATCTCAATGATCACAAGACCACCGACGGGAACGGATACTCTCGGTAATCAGCCCACCTTTTTGAAGCAGATTTAATACTCGACCCCTTCGTCCTTTTCTTTCTCCTTCATGTACCATTTTGAGCAGCAAAAACCAATTTCCCCTCAAGACTTTTTAAATTTTTATTAACTCAGCGCAAGAGTGCTGCTGCCCCTAAAAAAAAAAAAAAAAAAAACCAGACAATTCTCCCACATTTTCATCTTTCCATCCCCTCACCCTCTAGTAAACTCGCCCCACTCCTCGGTTTCCCCTCATCATCATTATCACAACAATAACCACAACTAATACCACAAAAATACCAAAAATACCGAGAGAAACAAATATACCAAATTTTACTCATCTCTTCTGCAACTCACCAAGATATAAACCGGTCACCTCTCAATTCCATCTCACCAAAAATGTCTTCCACCTCTTCTTCGCAGCCCCCCAAAATCACCATCCTAGGCTCCCTAAACATCGACCTGGTCTCCTACGTCCCTCACCACCCTCTGCCCGGCGAGACGCTCACGGCGACGCGCCTCCTCACCTCGCCGGGCGGTAAAGGCGCAAACCAAGCGGTGGCGTGCTCCAAGCTCTCCCACTCCCATCAATCCTCCTCCTCTTCCTCGTCAGCAACAGCAACAGCAACGGCAACAATCTCCATGGTCGGGGCGGTGGGCTCCGACTCGTACGGCGACCTCCTCAAGTCCAACCTGGCCAGCTACCTGGTCGACACCTCCTCGGTGGTCGCGCTCCCGGCCCCCGCAAAGACCGGGCTGGCGGTCATAATAGTCGACGAGCCCACGGGCCAGAACCGCATCATCCTCTCCGGGGAGGCGAACCACCTCGTCGCGGGGGACGAGTACGTCGGCAGGGCGCTGGACGGCGCCGACCTGCTCATCATGCAGCTCGAGATCCCCCTGCCCACCGTGCTCGAGGCCCTGGGCCGCGCCAAGCAGCGGGGCGTCAGGGTGCTGCTGAACCCGGCGCCCGCGCAGAGGCTGCCGCTCGAGGCGTACGACGGGCTCGCGCACCTGGTGGTCAACGAGACCGAGGCGGCCATACTGGGCGAGGTGGACGAGAGGGATCTGGACACCGTCGAGGGGCTGGAAAAAGTCGGCAAAAAGTTTTTGGGCCTCGGCGTGGAGAACGTGGTCATCACCCTAGGAGGCAGAGGGGTCTACTACTTGAACAAGGAAGGAAGGGGAGGGTTGGTGGAGGCAGAGAAGGGAGTGAAGGTTGTGGATACCACCGCGGCGGGGGATACCTTTGTCGGACGGTACGCTTTGGATGTTGTTGGCAAGGGCGCCTTCGACATCGAGGCGGCCGTGAGGAAGGCGAATAAAGCTGCGGCTGTTACGGTGCAGAGGGCCGGCGCGCAGGATTCGATTCCGTGGAGGGACGAGGTCGAGTAGACGAGACGGAGACAACTTGTTTGTAGTTTTTGTAGTAAAAAAAAAAAAAAAAAAAAAAAAAAAAAAAGAATACGAGACAAAATTCTTTATTTTTGAGTGGGCTACCTATCTAAAGTAGATGCAAATCAAATATAAAAAAACAACAAAAACAAAACTTGATGATTTGCTATATATATGTATTCAGGGCCAACCTCAAGGATTCACGTATGGAGGGGTCTGATTCTTCCATCCGTCATTCAACTTGGCCTCGACGTTTCCAAAATCCAAGCCATCCACCACCTTCAGGTTGAACGGTCTCCTATCCCCCATGCGCTCGCGGAAGGCCCTGGTGTTCTCAGGCAGCGCGGCGGCTTCCTCTTCCGTCAGGTCATTGAGGTCGGTGTAGAGATAGACCGCGCAGGTCTTGCAGAACCACCGCCTCCACGACTTGTGGCCGAAGGCGTAGGGAACCAGGTTCTCCTTGCCCTGGATGACTAGCTGCGTGTCTAGGGGGTAGATCCAGGTGGCTCCGATCTGGACGCGTTGTTAGAGCCGGAGATCATGTGTGAAAAGTAATTTATCAGGAGACATCATGTAAAAGAGAGACTTACACGTCTGCAAAGACTGCAGGTGCATTCCACGATCATTTCCTTGTACGACTTGTCCTCGAGAGAGGTCGGCACCTTCACGGCGGCCGTGACCGCGCCGCAGTGGCAGCTGCCGTGGTAGACCTTGCCATCCGTAAAGTGCGTAGGTTCAGGCTCGGGGCCGGTGTACGCGGCAGGTTCGTACTTGTTTCCCGTAGCGGCACCGTCGTAGCTAGATGTGAAATGTCAACCAAACTGCCGTGTGAATGGCTGTGAGAGAAAAGAAAAAAGGGGGGAAGTGACATACTTTGTAGTCTCCAAGCTGTAAAAGTCGAGGTCTTGGAGGACGCGAGCCTGGGAACACTCCCATTTAGTTATCGACGTCTTCGCTGATCAAATAAATAAAAGATAAAAGTGATGCTCACATTGACCCCCACATTCATAGGGGGAGGATATGCACTCGACGTTGTGAGGACAGCAATTCCACATTTTCCACATGACTTGTGAACCATTTTCTTGTCACCAAACGAATACTCAACCAGCGAACCGTCGTCCTTGACGACAGTAGGCTCGGCGCCCGGGAATACCCAGATGTACGACTTCTTGACGCAAATGCTGCAGTTGCATATCATGGCTGACTTGATCTCCGGAATCTCGAGCTCAAAGATAAAGGCACCGCAATGGCAGTTGCCACGGTACCTTTTCTTGACGGGTTGCTCTTCATTCGCCATTGTGTCGTTGAATCCAAAGATTGCTGGCTGGAGAGTGAGATGTTCAGAGGGTCAAGAAGATGCCTGGACAGCTGATGAAGAGGGCTTTCCCCTTCCCTTATTACATATGCAGCAGGCATACGAGCGTTCCAGCCGCACCAACTCTGATGGGAGCCAGTGGTGTAGGCACGATATCGTATATGTCGCATCAACCTACCATTGGCCACCACGTCATTTCGGTTGCATTCATCGCCGGTTTGAGGCCTTAATATTTGCAACAACCCAACCGCTAACGGTAAAGCGTTCAATATTGAGACGCGCCAGACCACGCCTCTCACTGCAACCACGCGATGCAATCCTTCACGTTATCAGGTGACTCATGCCGAGCCTTAACATTGAGTGGAAGCATGGAATTTGCCGGCCCTTTGATTAACCTTCATCATGATAGGATAGCCGTATTTTTTTGTTGGGATTTGAGGACTGGGGGGATTGGAGCTTGGGTGCTTACGGAGCATAACTGACCCCTGAAGCACTTGCCTGAGAGGACCGGTCACCTGGACATAGGTAAAGAATCATGAAAGTTGGGGGTTCAGCTGTCGAGCAATGAAGATGCCGAGATACGTACTCCGTACGTACACCGTGGTCGGGCCAGTCTCCCTCCCTCGTTTCCCCGACCGATCCGAGAGCCACTGTGCCTCCCTATGCCGGAAGTTGTCCGGCGCCCGCCCGAGTGACGAGATCGGATGAGCTCATGCACAGCCTTTCGTACACGGACGTCGGTCTTCGGGCCACATGACCAAAGGGTGGGCTAAGAGACCGGGGTACGAGCTATACAGGCGGGTTTTTCGTGGCATTTCCTTTTGAGGGCTCGAGATCGGGATTTTAATCAGCTGATTGTAGGCCAAATTGCAAAAAGAGATGAGAGGCTGTTTCTGTCCGACTGGTCTCTTCTTCCTCAGCGTTCAATATCATCCACGCTGCATACCTAATACATGTGTTGGGGGACTTGGGGAGCGAGGCAAACTTTGGGGGTTCTGCCACACTTTGCCTTGGATCATCAGCATCAACAGAAGCCCCTGAATGGAGGCATGAAGGACGGCAAACCAAACAAACCCTCGTGTAGCATCCCCAGCATGTCTCGGCAGCAGCAAGACCGGGTTCCCCGCACAATTTCGAGATTCTGACAAACAGAAGAAACGGATGTCTTGTTCTGCAGAATGCTCTTTTGGGAGGTGCGCAGTGGGCCGTAACCGACTCACCAGCAAACGAACTCGGTGATTCTTGGCGTGGGATGTTTTTGGAGCTCGTCAGTGGACCAAAAAGCATAAAATAAAAATAAAAACAAGTTTGAAAACTGCCGAAAGTAGTTAGTTGGTACGCTTTGTGTGTGTCCACTCCATGTCCTTTTTCTCTAAAACCTTGAAGATTTTTATCCGCAGATGTCTTTCAATTGTCCGCCGAGGATGACGTCGATGGGCCCATTTGTTTCTTATTGGAGACCGTCGAGAAAAATTCCGTAATTGTTACGCCAGGGCTCCAGGTTATTACCGACATCACATGTGGCCGTTTTCGTCTTTTTTTTTTTTTTTTTTTTTTGGGGGGGGGGGGGGGTGCAAAAAAAAAAAAAAAAACGGGGGGGGGGGGTGTGGTTTGAGCCAC
>MU864933.1:0-24876 GCA_033576145.1 Cladorrhinum samala | reverse complement strand
CCCGCCCCCCCCCCCCCCCCCCACCCCCCCCCCCCCCCCGGGGGCCCGCCCCCCTTCATAATATGCGTTAGGGCGGGGGGGGGGGGGGGGCTCAGCTACACTTAGAACATCAGGCAGTCAGGCTTCTCGTTCTCGCACCGACTGGTTATTTCACAAGTGATTCGTTGCAGTGCCGCAACACAAAGATGACAGGTCGGCATCGACGCTCCAGAGATCGTCTTATTCATAGGGCCAGAAGCGGGGTGTCCCGATGTCTGGGTCCGGCTAGGAGAGGGGTAACCGGTCAAGGGGGGGAGGGGTCGACCTGCCGCCGGTCGTCATCGAACGCTGCTAGTATAAGCAGTTCACGGTTGCTCCACGTTGAACAGCACACTGCGGGTGGGCGTCCGGATGGATCTCAATGGATGAAAAAAAAAAATGGAAAGAGTGTTTGCCGATGGTTGTTGAGGACCGATCCTGGAATGCTGTGCCGATCGAGGCAAGAGCTTCCGAAGAGATTTCACCGTGGAATACCTTATCCTGGGCTTGTAGTGTAGAGGCAGGTACATACAACCTTTTACTCCTGCCCACATCATTCCCGAGTTTTCCAAGACTGGACAATCCATGGGAAAGTGCATTGTAGGCAAACTCTTGAAGATTTTTCATCAATGTAGACCCAAAAGGCTCCGTGATTAGGCGTGCCAATGGAATGGAGGTTCCCAGCAGCAGCAAGCCGCAGCACTTGCTGTTCAATCGCTGCCCGTCACGGTCAACATGGAACTTACATACCTAGGTACCTACGGGCTGCCCAGTGCATACCAGAACCTCCGCCCCTCAGGAACACAACATGGGCAATATGCACGAAAAGCGCGCTAACCACTCGCTGCGGCGTGGGGCTGGAGGGGCCAAGGGAGCCGGAGGAGAGGGGGCCATGGCTGTCTTGTGATTTGTCCCTTGCATAGCTGTCTCCCACGTTCTCCCAGAATTGAGACGGTACACCTTGCATTCCATGACAAAAAGATTTCGTCTCGTCGCCGTCGTCCAGGAACATGGACGTCTCTGCTTGGCCAATGCCTTTGCACATCCGGATCCTTCTGGAACGGGGAAACCATGGTTTCTCGGCGAGTCCAACATCCGCCATGTCCCGACGCTGGCCTTTCAGGTTCCATGTCTAAGATGGCTACTCTAACGGGAAGGGCGGATCCCCCTTTCTTTCTTGACCTTGTAGTATAGGAGCTCCCGGCCTATGCCTTAGCTTCCGAGCAAGAGCTTCGATGGAACCGGGCAGCCGACAGCTATTCATGGCATTCAATTTGCCTTGATTGGCAATGGAGAGCGAAGCCGATCCACCGCGACGGGGTTCTTGGTCATGAGCCCCCATGCGTTGCTGAGGTCACGCTACAATGTCAAAGTCCTGTTTGGCTTATTATTTTAAGGATTCGTGGGGACTTATAACTTGTACTTGATCGCTAACTTAGATCCCGTTCTTTGTTTCCATCAAACCCCCCACCTGGTTCTTGGCGCCGGAGACATCATAGTTTTGTATATGGCCATATACAAAACATAGCTTTCTATATACACATATATATACGTACATTTCTCTCGCCTCCCCGTTCCCCGTCTTTTTCCCTGGCGTCATTCCAGATATCAAACCATTTCTTAGCTTAACAAAAGCATCTACACCTTCAAGCACTTCGCCAAAACGCCGACATCGAGATGTCTGGTGTAGGAGAAATAGCAGTGTTGCCGTATGGTACCCTTCCTGGCATCTGGACGGCCAAAGGAAAGGGGAGGGAGGTCCCCGAAGCTCTCGACATCATCGACATCCGCCGTGTCGAGGTCGAAACCAATATCAAGGCTGACATCCTTTCCCAATTCAACCCCGCCGATGGTCCCAGGAGACTGCCCACTCTTCTCCTATACGATGAAAGAGGCTTGCAGTTGTTCGAGAAGGTCGGTTGCTCCGCTTGACCCTGTTTACTCGTACTTGTATGGCTAACTTAACCCTAGATCACATACCTGGAGGAGTACTACTTGACCAACGACGAGATTGAGATCCTGAAGTCGTCCTCCGCAGAAATAGTAAAGGGCATTCCGTCAGGATCCATGCTCATTGAGCTCGGCAGTGGGTGAGTTCAAAAAAAAAAAAAAAGGGGGGGGGGGGTGTGTTACCGTATTGTGGTCTGCAATGACGTTGCTGATTCAGAATATCCAGCAACCTCCGAAAAGTCAATTTTCTCCTCCAGGCTCTGGAGGATGCCGGCAAGGACATTGATTATTATGCGTTGGACTTGTCACGTCAGGAGCTCGAGCGGACCCTTGCCCAGCTTCCCACGTACCACCACGTCCATGCCCATGGCTTGCTCGGGACTTATGATGACGGGCGCGAGTGGCTGAAGGACCCATCCAACACTTCAAGACGCAAATGCATCTTGAGCCTCGGTTCGAGCATCGGTAAGTTCATTTGTACCCAATTCCTCGGTGGATACAACACTAACGACAAGTCTTCAAGGAAATTTTGGTCGCGGTGATGCCGCCTCCTTTCTCAAACACTTTGCCGATGTCCTCGGCCATGGTGACACCATGCTGATTGGAGTCGATGCCTGCAACGATCCAGCCAAGGTCTAGTAAGTCAAAGTCTCAGTTTACACCATAGCCATGGATTTTAGCTGATTGAGGTGCTAGTCATGCTTATAACGGTACGGGTTCCCACACTGGTCATGCTAATCATGCTAATTCTAACTGCTCGTCGTTTAGATAAGGAAGGCATCACGCACGAGTAAGTAAATATCAGAGACCCTGCGGACAAGAATGTGAGCAAAATCTCTGACATACACTCGCAGGTTCATTCTTAATGGCCTCCGCAACGCCAACAAGGTGCTTGGGGAGACTGTGTTTGAGGAAGGAGACTGGAGGGTCATTGGAGAGTATGTCTATGATGCCGAAGGAGGACGCCACCAAGCCTTTTATGCCCCTTATCGTGACACCACAGTTCTGGGTGAGCTAGTTCGCCCACACGAACGGATCCAGGTCGAGGAAAGCTTGAAATGGTCTCCCGAGGAGACCCAGAAGCTCTGGAAGGCGGCGGGGTTGGCCGAGATTGGCAAGTGGATGCGCGGTAATGAATATGGTGAGTTTGGTCCTGGGTTCTCTGACTGGAGGGAAAAACCTGTGTGTACGGGACAAAAGGGTCCGCGGCCGACTGTGTGCCCGAGCTTCCAACCCCACGTTTTCCGTGACACGTGGGGCCGGTCTTTTTTCTTTGCCTTGTTGGCATGCCATCACCGTGTAGCAGGATCCTCTTTTGACTGTCCAAGCGGCAGTGGTGCTGGGCTGCGGGGTTGACACCAACCCCCAAGCTTCAAGACATGCATTCCATGCGAAATGCGGGATTACATATTACTAACACAGCTCTCGCCCGCAGGACTTCACCTTCTCAACAAATCCAAGATGTCATTCAGCCTGATTGCTTCGGTTTATGCCCGTGGGGGGCTACCGACACTCGAAGACTGGGAGGCCCTGTGGGCCGCTTGGGATGTCGTCACTCGCGAGATGCTTCCTCACGAGGAGCTGCTTGAGAAGCCCATCAAGCTTCGGAATGCTTGCATTTTCTACTTGGGCCACATCCCCACGTTTCTCGACATTCAGTTGAACAAGACCACCAAACAACCGCCCACGGAGCCGTCGAGCTATGCCCAGATTTTCGAGAGAGGTATTGACCCTGATGTTGACAACCCGGAAATGTGTCATGCCCACTCCGAGATACCCGACGAGTGGCCTCCGGTCCAAGAGATCCTCGCCTATCAAGGCAGGGTGCGGGGCAGAGTGCGGGATCTGTATGCAGGCAGCCCAGATAGTATCTCACGGCATGTGGGTCGAGCCATTTGGGTCGGCTTTGAGCATGAGCTCATGCATATTGAGACCCTCTTATACATGATGCTCCAGAGCGACAGAACGAAGCCGCCGTCCCACGTGCCAGCGCCAGATTTCGAGAAGCTCGCTGCCAAAGCTCGGTTGGAAAGAGTTCCCAACAAGTGGTTCGACATTCCGGAACAGGAGATCACTATTGGGCTGGATGATCCAGAGCACGGTGCTGACAGCGAGGCCCATTTTGGCTGGTAATGCTTCTTTTTCTTAAAAAAAAAAAAAAAAAATGATAACAACTTGCTGTGCTGGTTACTGACGAAACACAGGGACAATGAAAAGCCTGTGAGGCAGGTCAAGGTCCACTCATTCCAAGCTCAGGGGCGACCAATCACAAATGAGGAGGTAAGTTCAATCCGGAAAGTTTCACCACCGCCAATCCCAGATCTGACATGGCACGACACAGTACGCACAATACATGTGCAAGACTGGCATCGATAAATTGCCGGCGTCTTGGGCGGAGCAAGCCGTCCCAAACGGTTCTGCTGCGTGTCATAACGGCGCAAACGGTCATGCGAATGACACTTCATCACTTCCCAAGTCTTTTGTGCAAGGCAAGGCCGTGAGGACTGTATACGGCCTTGTGCCTTTGGAACAGGCCCTCGACTGGCCGATTTTTGCATCGTATGACGAACTCTCGGGCTGCGCGGCCTGGATGGGAGGGCGAATCCCGACTTTTGAGGAAGTAAGGAGCATATATGCTTACGCGGAGGAGTTGAAGAAGAAGGACGTCGAGAAACAGCTTGGAAAGATTGTGCCAGCTGTTAATGCGTGAGTGCAGCCCCTAAGGGTCCCAGTTTCGTCAGTTTTGCTAAGTTTGATGACAGGCATCTTTGCAACAACGGTGTTGAGATCTCGCCCCCGGCGACACCTACCACCGCCGGTTCAGAGGCCGGTGGCAGCAAGCAGGACGATCTGTTTATCGACTTGGATGGAACTAATGTCGGCATGCAACGGTGGCATCCCGTGCCCGTGACGGGGCGTGGTGGATCTTTGGCCGGTCAGTCGGAGATGGGTGGCGTGTGGGAGTGGACCAGCTCCGTGCTCCGGTCCTGGGAGGGGTTCAAGCCGCTTGACCTGTACCCAGGTTACACGGCGGACTTCTTCGACGAGAAACATAACATTGTGCTTGGTGGATCGTGGGCCACGCACCCTCGGATTGCGGGCAGGAAGAGCTTGTAAGTTTTTTTTCCGCTTGGATCTTGTCGAATTACTAAAGCTAACGGTGAACAAACAGTGTCAACTGGTACCAGCGAAACTATCCTTACGCTTGGGTAGGCGCCAGATTGGTTCGTGATCTCTGAACTCATGGGAAAATTGCATGCACATTCATTTTGCTCTGTAATTTATTTCTTATCTCAATCCTCGAATTTTCTGTTTGGGATCCCGCACCACACATCATGATTGAAAAAAAAAAAAAAAAAAAAGGATGCTTGGTTTCTCTTCATGTTCTTCAATTCAGTGCGCAAAAGTCCAACACACACTCCTTTCTATCATTGGACACGGTCGTGATTGGGAAATAGGGAGCTGGGTATATAACCCTAAGGCCCATTGAAAGTATTTATTTTCTCAAGATTCTCGTCGCCGGTGCGTTTACAAGACGAAATGGAAAAGAGGGAAAGAAGGGAAAAAAAAAAAAAGGGGACGTTTCAAGTGCGTCGAGCTATCATCATATGCAAATTGTCTGTTTTGTTTTCTCATCTGATTTATTCTTACATTTCTTTGGGAAATTGTTTGCCTCGCCCAAATCATTATCTTTCGCCAATGGTCCTGAAATTAAACGTCTCGAGGGAGACTATAAACTAGGTAGGTTGGGATGTGTATCCCCCCTTCCTGGAGAAAAAAACTATTGAGTACTACTACTACCATTACATCGCTTTGGTGGTTCCTTCGAGAAGGCCCCCCCCCCCCCCAAAAAAAAAAATCTGATGAAGCCTTTGTTTTTCATTTGTCGGTGATATCGAGCTTCTCGGTGAAGCTACCTATTCACCCTCAGGTATTTTTTTTAGAGCGTCATACAAGTCCCATATCATGAAATTCATATGGAAGTTGATACTCTGAAGCCGGGCGTCAACCGTCATAAGGAACTACTTGACCATCTCGAAACGGCCGTCGATTAGCTTGGCGTACGTGTCATACTCTCGGTCGTACTGCCTGAGAAGGCGCTCATATGACAGGGCCATGTCGGCGGTGATGGTGGTGGTGGCGGTGGTGCCGGCCGGTGCCGGGACGATCCCTTCTGCCTGCTGAAGGTCCTCGATTCTCGGTATCTCCGGACATGAGGGCCACGGCCGGCGATCCTCGTCCCGGATGTACTCCCATACGCCGTGAATCCTGGCTCGGATGACGAGCGGACTGTGCCAGCTGTCCCAATCCTCCTTGTCCTCGAGTAGGGGTATTTGTTCGATTGTGATTCCTTTTTCAAGGTAACCGAAGGAGGACAAAAAAAAAAAAAAAAAAAAAAAAAAAAAACCCTGACGGTAGCTTTTACATCATATGTGCTGTCATTAATTGTCGACGTCAAGCAGTTATAAGAAAAGGGGGATAGCGATGACCGCTATCGGTACGATGATGACGATTTTGAACAAGTAAATATATGATTGTGGCTGTGTGTGTGTGTGCGCGCGCGCGCGCGATAATATGATTCAAAAGAAGCAAGCAAATATAAAATAGCCAAACACAAGCAGTCTTTTCTAAACCTCATCCCCTTGCCCCCTTTGCCATATAAATAAATAAATAACAGAAAAATCCCATTAGACAAAATTGTGATAAAAATAAATAAAATGATTCCTTTCCTCCAGATGATATAACCCTGTGAGTAACATGGCAACATCACATATGCAAAAAAAGCATTAAATTAATATGTGTGAGTATGTGTTTGTTTGGTCGTCATGACAGACATTTCCCCTTTAAAGCTGACCAGAAAGAATGGCTTCGGTAGCTATAATTATACGGTTAGTACTTGTTCAATCTCAAAGCGGGAAAAGGGGATAGGGGACTCACCAGAGTTGATATACGCCCTCCTAGCATCAAGCGGCACGCCAAACCTCCTCTCCAACTCCTGCTTGACGCCCTTCTTCGTAACAGTCATCAAATCAGCTGTCCTCAAGATCTCGCGAATCTCGGCCAACAAAGCATCATCGCTTGGCATACCGGCGAGATTCGTCATTTCCAGTTCCTGCTGGCTAGGTGAGGCCGAGAGGAACTGGCTACCACCAAACTGGCTCTGCCTGTTACCGGCCATCAACATGTCACTGGCGGCCAACGACATTCTGCTCTGAGCGTGCGGCATCTGGGGATAGCCAGTGGTGCTGGCCGGCCGCGAAGGAGCATAACCGTACTCGGAAACAGCCACGTTGGGCTTGGTGGCGTAGGAGAAGCCAGAAATCTCGGAGCGGGCATCATCGCGCGAGGTCTGGGCCTCCCACAACTCGGCCTGGTACTCTTCCCACTTCTTGCGGGGGATCGAGGCGGGGTCGAACTTGCCCTCGTCCGAAATGACAATCTTTTGACCGTTTTCGCCGGCAACAACACGCGTGTTACCCCAGTTGAAGTCGTCCATGTGCCAGAAGGAATACAACGGCAGAGCGAAACTGAAAACAGGAACAGCCAGCACGTACAGGATCATCCAGCCAATCATTTCCCACTTGCGACGGAGGATGAAAATGATGGCCTGAAGACCGTATATGGCACCAAGCAGAACGAAAGCCGTGATGGGGATGACTGTTGCCTTCTTGACCACCATGACCACGAGGTAAACAATGTACGCAATCGTGACTGGCTGGACGACTGTTGACATGAGATCGATAAAGACAATGAATCGCATGCTGAAGCAGCAGAAACCGCAAAGCTGGTTCATCGGGATGAGTTCCATCAGGTTGTGAACGGTAGAATTGATCCAGCGGCGGCGCTGCGAGAGGAAAACAGCCCAGGAGTCGGGAGCAATGGTCCACGCGTGAGCACTGAAGATATACTTGGTCTTGTACTTGGAGTGATGCTTGAGGAGGAGTGTCGTCAGGTAACGATCCTCACCGAGATGCAGCAGGTTCTTCATGTGCAACGTGTCAACACGAATGGTCGAGTAGCCCTCAATGATCTCCTTGCTGACGAACAATGGCTTGCCAGTCTCGGCCGCACGGACGCGGTACATGGAGAAACAACCGGGCAGACAGGTGACGGAGCCGAAGAGAGATTCGAACGCCTTGGACAAGTTGTGCGAGATGTAGTATTCATAGACCTGGATCATGGTAACAAGCGAAGACTTGGCGTTGGTCAGAGCCGTCTCGCCGCACACGGCGATGAGGCGAGTATCGTCGAGGAAGGCCGAAACCATGCGAGTAGCCGAATCAGCAGCAACAACAGTGTCTGCATCGATCTGCAAGAGGTATTCGTAAAAGGTCGGGTTGACACCAATGATGTTGCGGATTTGATGATACATCTCGAGTTCGAGCGGGCTCATGGCGAGGTTGTAGTGGACGCGGTTGAGGAAGCGCATCATGACCATCTGCGAGTCACGCTTGCCGCGGTTACCAGGGCGCGAGACCTCTGACGGCTTGCCAACCTTGACGATGACCAGGAAAGGCACAATATGCCCTTGAACTTCGTACAGACCAGAGTACACCTTGCCCATGTTGTGCTGCTTCTGACCTTCGCCCAAGGACTCGAACGAGAGAGGCTCCGGGTCGACAGTCTCAGAAACGCCCAAGATGTCAAGCACAATGCGAGGAGTAGGCTTGTCGTTGCCCTGACCGATAATCATACCGTCGCAGACAACGACGAGCAGTTTGCGCTTGTCGTCGTAGCGCATGCGAGCGGCGGAATCGATGGCGCGGCGAAGCGAGTCTTCGTCCTCCGTGTAGGCCGGGATCTGACACATGATGAACTTGTCGAGGTTCTCTGGCATATTCTTGGTCCCAAACTGAAGCGCGGCAAAGAACTTGAAGGCGATGACGCTGGCCAGGATAATTGAGATGGACAAGACAAGATACTCGGAGAACTTGCACTGTGCCGAGCTACGCGTGTCAACGTCGGCGATATAGAACAGATTGTCAAGGCAAAGCTGCATGCGGGCCTTCAGGTTAAAGTCGAGTCCCAACGCCTCCCAGAGCTTCGTCACATCCTCGCCGGATCTCTGCTGCCAGAGGTCGACAACCAACTGGTCCATGAAATCGGCGGCCGAGGCGTCGGTTGGAGGATCCATACCAGGAGGGTTCTTCTGAAGTCGTCCGCCCTTCTGGTACTCGGTTAAATCATAGACACGGTTGTTGAGGATTGCGATCAGACGGTTCTTGCCGGCCAGCGTCTTGACGAACTGGGCAGAGTAGCCAATGTTGCCGACCTTGTAGTTGTCCCGCAAGTACCTCATCTTCTGGGAGAACCAGTCAGGTCGGCTGTCGTTGGTGAAGAATCGGAAATCGTGGTACTTGGCGACCACATCGTTGTTGGACACAACGGTGGCGGTTCCAGTGATGTTGGTATCCTTGTAGTTGAGGAGGACGGAATCGCTGACCTGACCGTCTTTGCCCTGGCACATTGCCGAGACCTGAACCGGGAACAGGGAAGTAATGTCCAGGCCACCATAGTCCCTGATCAACTTCTTGTCAAGGTAGTCGATGGGGTGGCGGTCAGCGAATTTACCAATGTCGAAGACCTGTCCACGGATGGCGGCATACGAGTGATGGCCATCCTTGCCGTCATACGAGGTCAGCTCCTCGGGGCTGTAAACGTGCTGACGGGGGCAAATGAGCATAGGGAAAACGACGATGAAGAAGGCGGCGACCAAGCAACTGAACCAGATGATCATGTTGATGGCCAGCTTCTCACGCCATGCCATGCGCACATCCTTGCGAGACATGCGTCCGAGTATGCGGATGAGGAAGTCGGGAATGAACCATGTCAGGAAGTAAACCGTGAAGACCCAACGCTTGCGGCTGGGGCTGTCCTTGTACTCCTCAACTTCAACCATGTCCTTCTCGTTGCCGCGCTCGGCCATTTGCTCTCGCGTGTCAAGGTTCTTGAACATGTCACCGCCACCGAATGCCGAGACGCCCGCCTCTGATCGCGCGTCGTCGTGGTTGCCAAAATAACCCGCCTTCTTATCGCTTCCAGGCGTGGCACCCAGGAGCAAGCGCTCCTTGGACACGCCGAACGGATCGGCCGGGGTGGAATGTCCATCTCCCAAATCCGAGGGAACACCGAACCGCCCGGACTGAGAGAAGCTCTCGCCCAGCTGCGCGATCTCCATCCAGCACCGCTCGCTGAGGAAAACGCCGGTGGAACCGATGGCCACCTCGTTACTCGGCCAGCGCTTCTCCTCGACAACAATCTCAACCTTTTCACGTTCGCTGCCGACCAAGACAGTCTCGGAATCGGCGAGACCCAGGAACTCGCCAAAGGGCAAGAATAAGCTGAAGTCGGCAGAACGCAAACGCTGGCTTATTTCCGCAATGCCAAAGGTCTGCACCTGCGCCCTCACGCACTTGCTGTCAAACTGATTTGCAATGCGTCTGTCGTTGGGCTTAAGACAGAACACAAAGTAGCAGTTGGTCCCGGGAGCGCTGATGGAGCGCGTAACATTCTCCAAAGCGCTCAGGAACTGACCCGACGCACCTTGCTCCGACCCACGGTTGCTCCCGGTCGATGGCCTCCCGTCGCCAGCATCACTTCCCATGTCCATTGAAGCATCCCTTTCTGCTGCAGCCGCCGCACGAGCTTTGGCAGCGAGGCGGGCGCCAGATGGGCGTCCATGTCGGGACATGACGCTGGGTGCACGCATAGGCTTGGAGCTCACCGAAGCCTGCATGACTGTGGTCTTCTCCATGGGGTGAACCACCGTCTGCAAGGCCTCCTGGCCAAACAGACGCTGAACAAAGGCGCTCTTGCTACCATTGATCAGATTCATGAGGTCACCGGAGATAACCTCGCCGTTCTCCTCAACCAAGCCCTTGACGGGGTAGTCGACCTCGCCTGCAAAGTGCTTCACGGTGAAGGTGGCAGCAGTGTTCTCGGTATAGAAATTGCTGCCAGGAAGCTTGGCTGTCGCGGAACCAACCTGAATGGCCGGGTTCTTACCCTCGAACCGCTTCCGCAAGCTCTCGAGAAGCTGCATATCAGTGCGGTGGCGGCGGGTCTGGTCGTCAAGAATGCTAAGCAAGCCATTTCCAGATTTGAGCAATCCCTTGACGGCATCTGAATTATCAAAGTAGGTGGAAGCGGGCACCGCCACCTCTTCGGTCTCGAGCATATCGGCCTTGCGATCAAAGAAGTTCTGCAAGGTCAGGTTGTACAATGCCTCGTTGGCAGCGTTGGTCAATATCTGATCCAGAGTAGAGCCCGTGGTGGAAACCTGCTGGAAGCCGGGGAAATCAACGATGGAGATGGTGTTGACAATGGAATCCTCGGCGGCACAAAGCTTCTGATTGATAGTCTCGATGATGTAAGCAACAAGGAGCGAGTAGAGGGTGCGCGCCAGCTCGTTGGCGTTGCCTCTGGCACCGGCTGGGTCGAGCATCACCGTCACTCTCTCCTTGTGGATCATCTTGGTCTTGTAACCCAAAGTCGTCTGGAGCTCGGGGGCGGAAACTCCCAGGAATGCGGCGACAATGCCCAAAACATCCTTGTTCTTGACCGTGGTCGACGTCGACCCGCCCTCGTGGGAGAATCCACCACTGTCGTCGCCGGTGGCGAGTGTGCTGGCGGTCGTCTCAAATTCCAACTGTCCAATGTGCAGAATGCTGGCCAAGATTTGGCAAATCTCTGCAATATCGCTGCGGGGGAATTCCAGTTTGCGCAGGGCTTGCTTGAAGAGCGTGAATCCTTCGCTATCATTGACGCCAATCTTGAGCTGCGTTGGGTGTCCCAAATACTTCCATCTTTGGGTCTGGCCGCCTACTCCGTCGAAACCCAAGTGTGTCTTCTCGGCTGGGCTTGTACCAGCCATGAGGTAATACAGCACGTGGAAATTGCGCTCACCGGTGGGTACATCCGCTATTCTGCTCCTTTCCAGCCGGTGATCCAGGAGCTTGGCACCAATCAAAATCGGAGTTGTGGTCGAGGCGGTGTCATACTGAAGCTCGTAAAAGAGACCTGCCTTGGAAGCTGAGGGTGTAGTTGCCGTCTTGGTAGTGGTGAGCGAATCAAATACAAAGGCGGCCAGAGACGCCTTTTGCGAGAGGGGAGTGTTGGAGCGGTTAAGGAGGGCGGTCAACAGATGCGATCGTATCGTCGTCTTACCCGAGCCAGATTCACCACTGTCATGATACTAAGTTAGACATCTCACACATCCGGCGCAGCCAAAAGAAAAAGGGAAGGGGGGGTCTCTCATACAGGAAGAGAACTGCCTGATTTTCGGATCGATGTCCTAACCGAATAAACGCCCTATCGGCCATGTCCTCGGCGGCGGACATGGCGCACGAATCTCTGCTGCCATCCCCTTTGGCCGAGTTGGTGTAGGTGTTGAGGCAGACGAGCGCGTGCGACGAGAGACGAGCGGTTGGGATCGAGACATGGAAGCGACTGGCGAGATGTGCCGTGAGGTGAGTGTCGGACTGGAGATGAGCGGGCAGAGAGGGCAGCGACGGCTGCGTATGGGCCCCTCCGCTGCCGTTCCCGCCCATCGGCGGGATGTTGAGCGTCATGGCGACGGCACTGCCAGCAGCAGTTGGCCGTAATCAAAGTGCTAGATAGTTGTTGGGCGCGTCTTTGTCTGTGTGCTTGAGAGCGTCGTATGTGTGTGTGTGTTGTTTTACTGCGTCTTGCTCTACGCAGTGCCCCTTGTTTTGGCAACTGAACAACTCCGACGGCACGCTAAAAATTAATCTTGATGGTTATAACAAAACCAAAACGAACGTCTTCATATGCAGCAAAAGCCAAAGAAAGAAAATAATAGAAAAAAAAGAAGCGTAAGAGCTGCCGTCTAAACGAATGTACGGAGCAGTAGGTAGGAGACGGACAGTTGGTTGGTAGGTAAAATGGAAGAGTTGAGCGAGGGTCTCTCGAGTTGTGGTGTCCCAACCTAGGTTCTCAGAGTCCAATTCCCACACGGGTTTGCTGCAACATGCAACAACCGAGTAAATGGAACAGGCCAAACAACGCTAGTCTGGCTGGCCTGTCAACCCAGAAAAGGGAGCGAGTGGCCTAGCAATTTTTTTTTTTTTTGAATTGGATGATGCTACGGTGGTCGAGACGAACCTTGAGCGCAGTTTTGAATTACGAGACCCCCCTCCACAGCGGATCTGATTGGTCCGACGCGCAGCTCGCAAGGCGCGGCATCCAAGCCAAGATTCCCGGTTCCTGTTCAAAATAAACAAGACCTTGGTTTCCTGGAATGCAGTTGCTTTCCATTCGCCCAAGCATTTAGAGTTTCACTTTATCAAGGTCTGTGAAATCAAGAATATCCCTTCTTCCAGAACACATATCAATGCAACTTTGAGCCAGGATATCCGGTGCTCGCGCAGTCTCCATCAGCCGGGCTTGTGTCTCTTCTTCTTCTCCGGCGACAACTCCACCGGGGGGCGGGCGGAGCAGCGGGTCCTCCTTTTCAGGGGAACATGGTGCTGGCTCATGTCGGCGTCAAGAAGAAGAATTCGTTCGGGGCACAGCGAGTGGCCCACGAATTTCCGGAAGCCTCCTTTTTCTTGGCCGTCGTTGTCTTCCAATTGAATCTCGACCGTTTGGCATCTTGCAACCGCGGAGCTGCTCGAAGCAGGTGCGCTGTCCATCGATTCTTGCTCTGATGAAAGAATAATTACATGGGTATGGAGTGATGCAGCAAAGCGGGCGGTGTCAGGGGAGGGAAGCAAAACAAAATTGTTGCAGTCGATCACCAGCCAGCTCGCATTGACCCATCTTGGTCGGCCATGCATCTCTCCAACCTACCTACACAGTGTATATCCACGCAGGGCAGTTTTTATGGTCGAATACTGTGCAACATTACCAAAAAAAAAAAAAAAAAAAAAAAAAAGAACCCCGTGTTCAATCAAAAGTAATGCCTCTTCCTCCCAGAGACACATGAAAATGTTTATTGCTTGGATGGACGCTTTACTGTGCCAGCCTCCTACGCCATCTCCAGTATGAGAGAGGATGTGGAGGATTGAGGCGAGACTCGGGAAAGGGGGCAAATGGCGCCATCAATTTTGTATGAACAAGGCTCCTGTCATATACTAATAATCGGTGCCCTGTTTGACCGTGCTCGCGCCTACTCAAACTTTCAGCCTGGCACGGTGTTCATTCGATCTAAAAATCGATCTAGACGACGTGCACAAATACGTCGAATGAGCCGGATCCAACTCTGCGAAATGCAGTGGAATTTATTCGCGGTCTGTCCGTTCCATTCCAAAAAGCGCTTGCATAATACCTCCGAGACACGTCTAGAGAAGGCCGCATTGCACAGTAATCGCTGTTTGTGAAGCATTCTGTAATAAAATTTATGGACAGACGCCGAGCGAGTGTGCATTGCCAGCTGCGTTTAATAGGGGGTCCAGGAGAGAGCGATCATTTCAAGCTTGCGGGTCAACCAGATTGGGAGAGGGGCAACCATCGAAAAGAAGCAACTAAAAAAAGATGAACCCCCCTGTCTAGGCTGGCTCGGGAGTTGGAGTTGGTTGTGGCACGGTAAGTGCGAAGACCGATCGACGAAACGAAGCATATTCGAGTATACGGTAGTATGCAGCTAATAAGAGACAGACTTGCATTTCATTTCAGTGAAAAATGTTTGCGCAGCCCTCGCCGAAGACAGAGCGGAAGCACTCTCGGCACGGCTTGCCAACAAATCCAAAAATCCTTGCGTGGATTCCCTGATTCAAGTGGAAGACGTGACCTTGTTCGGGTCGCGCGACGAAGCCGTGTGCAAACCGCAATGGGCAGTGCAGTTGACAGTTGTAACTCGAATTGATTGTGGGTGGTGGGGGAGAATATTCACGCATTCAAACTGTCCACTCTAAAAGCTGTCATCTCATGATCTTTTGACAAGGCTCGTATTCAAACCTCCGGCAGCAGCCGAAGACCCTTTTTTTAGGCCTGCATCGCGGCACTGCTACCGGCTGTGACAGCATTGAGAATTCCATACTGCATGTCCGCCAATCCCCTCCAGGAAAAACATCCAAACTTCTGGAATGGCCACCCTTCGATTCAAGATGCGCGATCCATCTCGCCATTGTGGATGCCCCTGCGGGAATGGAAGGTGGCTCAGACGAGCTATCGATCGGACGGAGTTCCACCCATCGACCCGTACTCGGTCCATACGACTCCATATGGACCGCATACGACGGGATCCCAAAGAGAAAAACAAACAAGTAATAAATTTCAGTCAGCAGAAAACCAAGGAACGTTTGGAGCCAGTGTCCTCGGTGTTGGGAGCAGGTGGGATTCTTCAAACCGTGGTATAGGTCCCCCCTCTAGTTGCAAGTGGGGCTCGAAAGGAGAGTTTGCCCACTTTCTTTCTTCCGGGGAGAGGGCACTCATTCCAGCCCAGATCGGCCAAGGAACCGGGAAGGCCTTGGATTTTTCTGTGGCACATCATGCACATCGATGCTCCACCCTTGCAAGGCTTGCTCTTGGCGTGATTGCGCACTCGTATCTGTCACCCGCCGTAGCTCGACTCCTGGACACTGGCGATCTTTTCTGGGACAAACACCCCCCCCAAAGCCGACGCCCCGGTGCTGCTCCAACGGAAGCTTTGCAACAACAACGCTCGCTGTGGGTGTTTTGTAGCACTGGACATTCGCTTTTCCTCCCCCCTTGTTCTCTCTTTTCCACAACCACAGTCCGCCCTCACTCGCTTTGGCGGTTCTTGTTTTACTTTTATTTTTATTTTTTATTTTATTTTCGCTCGTTGAAACCCCCTCAAAAGTCGACTTTCTCGGTCCTGCACGAACCTTGGATTTGCGCGCTTGTGTGGTTGAAAAAAGGGGCCTGAAGGCTGAGCGCTTCCATCTACCGCGTTGCCCACCGCGACCAACCTGCAGATGACGAGTGTGCGCCCAGCCCACACCCTCAATCTTGTTCAACAAACATTCGCTTGAATCTTTTTCGCTCTCCGACCAGATTCCCTCAGATCTTCAGTATTTTATTACCGTGGTGCGGCTTGGAAAAGAACAGAGACTTTGAATCTGTTGCTGTCTAGAATTTGGCTTTCCCAAGAGAACGACATCACCGCCTCGCTGTGTCCCTCTAGGGACGTAGCAACAAACACATCGGCAATATGACCAACCGCATGTCGATGTACTCAATGGCCTCAGAGCCAGGTCTGGGGCCCCGAGCCCCCGGACAACAGCCCTCACAGGTTTCGACGACGACTCTGCTCAACGCCGTGCATAATATTTACCTCTCCGGCCAGCCATATCGACTCGATGCCGGGACCAGCCTCGTCGTCAACACTTGGCTCACGGCCTCGCAGGCAGGGCCGGATGGTCGTGTTGGGGGAACAGTGGACGCTGCTTTGGCGGCAAGAGCGTGGGAACATGCTCGCCGTCGTGCCGAAGATGGTTGCATTGTCCTTGGGTAGGTTTAAACCTCTCGTCATGACTGTCAGTTGTTGCTCCGTGATGGCTAACTGCAAAAAGCTCCCTCCACACATCTGCTCCATCCACCCTCCGACCATTTCTCGCCTCTCTTCCAATCGCCCTTCCAGCTTCGCTCCTAACTGCCATCGACGCAATTGAACCGTTCATCCGATGTGTGACACCATACAACCCATCAACTCCGAGGGAGACGGGCCTGGGAGTCACTTTGACGCTCAATCTTGCAGGAAATTTGACAGCTGCGTCTATTGCGCTCGCACAAGGTGGCATAGATACGGACAAGGGCCTGTTGCGGATTCCCGCTCAGGCAGGCTACCGTGCATTTGATGTTTTTTACTACCTCCTCACGTCATCCTCCACACCGGTTGAACGAGAATTCCTTGGACTCAAGCATTCGTCCAATTACAGCTTATTGTCGCGCTCAGAGACTTATGATCCTCCTTCATATCTTCCGACTGCCGATGACGGCGCTGCTGCCGACGATTTCCGTTCTGCCCTCAAGGCGATCGGCATCAAGGGTTCCACGCACCGACACCTGATCTCCATTTTGGCTGGCCTGCTGAAACTGGGCAACACCATCGACTACAATGTTGATGCGGATGCTCTGGATGAAATTTGCGAGGACGTGGGCGGCTTGCTGGGACTTGATCCGGGGCTGCTCCGACAGTGCACTACTGACGATCGCACCATCTTCATTGGAGGATTGTATGAAGCCCTGGTTGACTGGGTCATCAAGAAGGCCAACGAGGCTATTGCAGAGCAGATGGGAGCCACATCAGCCAGCAGCAGCCAGGGCGATGGATCACCCTCCGGCGCGGGAGAGAGCGGTGACACTGTCTGCCTTACCGTGCTGGAGATTCCCGAACCGAACCTGGGCAAGGCCGTTGCGATGAGGGGCATATTCGACGACACCCAAGGCATCAACGCCGAAATGAAGCAGGATGGCATCGAGGTTGCTGCCGCTGGCAGTTCTGTTCTCCGTGAAATGCAGAACGCTGTGGCCGAGTGTGGTCCAGAGCTCGGAATCATGGTCGGGACCCTGGGCAGGGAGCGACAACACCTGCTTGAAAAGCGTGAGGAGGTTTTGGAGAAGATTGCTCATGCCGCAGAGGATGGCGGCTTCATCAAGAAGCTCCTGTTCCCGGTGCCTGCCGAAGGGATCAATCTCGGGCGCAACGGTCGCCTTGACATATCCAGCGTGCTCAGCAGCAGTCGGGCATGGTATCATCTGTGCATCCATCCCACCGATGAGTCCCCCGCTAGCTTGGCTTCGCTTCCGTCTGTAACGTCTGCTTGGTCAGCGGGCACCGTTTCGCGCCAGCTGCGGGCTTGGAGGCTGCCCGAATGGGCGAACCGGCGCAACAAGAATCTCGACTTCACTGCCGATTTTGACCTGGACGAGTTCGTCCAGCGGTTCCGCGTTTTGGGATGCATGGATGGGCGTGAAGGCATCGAAACCTGGATTATGGAGCGCGGATGGAGCAATGGCGAGGTTGTGGTGGGCTCTGAGAGGGTGTGGATGAGAGAGAGCGCTTGGTGGGAAGCCGAGAGCATGCTCGATCTCAAGCCGCTGGAAAGCGAGAGGCTGGGCAGCTTGCCACACATGATGCCCCCAAGCGGTCTCGAGTCGTCATATTCGGCGACAGGGAGTGGCTTTTTCCCGCCGCAGCCGCCATTCGCAATCTCGTCGAACGGTAGCCGTGACCAGCTCGTTCACCAGCGAAATCTGAGCCAGGCTACCCTCCCGGGAGCTCACCCGCAAGCAGCGCCGTCCATTGCGCCTACCGCAGTGACGGGAATGCAGAATCTCTCCCGCGGTGACTACGGTCTGGGTAGCAAAGGAGATACCTACAAGGGCCAGGTGTTCTACAACGGCGACGGCCAGTTTGCCGGTGATCTCGAGCCTGACCTGGCCGCGGGCAAGCACATCGAGGAGCGCCCAATCACGACATCTCGAAAAGTTTGGGTTTTCTTTGTGTGGGCCCTCACCTTCTGGATTCCATCCCCTCTCCTCAAATATGTCGGCCGGATGAAGCGGCCGGACGTGCGGATGGCTTGGCGCGAGAAGTTCGTCCTCTGCAGTCTCATCGCCCTCATCAATGCTATCATCGTGTTCTGGATTATCTTCTTCGGCAAGCTCCTTTGCCCCAAATTCGACAAGGCATGGACTTCAGACGAGCTCCTGGGCCACACGGCTGACGATGATTTCTGGGTCAGCGTCCATGGCAAAGTATACGACATCTCCAAGTTCTGGAAACTGCAGCACGGCAGCACGGGCCTGGAAACAACGACCGAGAGGATGCAACCCTTGGCTGGGTTGAACTTGGATGCTTATTTCCCCATTCCCCTCTCCCTGGCTTGCCCTGGTGTGGTCACATCGGACACGCTAACGCTCGTGGTCAATGAGACGCTGCGGGAGCAGAGCTGGGCCGTTCACGAATCTGGCTACAACGGCCGTGGCGATATGAAAGCCAATAACTGGTATACCACCAGATTCTTGCCTAGAATGAAGGAGTATTACCACGGTGATCTTGTGTGGGACAAGAAGAAGATCCAGAGGGAAGGTGAGGGTGACAACCATTATTGGTACACCAGAGACGGTCGGGTTTACGACTTGAGCGATTATATGGAGACACAAAAGTACCACCAGGGCGATTACCGCTGGGCGTTCCTCAACCAGAAGCTCGTTGACCTCATCAAGAACAACCCTGGTGCGGATCTTACGGAACAGATTCTCACCATCCAGGAAAACGCTGCGTCAAACCAGACCGAGGCCAAGAATCTTGGTGACTCGCTGAACTGCATCAACAACCGTTTCTACGTTGGCCTTACGGATTTCCGCTACTCGGCAAGATGCCAGGTGAACAACTGGATCCTTCTCGCCTTCTCCGTCATCATTTGCGCCATCATTGTCATAAAGTTCGTCTCGGCTCTTCAATTTGGTTCCAAGAGGCGGCCGTCACCCCAGGACAAGTTCGTCATCTGCCAGGTTCCAGCATATACCGAAGGTGAAGATTCTCTGAGGAAAGCTCTCGACTCTCTCACGGCCTTGCAGTACGACAACAAGCGGAAGCTCATTTGCGTCATTTGCGACGGTGTCATTGTCGGTGCCGGAAACGACCGCCCCACGCCCAAGATCGTTCTCGATATCCTCGGCGTCGATCCCAAGGTTGATCCCCCTGCGTTGCCCTTCAAGTCGGTCGGTGCCGGTAGCGAGCAGCTCAACTACGGCAAGGTTTACTCGGGTCTCTACGAGTACGAGGGCAACGTCGTTCCATACCTTGTTGTCGTCAAGGTCGGCAAGGAATCCGAGCAGCAGAAGACCAAGCCTGGTAACCGTGGCAAGCGTGACTCTCAGATTCTGCTCATGAGCTTCCTCAACCGTGTCCATCACCGCGCCCCCATGAACCCCTTGGAATTGGAAATGTTCCACCAGATCAACAACGTTATCGGCGTCGACCCTGAACTGTACGAGTACTTGCTCATGATTGATGCCGATACCTGCGTCCGCGAAGATTCCCTGAACCGTCTCGTCGCTGCTTGCGCCAACAACTCCAAGATTGCCGGTATCTGCGGTGAAACCAGCTTGCAGAACGAGGAGCGCTCCTGGTGGACCATGATTCAGGTTTATGAGTACTACATTTCGCATCATCTTGCCAAGGCTTTCGAGTCCCTGTTCGGCAGCGTTACCTGCTTGCCAGGATGGTCAGTTCTCTCCCCTTTCAATTCATGCCTCGGCCTGTAAACTCTAATAATCGTGCTGACTTTGTTTCTTTCCAGTTTCACCATGTACCGTCTCCGTACCGCTGATCGCGGCAAGCCCCTCATCATCTCCGACGATCTCATCCGCGATTACAGCAACTGCCATGTGGACACCCTTCACAAGAAGAATCTCTTGTCTCTTGGTGAGGATCGTTACCTTACCACGCTCATGACCAGGTACTTCCCCTACATGTCGTACAAGTTCCTCCCGGACGCCTACTGCCAGACTGCGGCTCCCGATAAGTGGTCTGTCCTGCTCTCTCAGCGTCGTCGCTGGATTAACTCAACCATCCACAATTTGGTTGAGTTGATGTTCCTGCCCGAGATGTGCGGTTTCTGCTTCTTCTCGATGAGATTTGTCGTGTTCATCGACTTGTTCGGTACCATCATTCTCCCGGCAACCACTGTTTACCTCGGCTGGCTCTTGTACACTGTCATTTCCGGCACCGGACAGTTCCCCTTGATTTCGATCATCATGTTGGCAGCCGTTTACGGTCTCCAGGCTCTGATCTTCATTCTCAAGCGTCAATGGCAACACGTCGGGTGGATGATCATCTACATCCTCGCCTTCCCCATCTACTCGTTCATCCTTCCCATCTACTCTTTCTGGAACCAGGACAACTTCACGTGGGGTAACACGCGTGTCGTCATTGGCGAGTCGGGCAAGAAGCAGATCGTCGCTGTCGATGACGAGGGTTTCGACCCCCGTTCCATCCCGCTCCAGCGCTGGGACGACTACGCCTTGGCCAACAACCTTCCCGGTCGCCGTGGCGGCCATGGCGAGAAGGGCCCTATGGACGGCATGGGCATGTACGAGGAGCAGTACGAGATGGATGACATGAAGTCGGTGTATTCGTCGATCCGCCAGCCATCGGTCCTCACCGGTCTTCCCGGTCGGGGCGCCGGTGCCTACATGCCTCCAACCCCCGGCACTCCCTTCGGCCCCGGTCAAATGACGCGCACAAGCACCTACGTTGGCGCTACCCCCTACTCTGATAACCCGCTCGCTCACCGCCAAAGCATGATGTCCATGGGAACCATGGCCGACATGCAACGTGGTCAGAACCGTAGCCCGTATCAAGATCTCGCTGGCTCCCGTCACAGCGTCGCCGGCCTTCGCACCATGACTGGAACACCACCTGTCGGCGGCTCTCTGGGCATTCCCGGTGCCGCCTCCAATCGCCTTTCAACGGGTACTGCCCTGACCGGCTTCGGCGCCAGCCCCAGCCGTCTGGGTATGCACTCTGAAGTTGGTCACTCAAGCACGCTGTCGTTCGATTTCCAGCGTAGTCTTGCTGGTCCCGATGACGCGGCTATTATTGAGTGCATCCAGTCCGTCCTGAGGGAAGTGGACCTGGATAATGTCACCAAGAAGCAGGTCAGAGCGCTCGTTGAGCAGAGGCTGCAGACCGAGCTTGTAGGTGAGAGGAGGACGTTTATGGATAAGCAGATTGATAATGAGTTGGCGAACATGTAAGAGAAGAAGAAAAAAAAAAGGAGGAACTAACTGCCCAATGTCCATGTCTCATGAAGAACGGATTTTATTTTGAAGAAGAAAAGCGAATACGGCGATCGGGATATAGAACTGGAGCCTTTTTTTAATCTTTTAAAACATATTCTTTTTTTTTGGATGCTGTCAAGGGGGATCTTTTGGACAAGATTTTGGGGATCGGGGTTGATGGGTCAAATCTTTTTCCAATCACTATTTTTTGGCTTTAGTTTTTTGTTGGTTATAGTTGTTGTTTTTGTCATCATAGTCATATAGTATTTCTGCTTGTCGTCATATTTTCCTCTGGGTATTTATTAATAACGTTTAAACACACAATTACAAAAGAATAACTTACTGGGGCACATTGATTTCTCTATTGACTTTGTGATAATATTAAAAAAAAAAAAAAAAAAGAAGAAGAAAGAAAGAAGAGATAACCTCATCTGCTGGGTGTGATCATGTATCACTAACTATCCTATCCTTTGCTCGTTAGTGGCATGAGCAGCAGCACACGCAGGGGAATCAATACTGAACATTTGAGAAGCAACTAATTATATCATAATTGGAACGTATACTTGTTAGATAGACAAATTTTCTTTAAAAAAAAATTTAAAAAAATTGGCGTCTTCATTTCTTTAATAAACCTTTTGGCCCCCCCCCCCCCCCCCAAAAAAAAAACGATGATTTGGATCTATCATTCAATTGTTTTGCAATTTTCTTTTTTTTTTCTTACTTGCTTGTGTTTTTTACAAACAAATATCGTCAATATTTATATGTCTTCTGATTATCCAGTCTATATATATATCTTGAAAAAATCGTCCGACATGCCCGCTCGGTTATGCTCTGATTTTGTTCAAACTTGATATTATTAATGTTTAATTTTTTTTCCTTCTAATTCCACCAAAAACTAACACTAAAACTCACGCTCAGTCCTCTGACATAGTGCCACCATCCAACGGGGATATATAGAGTTTCTCCCGGTTCGAGTATGCAGTCGACCCACTCGCTGACCATCTTAAACTCGTTCGCTTCCTTTTCTTCTTCTTCTTCTTCTGCCTCCTCTGCCTCCGGTCCAGGTTGATCCCAACCCTCCAGGACCCCCAAATCCCACTCGCTGGTATTGCCCATCTCTACGCCGTTTTCTTTGCCCCTCTTCCTGATTACCCTCGAGTCGATCCATGGCGGGTAGAGCCTCACGAACTTGCGACCGACAACCTGGACCAGGAGGTTGTGGTAGGGATCGGTGTGGAGGGGCGTTATCGTGCCCGGGGGACCGAACCACGCGTTCAGCTGGGGGGAGTCCAACTCTGGAACCGCGGTCGGAGCATCAAGGTCAGGGAGGCAGGGAGGAGATGATGATGATGAATGAGGTGGTGGTAATCGCGGGGGAGAGGTGTAGCAGAGATCCGGTGTGAGTATGTCCGAGTGGAGGGTTGGGATGTGGGAGAAAAGGGGGTGTTGGGCTAGGTAACCTGTCGGAGGAGCATTGTGGGATGGTGAGGGGCACGGAGGAGAAGAAGAAGATAAACTTGAGGAGGGACCGGAAGGGGAAGGGGCAGGGGAATGGGGGGTCGTGTCGCGAGAAGGAATACCGATGATATAAGCGGATAGGAACTCGTTAAACGGAATCAGAGATTGCGACCAACCCTCGTCCACGTAGCTTCTTCCAATCTCTACGGGGACGAGCCGGCGTCCGCCGAACGTGCGGGAAAGGAGATAGGAAGGTGATGACCAGGGGGAGGTAGTAAGAGCCGGCCATGAAGAGACCAGGCCGGTAAAGATTAGGGGACGGGGGCCGCCAGGTTTGCGCGCGGACAGGTAAGCTTGGAAGTCGGTGAAAGATGGGGATGGGAATCGGGAAATTGGGCGGAGAACTGGAGGCGTGAATGGTTCGCGTGTAGAAAATGGGGGGAGCGAAGGAACCGTCTGGGGAAAGGCGGACTCGAGGAGGGAGAGGGCCCGGTCTATCCACGGACGTTTTGCGGCGGCGCCGGCCAGGATTATTGAGAGGTCGAGGGTGCGGATAAGGGTGTCCAGGAAGGAATGGGAGGGAGGCCAAAAGAGGATATGGCAGAATTTGAGTATTGAGGCGTCCGTGTAGAGACGACGCCAACAAGGAGGAACGTCTTTATAGGGAAAAGCGTAGAATTTGCTATATGAGGTTGAGAGGAGGTCTTCAATGCGTTTGAGGAGGAGCGGCGGCGGCAGCGGCAGCGGCGGGGCTTTGACTGATACCGGGGAGCGGTAGAGCGCGAGGATCTGCCTGGCTTGACGAAGGAGGAGCTGGATCAGAGGTTCTCCGCAGTTTGCGAGTTCTGGGAGGGGGTGGTTGATGCTATCGTCATCGGCGTTTAGTATGGCGGCACATTCCGTGATGATTGCTTGGATGGCATCTTTGCAAGATTCCTTGAGATTATGGAGTTCTTTTTCTTTCGGCATGTCCGGCATGTCCATATTGGGATATCTGTGTACATGTTGGCATCTTGTCCAAGAAGAGATTCTAGTCACGATGGGCCAAGGTTCATTCATCGTACCACTTTGGCCGTCTAATCAACCCCACATCGTTTGATACTTCCCCGTCCAGAATATAAACTGCCCCAGCTAAGACCAAGGTTTGTTTTGGTCGTACGATTCGGAAGAAAGATCGTCGGTAGTTCACAGCAAAAAGTTCCCGCCTTTCGGACTGTTCAAGTTGGCAAAGTTCGCGCTGTGGAGAAACGTTTTACACGCAGCAAGCAAAGCACGCAAGCAAGCAAGCGTGCTGTGGAAGCGGCCCGTTTTATTAGCGACCGCACGCCACACTTTAGTCTTAATTCTCACATCCATCCATCCATCCCCGCCATTTTTATTCTTTCATTTTTTGTTTTTTATTAGCAAGATGTCCAAATGCAAAGATTATGCACAAAAACCAAAAAAATCTCGGCTTTCTTTGTTTCTGTGACCTCGAGAGGAGGGTTTGCCCTGGGACATTTTCAATCAAGGTGCGATGCCGACAATGTGTGGGTAATGATCATGTCAGGGTTTCAGATCGAATCGATACGCTTGGTAATTAATAATGAGACGTTGATGAGATTTTCATTGCTTGTTTTTTTTTTTTTTTTTTTTTTTTTTTTTTTTTTTTTTTTTTTTTTTTTTTTTTTTTTTTTTTGGGGGGGGGGTGGGGGGGGGGGGGGCGGAAAAAAGACACACACAAAAAAAGAGAGA
>MU864932.1:335711-477765 GCA_033576145.1 Cladorrhinum samala | reverse complement strand
GGCCAATTATACGGGGGAAAACATTACCCATGGCACCAAACCCCCAAAAAAAAAAAAAAAAAAATAAAAATTTTTTTTTTTTTTTTTTTTTTTTTTTTTTTTTTTTTCAAACTCCATTGTTGAAATCTTTATATATAAGTACCTAGGTATATTACTACCTAATATGAGATGCACACAAGGCGCGAGATCTCCTACCTAGTAGGGACTACGACACATTGCCGCTTTTTAAATTCAACCCTCATGAATTTTGACAAAATTAATACTATCGACGTGGGCACAGGACAGTCTCAACGGCTACTCGAGTAGTTACTATGATTGTTTGGTTTGATATCGAGTAAATTTTTTTTCTTTTTTATTGATTAGGTAGTAGTACTGGTCTTTAGAAGATTATGAACCTTTTGCCCCCCCTTCTTTTTCAACACGACGATGGGTAATTACACTTTATTCTCGGCAACTTTTGCTTTGAAACTCACCAACGGAGGGGGGTTGGGGGAATTGGAAAACTGGAAAAACTGGAAACCCCCCCCCCCCCCCCACCCAAAAAAAAAAAAAGAAAAAAAAAGAACTACCAAAAAAGCAAATGAATTCGGCTTTTGAATTAGTTGTTCAAGTGTCATCTGAGTGATACTACTTATCTCAAAAAAAAAAAAAAAAAAAAAAAAAAAACCAATTTGGAACCCCCCAAAAAATTGAGATAAATTTTTTTATTTGTTATTTAGTGCTTGGTAGTGTCAGTGAGGAGCAAATTCGAACTTGAGCTTTGATATATTTCATGATTCAGGGCATGAAAAGCCTGTGTATATGCGTGTGTGTGTGTGTGTGTGTGTGTGTGTGTGTGTGTGTGTGTGTGTGTGTGTGTGTGGTAGAGAGAGAGAAAGAGAGGGTTTTGCCAAGATCCGGTACCTACCTACTGAGTGTGTATTGTGCCGAGCCAAGTTAACCGGGGAGAGCCTGAGGTATGTATGTACAACACCTTGCTGTATATGTCATATCGAGCTACAAGTTCCGTACTAAAAGGATTCATAGTATTTTTTTTTTTTTTTTTCTTTTTTCTTTTCTTTTTTCTTTTCTTTTTTCTTTTTTCTTTTCTTTTTCTCCATATCAGGTATGGCTGGCTTAGGTGGCAGGATAGCTCTCATATTTTGTAGTCAAGATATTATGTATCATACCAATTATTTTGTCCCAAAAATTTAGTTAGACCATGTTCGATTTCCCAATTGAGCTTCAGTCGACTTTCTGCAACAAAACCAAACATGCCCACATATGCACTGTTGACTCGATTCAGACTTTTTCATGTGCATTGAGCGGTCTGACTTCGGCTAGCAGCAGCAGCAGCAGAAAAGCTCGGATATGGGGGGCGGGGGGAAACGGGGGAAAGGGGTTCACCCCCACTACCGTTGTGACGTCGCATTGGTTGTGAGGATGTGTACCGTATGTGTGTGTACGTACCTGCCTACCCGACGACCACGACTTCCTGCAAACCCACTGTCGTACGTTATGTGCATCCGATTGCCTATCCGATAAAAAAAAAAACCTAAAAAAAAAAACCTTAACGTATCTTGAGCCGTGCAGTGCTCTCCCACATTTGCTTCAAAGTACAAGTACATACATACATCCATATATACATGCACATTCTAACGTCATTTCGTAATTAGTTGTTTGTGTAGAACAATCAAGATATTTGTCCATATGTGCACAGGTACAGAAACGATAGTAGGTGCATGGCGCCAAAAAAAAAAAGGCCAAAAAAAAAAGGTCGAGATATATCGGGTTGCGGATTGCAATTGGCGTCTTCATCCGAAAGAGAAAGAAGAAAGGAAAATGGAACACGTGGTTGAAGTATTGGGGGGCGAGATGCTTCATAGCTGGCTGTCTAGACTCACTTGGAAGTGGGCGCTAATACTACCTCCAAAATGCATGTGTCGGTGGGCACTATGAACAAGAGGTATCCGTATATGTGCTCGTTTTTCTGGGTGATGATGGTATCCAGCAAACTCGAAGGATCTGATATATATATATATATGTATATTTATGTTAAATCCTGAGCTATGAAAAAAGCAGGTTTGCTCTGGATAGAGACTATGCTAAGCCTGGGTGGTCGTGGTCAGTCTCTACAAAGCGTGAAACACCACAACGGTGGGGCAGAATTGCCTGGCTGCTGGGGACTAATTAATAGTCCCACTCATGCTACATTCACTAGCGCATTGCCACCGGTACTGTTGTTGTAAACAATTGGTTTTTTCGAGGTCGGCGCTGTTTGTGAATAAAGGGGGTAGGACAGGGGCGGTAGAGGTAAAAGATTATAGGAGCAATGTTAGATATATAAACGCTGCCTTTGGGACAACCCAAGAAGAGGGTCTGAAACACCATACCTACCTATTCTAAGCATCCTGTTCGGCTATATATCGTCAGCTCTCGCCAGCCATCGATACCAATGGATGCACACAGCGTCAATCCCGACACCACCTCGACTAGGTATGGGGTTCACGATCTGGCGGGCGACCAACATGGAAGCCATGATGGCATGGAAGTTGTAGCCCGGTGCGATACTAGGGTCAGCGTCGTTCGTGCCCCAGGTCTGCTTGACGCTACTAACGCCGACCAAGACAAATGGATGGCCGGCCTTGGCCGGTATTTCGCTTCTCCCGGCGGCGCTCATGCCTTAAAACGGAAGATTCTCGTGGTGGTAGAGAAAGGAGACGGCTCCGACCCGGAACACAGCAGCCAAATCCAAGAGTGCCTGGCAGCATGCAAGGCGCAAGGGTTGTTGGAAGGCTACACCATCCTCCCGCTGGCCGATGCCGAGGAAAAGACGGTGCAGGCTGCCCAGGCAGTCATCACCGCTGCCGAACGTTCTAGCCTGGGGCGGAGGGATCTGTTCATCGCCGTCGGCGGCAGGGCCGTCACCAGCATTGTTGGGTTCGCTGCCGCCACTTACCGCCGGTCGACAAGGTGGATATCGGTAGCCACTGATCCCCTGGGGGCCGTGCTCGGCTGCGCTGCTGCTTGTCACGGCACCAATGAGCTCCTTTTGCATCACACCAGCCTTGACGGCGCTGAGGTGCACCGAGATGTGCTCGGATTTTCCCACCTCCCTCTCGCCACCTTCTACGACCCGGCTTCCCTAACTGAGCCGCTGCTGCAAGGCCACGATACCCGAACCTTCTGGGCAGAGCTGCTCCGGATTGCCGTCCTGTTGGGACAGGACAGCGACTTGTTCTTGTTTGTCGAGGCCCACATGGAGAGCATGCTGGCAGGCCAGCCCCAAAAACAGGTGGCCCCAACGCTCCTCGCAACAGCCGTCGACCTGGCTGCCGCAGGCTCAGCAGCGCTGCCGCCATCACCAATCGGCGGACTCGGTAGCTCAGCAGCGCGGGCTATCCGTCTGATCAAGAGCGAAAGCAAGACCGCTTCTTCCCGCGGTGCGGATGACGCGGGTTGTTTGGCCATGGCGGTTGGACTAATGGCTGCTCTGTCGACCCAGAAGGGCCACCTGCGCAGTGCAGACCTCGTGCGTATCCTGACCCTTTTCCGGCGTGCTGGGATGCGCACCTACGATGGAGAACTCGAGCCCAGCGCGCTGTGGGAGAGCATGGTGCTCGCGGCCTCCACCGCAAGGGGAGCCCGAGAGGGAGCACTCAAGTTCCTGCTTCCGGGCGATTCGGGCAAAGGTGCCGTGGTCGAGATTTCGCAAGCCGACGTCGAAGCTGCCTTGGCGGTCCTCTGTGACCACGACGGCGCTGAAAAGCTGGCGGACGGGATGGTTACTGTACATACCGCGAACACAGCAGCAGCACAATCAACGTCAGAAGTTGGACCCAGCGACTGGGCGGTGCATGAACGGGCCATGTGGGAAGATGTCCGCTATCGCGTCGTCTCAGTCCCGCAGCTGTTTGAAAAGAGCAACCCGACGCTCATCCGAGATCACTGCACTGCTCAAGAAGTGATTGCAAGCAAAAAGAAAATTCTGGTGGTCGTGGACAATTTCGCAGACAACATCGTCCCGCTCGTCAAGGGGTACTTTGATAGCCATGGCTCCGCCATCGACGGTTTTCGGGTGCTGCCCATGCGCATTCCCAGCCCACGCAAGAACATGGACGCCGCGCTTGCCGTCGTGGATTCCGCTCTCGAAATGGGCCTGTCATGGCGCGATCTCGTGATCGTGGTTGGAGGAGGGACGCTGATGGACGTTGTTGGCTTCGCTTCCTCCATGCTCCGAGGGGGCATCCCTTACGTGCGCATCCCGACGACACTGCTGGGTATGATCGATGCAGGTGTGGGCGTCAAGGTCGGGGTTGATTTTGGAGGCCACAAGAGCACGATTGGGCGGTATTATGCCCCTGTCGCCTGTCTTAACGACCCGGCACAGTTCCTGAGCACGCTGCCGCCACGAGACCTCGCCTGCGGATTGGCCGAGGCCATCAAGATGGCCTTGGTCAAGAGCCCGCGCATCCTGGAAATAATCGAGCAGCACTATCGCCAGGATGGCATCGAGAACATGCTTAACACTGACGCCACTCGCGAGCTGATTCACCTCTCCATTCGCAGCATGCTGGAGGAGCTGCAGCCGAATCTTTACGAGCAAGACCTGCGCCGGCTGGTTGATTTCGGACACGAGTTCGGACACATCGTAGAGACGCAAGCGCGGTTCCAGCTCCCCCACGGCGAATGCGTCAGCATCGGCATGGCCATTGCCTCGTCGCTCGCCCATCGCAAGGGAATCCTCGCGCGGTCCGACCTGGAGCGAATTCTGAACTGCCTTCTGGACATGCGGCTTCCCATCTTCGCGACGTGCCACGGCTGCTGCGACCCGGACCTCCTGTCGGCCAAGATCTCCACCGACGTGCCCAAGCATAAGGATAGCATGCTGTACCTGGTCGTGCCCGAGGCCGTCGGCAGGGGGACCTTTCTCGATCGCGTCGATGACATCGACGCCGGAATGTTGAAAGAGGCCCTGCTTGACTTGCGGAGGCATGCGGACCGCCATCGTTTCGCCGTCATCACATTTCCGGCCGCAGCGCCAGGAGGCCAGGCCAGAGTTGAACCGAGCAGGGCCATCGATTGTAACAAGGCCAACCCTATGAAGCAGGAGAGGTATCAAGACGGTGGAGTGAAGGACGAGAGTGGCCGTAAAAAACGAGTCATGCAGAATGGAATTCCAAACGGCATTCATAAGGGCAACCGAGGTTTCGGCCAAGCAAAGCATCCATTCGTTATTGTGATAGATGTCGGGGCGACAAGCCTGCGAGTCGGCGTCATGGGGCCGGATGGGCGGCTTCTTCGGCATGAAACTACACAGCAACCGAGCCCAAGCAAACAGAGGTACCCTCATGATAGCCTTTCGGCACTCCAGCAGAAACTGTTGGAAACATTGGCCCATGAGATCGGCACCGTCGCTGCTCGCTATCCCGACCTCTTGTTGGAAGAGGTCGGCATAGCACTTGGCGCTGTGGTCACCTGCAAAGGGGTCGTGCAGGACGCCAGCATCCTCTGGGGCGAGCCAGCCCGTGGTTACGACCTGGCTGCCGCCCTGCAGGAACGCTTGCCCGGCGCGCGTCTGACCATCCTGAATGACGTCTCAGCCGCTGCGTGGAGGTATAAAGACGAGGGACGCTTCTGCCTCATCACAGTGAGCTCGGGGCTCGGGAACAAGGTGTTCAACGCCAACCTGCAGGGCCTTGACAGGCTCGACCTCGACGATGCCGGCGTGGGCGGCGAGATGGGCCACGTGGTGGTGGAACCACGTGCGGTGGATGTGCTGGTGCAGCAGGCGATATCCCGGGCTACCTCTCACCCTGATGAGTTTCAGGCGTCCAAGGTGGCTTCCTACGCAAACGGCGAGGCGCAGAGGATAAACGCGCAGCATCTAGGTATGGCAGCCAACGAGGGAGACGGCTGGGCGTTGCGCTTGCTCCAGGACGCCGATGTCCCGCATTGCCCTTGCGGTAATCTTGCCGACCTGTGTGCCTACAGCTCCGGCAGAGCAGCGCTGCGCCGTGCTAGGGACCTGGTCGCCCGACGAGAAGACTATGGCGTCGCACTAGACGACATCACCGACAGCTGGCTCCAGCAAGCCATGGCTGCAGGTCATCCGCTCGCGCTCCAAGTGCTGCGTGATGTGACGTATCACGTAGCACTGCGCATCCTGCAGCTGGCCGCAGACATAGGCTTGGACAAGTTTGTTATCGTGGGCGGGTTTCCCAGCCGGACTGCAGGCAGCGAAGTTTATCTGCAGGCGCTCCGGCAACGTCTGGTCCAGCTCTGCCACACGTCGGGCTTTTTCCGCGGGTGGGAAGAAGACAAGATCCACGGCCTAGTGAAAGCAGGAATAGACGACGACAACGATGGCCTCATTGGTATGGGGTATTTCGTTCAGCACTTGCGCTCGCACTATACTGTCGTGGAGAAACCCGTCCGGGAGCAAGCGCTGGTTGTCAAGACGAAACGAATCCCCGGTTGCGGAGCGCGCGAGATTCTTGTCAAGGTCGTGTACGGGGGTATATGCACGACCGACCTGCAGATCCTGCGACACGAGCGCGGGCTTGAGCCTGTGATCCTCGGACACGAGGGGGTCTGCCGTGTGATGGAGGTGGGCGAGAACGTGACAGAGTTGAAAGTCGGCGAGATGGTCGTCCTGAACCCCAACAACCCGCTCGACGACCACGATAAGCTGGGCCACAGCCGCGAGGGCCTGTTTCAAGAATATATCAAGGTAGGCCGGGAATTTCTAGACAGATCCCAGGTCTTGCGTCTGGGGCGCTCCACTCCCAGCCCGACGGATACGCTCATCGAGCCGCTGAGCTGTGTGGTTGCGGCTCAAGGCCGCATCCGAGACCGCGTACCCGGGAAGAACGTCCTCGTCGTGGGAGCCGGCTTCATGGGCCTACTGTTTGTCATGGTGAACGTAAAGATGGGCGCGCGGAATGTCTTTTTATCGAACCGCTCCAAAGAGAGGCTCGACTTCGCCGTATCGAGGGGGATTGTCGAGCAAGGAAAAGCCTTTGTCGCCGACGGATCAACCTCGGCGTCGTCACTAGTGGACAAGGTGACGGCGGGAGAGGGCGTCGACATCGTCATCATCTGCGTGTCGCTCGGACAAGGCGTGCAGGCCGCCCAGGACGCCATTACATACGTGAACCCGGGGGGTTGCGTATATCTTTTTGCGGGGTTCCGGCCCGGCGATATGCTGGCGCTGGAAGGTGGGGAGGGAGGCGGCGTCAGCGCAAAGCTTGATGCCTGGTCGGTCCGAACGGGCTGGCGGACAGAACGGATTCAAACTTTGTCCGGCAAGTGCGTGGACATATCTGGCCATCGTGGAAGCCGTCAGGAAGACTTAGCAACCGCGGCCGAGTTGGTGCGCGACGAGGGTCTCTTCTTCAGCAAGGTCGTTTCGCACGCCATCTCGCTTGACATGCTGCCCGAGAGCATGCTTACGCTGGCCCGAGATCACACGATCCGGGGCGTGCCGGCCAGGCGAGTGATTGTAGACATGGAGGCACGGCACAGTGTGGTCGAGGTGGCAGAGAAGCTTCCATTGCGCCACCTCCGAGAAGCTGCGGGGAGATCCAAGGACGCTATCGGCTACGGTAATCTGTTCCGGGATATTGGTTTTGAGGGAGACACTTCACATCTGGGTTGGGTGCACCCCCCCACATGGCCCGAGATTGAGGCCTCGCTCGAGGGAATCCTGGGAGTGAGCGGCTTGGATTCGAAACGCCATGTCATCTGGGTCGGCACAGGTGCATGGACCTTTTTGGTGGCTGCCCTGAAGTCCCTGATGCCGATGGGCGAAGGCGGTCCTACTCTCCACACATGCAGCAGTCTCGATCCACAAGCGCTCCAGGACGTCTTGCTGTCCATTGACGACCTTTCGACGGCCGTTTGCCTCGGCATAAGCCAATCTGGCAAGACCTTGGAGACCGTGGCGCTCATGAACGCGCTGAGGGAGCACTTTGATAATGCCGGACTTGACTACCGGCAACACTTCATTTGGCTCACAGATACAGGAAGCAAGCCACCGCATGGCAATGAAAAGAGTGGCGATGCCGTAATCCAGTCAATGGGGGTACACGACTGGCAGCACGTCAAGTGCGTGCCACTCACGGTCGGCAACCGCTCCGGCATCAGCGCCCTCTTTTGCGCACCACATTCCATGGTCATGTTCCTCGCGCTGATCATGCTGCTCCGGAATGACTGGCAGGCGATGCGGCACCTATATCAACAATACCTCGCAGGTCGAGACCAAGTCCTCGGCGGCAGCATACTGAGTGACGCGTACTCGGTAGCCCACCGTGGTTTTGAGCACATCAGGCTCGATCTCGACGAGAGCATCGCACAGGCCGTGACCAAGCTGGTAACTCAGCTCATAGAACAGGCACTGGGTTCGAAACAAGCTGGCTTTAACCCACGAGTCTTCGTGGCACCTATTAGTAAGGCGGCAGAGATGGCAACAAACCCAGAACAGGCTGCCGTTACCCTTCAGATGCCGGCCGACACTCCAGCTATTGTAAAGGCGATGCTGACAATGGACGCGGTTTGCGTCTTCGTCTCCCTGGTGGCGTATCACATGAGAATCGAATTTGTAACGCACCCCAAAGTGAATTTATACAAGCGCCGAGCTGTCGAGTTGATAGCAGCCGACCAAGAAGCCAAACACGACGTCTCGTACCTCGACGCCTCCACCTGCGACAAGGCCGTTACCGCATACCTGAAACGAGAACCCCGGACGCGCTTTGTGGAAATTCTCTGCTACGGGCAAAGCATCTCGGCCTGCGACGAGGTAAAGGCTAGGGTCATGGCCGGCTTATCCCAATCAACCCCAGACATTTCCATCGAGGTTTATCGAGGGGAGGAATGGAACCATTCTAGGTATCAAGCCGCGGTCCAAAGGAAGGATACCCTCTACGTAATCCTGGTGCCGCGCAGCTACCTTGACCGAGTGGAGGGAATTTCTGAGGGAACCATTGATGGTAATATCCGGTTGCTTCAAGCAATTGCCCGCGCTACGTACGAGACTCTTCTGCCCAGGGCTTTATTGCTGCAGATGAGGGACTAGTTTTGTTAGATCTCAGCTTCATGTAGTGAACAAAATATAATCTGGCCGCGTTGAGAACTATGAGTGAAGCGGAATCAACTTTCTGCTGCCACGTTAACTTACTTTTTTAGCCGTCTCATAAACAAGATTAAACCAGAGAATGATTGTATTGCCTTGGCTGCTGCCGTTCCTGGAATTTTGGCGATGTAGTATGATCCGAAAATTCCCAGGTATATTTAAATAGTAAATGTTGAAGAGACAGATGGGCCCAGCGAAGCCACCATCACAGACCGAGGGGAGTCGAAACAGCCGCTTGGCGTTTTCTCACGAGGACCACAGCGTGGCTCTTTGGACATCACCGTGAGCCGGGGATCTTGTCATCAAACACATTCCTACTTGCCGAGAAAAGCCGCGAGCGCAGCAAATGTGCCATCCGGGTTCTTAGCTCTCACAGTCCTCAGGCATATCTAACGGGCAGGATAGTCATCGCCGCCGGGAAAACTGGCGTCAATGATTAACACCATCTGCTCGAGGTGACGAGAGGGCGGGTCCCGTTCTGGTCGCGCAGTCTCTTCAGACCATAGCCCCTGTCGACAGCTTTTTGGGTAATCCTGTTGTATCACCTTGCGCTCCGTAAAGTTGGTATCCCACTGTTCCCTCTCATGAATGGGCGCCTGCTGGCCGAGCGCGGAGAAAGTAAATCTGACTGCCTCGATTTTCGATGCGGTTTTCCCAGGTCTTTTTCAGGCTGGAAGCCGGACTTATCCAGCGCGAGGTCGAACGCCTTGAGGGTCTACTTCTTGTCGGCGTCGCTGAATAGGTCGGCACAGACTCACTGCTAATTGCCGTTCAGGAACGTGTAGCGCTTGGTGCCGGTCGTCGGTAGCAGCCACAGCTTTGACCTGTACGCACGTGCTAGCCGTCGGTTCACCGCCTGCTTCTCAAACTGCGGCTAGCCATCTCCAGAGATGACGGTAACGTGGGCGGCATCAAACAAATCTGCCACAACGTCTGCCATAGTACCTATCTTCGATACGGCTGCTTGCTTGCGGCAAGGGTCCCGTCATGATCGAACGCAACGATGGAGATCATGTTGTTGTTGCCGAAGCGGGGACTGCGCAAGAGTCAATCTTTGTTGTGCTGGAAAGAGAAGAGTTGGGATCAAGGGAATCTGTTTGTTTTGTTAGGCAACTTGGACAGTCGAGGAAAGCAACAGGTAGTTGGTCAGTGCCAATCACAGAGAGGAACAAGCCGAACGAGGGACAATGATGAGTGACGGACCCACTCATGCATGCAACCACGGGCCGAGATCAGGACACCCCCACGCAAACAACGGCACTTTGCAGAACTCATCTAGTGTCTTCTTTCGCCTTAATTATAGCAGTTGCTGTACCCCTAGCATGCTGCCTTGACCTGGATATCAACAATAACACATACCTTTATGCTTGGTGTACCCGAAAAAACCCCCCCTCCCAAAAAAAAAACCAAAAAAAAAAAAAAACCCCTTGGGCCAGCTAAGTGGAATCATTGGGTATATCCTTCAGATGCACCCTTCGCGCCGAATGACAGATGGTCCACTGCTGTCGCCTGATCATATGGGAATGAATGCATCTTCAGTATACTTGGAAATTAGGACCACCTATGATGGGTATCATTTTTGGTGAGGGAAATCAACAACACAACTATTCCGCACAACATAACAGACATGGGCGCTTACCATTTTAGATTTCATTTTCCCATAAAATAAAGAGCCCAGTCGCATGCACTCAGAATGCAACACATGCGATACTACGGTGAGCTTTTCTTTGATGAGAGACCGCCGTGACATGAGGCTGCTAAGACGTTTTTGATCCATCAGCGGTCATTTTTTTTTTTTTTCCAGGATAAACAACTTCCCTTTCATTCTCCCCCTTTGACCAGCAGCATCAGTCCTCATTATCTTACCTAGTAAAGGGCCTCCCTTTCTCCCCTTCCCCATCCTGCTCCAACCAACTCGCGCTTTCCCTGCCTCCCGCTGGCCCGCCCAGTTCATCCAAACTCCTGCTCTGCCTCTTCCACGCAACATCCATAACCTCAAAAACTTCATCCCAATACTTTGCCTGTTCTTGCTATTTGCCCTTCTCGTCAGCCTCAGTCCGCACTTTCAACGCCCGCTGTGGTTCGCAGATCACTTACCATCCTCACCCACCTCCCCAAGCTCTCAACCAACCGTTCCAGAACCCACTCAGCCTCCCCCACGTCAGTGAGCAGCGGGCTATCTTCCCCTATCCAGTCCCACTCGGTCAGCTGCTCTCCTCCTCTTCCAGTCTTCGTAAATTGTATCAGCTTCGTAAACTCTCGCCACTCCTCAAAGCTATACTGCCTCCCCGGATCGATTCTCACATCCCTCGCAACAGCCTTGATAGTCTCACACAGCATTTGCGCGAGCTCGGCTGCATGAGTAGCATTATCAACAGTACTGCTCTCGGCAGGCGGGATTTCGTCCGGCGCAATCTCAGGGTCAACATCCTCGAACCATCTTCTCTCACCGCCGATTTCCGGTGCTTTCCCTTTTTCTTCTTCTTCTTCTCCTCCTCCACGTCCCGCAGAAGCAGGATTATTAGTACCCTTCAGAAATTGATCGAAAACACCCTTTTTGGGCATGACGGTGAAGTCGGCCAGCCGAAACGTCCCACGGTTCACCGCAGTTACTACAGTCTTGCTCATGGCCTGGATCAGGACCGTAACGATCGGTACGGCAACAATTGACCAAACAATGAAGAAAGGCTTGCCCAGACTTGATTTGGGCGATAAGTCGCCGTAACCGATGGTCAGGAGCGCGACGAAACAAAAGTAGAGGCAATCAAAATATCCCAGGTTCGAGATGCGTTTCTCGGTGAACATGAACACCAGGGCGCCGATGGTCCAAAGCAGGATGAAAGAGAGGATGGCTGTGCCTGCTGCCCAGGATCTAGAAGAAATTCAGAATACTAATTACGGGGAAAGGGGACGGGAAGCAACTCACTGTTTCCACCTCATCAGCTCAACTTGTATTTGCCTCACGGCCTCAAACCTATCCCTCTCCTTCTCAAGCATCAGGAGCTTCTTTCCTCTCCTGCCCAGTCCCGTCCCCCTCTTCTTCCCTTCGTTCTTCTTCTCATTAAACGTGACCGTCCGCCCAACAACCTTCATCTTTCCCAACTGCATCACCGAGGGGCGTCGTGCGTACCCTTCAGAGTCCCAAACCGCTCCTCCCTCTGCTTCCCCACCGGCACCGTCATTCCCTTGGCTCTTGGGCGGCAACCCTAACCTCTCCCTCAGCTCCCGCTCACTCCTGACCACCCTCCCAAAGATCAACTCTCGCTTGTGCACCTGATGCCGCTTGATAATCTTATCCGTTCCGATGTTCCCTACAAACCTCGTTAAGCTGCTGATGACTAGCGCTAGGAATATAATCCCAACAAACTGAAAAACGAATAAAAACCCCTTCCCTGCATCCGTCTTGGGCGCAAAGTCGCCGAAACCTATCGTCAAGACGGATACCTGAGCGTAATACAGCGAGTCGGCGTACGTGAATCCCTCCAGCGCGCAGAACACGCCCGACCCGCCGGCTAGCCAGAAGAAAAAGCTCATGGTTTGGAGGATCAAGGTGCGCTGATCGTTGTCGAGCTCAAAGTTTTGGGGGTAGTGCCCCCTGAAATAGCCAATCATGTTTATCGAGAGGAGAAAGCTGCCGATGATGTAAAGCAAGGAGGCGAGGACCGAGTGCCAGAAGCCTTGGGAGTAAGCTTGTCCGGGGGGCTTGGGTGGCACGTAGACTGCCATGGCTATCTCTACTGCTATGAGCTGGAAAAGGAAAGGGGGGGGGGGGAAGTAAGTTAGTTAGTTACGAACGAAGAGGGATTTTTTTTTTTTTTTTGTGGAAGAAAGAAAACTTACGATCAAGGCGGATATGAGCCAGAACAGAATTGTCAATGGGAGGGCGATGATGTACCGGACTCGACGGGTGAAGTTGAGAAGGAGGAATAGGTGGCCTACGAAGCCGCAGATGATGGAGATGCTGTTGGGGATGAGTTCCCTGGGGGGCGTGTCAGGATATATGAAAAATTTGAGCGTGGGCGGGCGGGCGCGAGAACTCACCATGACGGATCAGCAATACCGACGGCTGCATCATCTGAGCCTCGTCCAGTTCCATCTGGGGTGCCATTGTTGGGTAGAGTGAACCTCCAGGGGCTGACCAGAGAGACGATGGATAAGACGTTGGAAAAGGGACCTATGGTCGCCGCGATGAGTGGGACAGCGGTGGAGGCGAACCACCACCTCTGAGGGAGGTCATCGATTTGACCACGGAGCTTGGGAAAGCGCTTCTTCCCATGGCCCCTCAAGGATCCCCTCCGGGCTGGAGTTGATGACGAGTCGACATCTTCTATCCTGATTTCTGGGATACTCGGTGGAGGCATTTTTTGGGAAGATTTTTTCAAGAAAGATACTGCATCACGAACAGTGACTACGGGGGAGACTAAAAATGGCAAACAACGGGAAACAACCTGGAGTCATTGGCATAATGCTCGCCATGGAGTTGATTTGTATCACTTGAGCACTACTTGAGCAGACGAAAGAAACGTTGAACTTCCACCTCGGTGGTTTGATCGGAGACGCCCATCTCGATGGCTTCTTGGACAAAGGTGGTATGTGGTCGGGTGTCATGTTACAACTGCCAAGCACGAAAAGTCATTGTGTAAAAGAGGATTGGAGGCTGTCAAGGATGTTGAAGTTGAATTGTTAATGGCTTGAAGAGCAGAAGATACGTACTCTTTTAGTCCAAGTATGTATTTTTTTCTGTCTCAACATGGTAGGATGGTCCTTGAGAATAAAAGGGGCGAGATGCAGGGAAACAGAGCACGGCGTCCATTGGAGCCTTCAGAAGTTCAGCCCTCTCCACATGTCAACTATTAAAAAAAAAAAAAAAAAAAAAAAGGTTGGGCAAAGAAGATCCAGTCGCACAATTCAAGAAATCGGTCAGGGGTCTTACTCGCCAAGGCCTGTCAGCCCCACAGCGGGATGCACCAGTGACCGTTAGTGTCATCGGCAGAGGAGGCCGATCACCAACTCCGTGTCTTGGCATCCCGACCTCCGGGACACGTCCGTGGTTTGCGGTGGGATTGCCGTCTTTCATGCGTCTTGACCAACAAAATCGCCGACCCATGTCTGGAGGTGAGGCAGCAGCCAAGATTTCCAAAACTCTCATGGCATTTTTGAAACTCAACAGTGGCCGTTTTCTGGATGCAGAAACCACAAGAACTATGGGCGGGTTGACCGAAACTATTTGTATCCAACAGCGCACACCGCGCGGCCTTTGAGTTACCCACCGATGAGTTGTCATCGGATAATGGTCTGAGGGGACAGGAAAGGTGCACCATTTTACCCCCTTCGGCCGACGGATGGGACCCCCCCAGCGTGTCGCATCCACCAAACCGTCGGGGAGAACTAAAGTATAAACAGTCAGCAATGTGGTCCGACAATCCCGAGGGTTGGAAATCTGACACAGAGAGGTAATTCCACGTTTCTTTACATTCCTCAGGGCGGCGCGGTCGTTGTTTTTTCAACAAAAATATTTCCCAGCTGGCTGGCTGCAGCGCGCGCGCCCCCATTTCCGTCTCACCTTTGGCTTCGCCCTCTTCTTCCTGTCACCCGTGCCTCTCTCGCAGATGCTATCATCAGCCTTTGAAGGTTCCATCTTTCACTCCACAGGACCCATCACCACCACCACCAACAGCAACAACAACGATAATAACAACAACAACAACAAACAAGTAAATGAATGACATCTCGCCGGATTTCTACTTGGCCTTTGCAACCTACAATTTTTTCCTCCATTCTCATTCCTAATACGATCTAATAATTAAACAACACCACCCAATATGCGACCCTCAACACCCTCTCCTCCCCCAGGCCGTCAACACATCCCCCACGCACCTCTGATCCCTTCTCCTCTGAACCCCGTAAACTCAACTCCCTGCCCGCAACCAAAACAATCCAGACCAAAACCCGGTCGGCTCGCCTCCCATTCATCGCCGACCCAGCGCCTCCTCCGACAAAAAGCAGCCGCAGCATTTCGTTATCATAAATCCTCATCTTTATATACAGAATACGTACCATTGGGTTCCAAACCCCTTTCCTCAAAGAATCCTCTGTTGCCATTGGGTGGAGGAGGAGGAGGAGGAGGAGGAGATGGAGGAGGAGATGGACGCCGCAGCAGGAGACATCGACAGCAGCTCGAGCACCAACGAATAACGCTCGCTGCGGAACTGGAAAAGCAAATGGACTTGGAGTTTGGCATAGCAAACGGTTGGGGCGCGGACGGAGCGAAGCAGCAGGAGGAAGAGGATGATCTGAGCATCTGGACGCCGGAGGATACCATCCGAATGATTGAGAAGTTGGATCTGGACGGGACGGGGGATTTGGGGCTGGGATTACCTTCTACGAATACAACCACGACCACCATGACCACGACCACCACTACCACAACAACTACTACAACCACCACGACCACCACTACGGGCAAAACAACAAACAGCGGTGCGGCTAGGGATATAAAAGCAAAGTTTGACAGCAAGAGCGCGAGCGCGAGCGCGAACCCCAGCGGAACAATCACCACCAACGTCGACTGGAAAATGACGAGCAAACCACCGGCCAGGAAGCTAACAAGGGAAAAACAATACAGCAGGATCTATCACGACGTCACCGAGGAGAAGGAGAACAGAGAAGACACGCCCATGCTTGGGGCGCATGCGCAAGCGCAAGCACAAGCGCGAGCGCGAGGACAAGAACAAAAGAGGATAAGGAGGATAGGCGCGGCCAAGTCGAGAATCACCTCGAGGAGGGTGGTCGCTCTGATTGCGATACTGATCGGGTTCGCTTTGGTTCACGGGCTGTTCAAGAACTTTGGACCTCGCGGCGGCTGGGAGTCGAGGCCGAGGAGGCGGTGAATGAAGAGATACCTAACAAAGAAGGCGTGTGGGGTAATTAAGGTAGAAAAATGCTCCATATAATAAACCTGGGGGATCCACGGGGGGTGTAAACTGAGTGGGCGTTCAATTTTTTTTTTTTTTTTCGGCTCCGAGTTGGCGCAACGGGAAAGGTCCCCCCATCATCATAAACTGCGGAACTGGATCGGGGGACACGCCAAACGGAAGTACCTACCTATTTTTTTTTGTGCGATTTGCAACCTTTGTACTTTTTGTAATGACTTGCTGGGACTTTTGCCTACTTTATTTATTTATTTTGCTTTTCTATTCCTTCTGATTCTTCTTCTCTATTCTGTCTTGTGGAGCTTGGAACAGCGACGAATGAGACGAGTCTTTACGTCCCCTGCCAGACTATATTTCTATCGTCTATACTTATATACACCCCACCCCCTGTCATTAGAGAGATAGATTGTACATACATATATAATTCTAGAATTATTCTTTTTTCTTTAACCATCATACACATCGTTTCGTTCTCGTCATCTCGAGTCATTGGACCTTCTTCTTCTCTTCGTCTTCCTTTGCCTTGATTTCCTCCTCGGTAGGCTCGCCAGCCTTCTTCTTGATCGCAGTCTCAACCTGCCAAATTGCCCTCTCCAGCTCCACCTCAAGTTGCGGCAAATCCAGCGCCTGCGTCATCTTGATGCCATTGGCCTGGTTAAGCAGCATCGTCTCTCCCTCAGGGTTCGGATCTCCCGGACCGGGCACCTTTTCGTTGCCCAAGAGCTCAGCGTCCGGAGCTGTTGTTGGCTCGGGGGTTGAAGCAAGGGGCTGTTTTTGCCCCGCATAAACTGCATCGACTATGGGGGACGGGTTAAGAGTGAAGAGGTTGTTCTTGACCAAAAACTGGAGGTGCTGCCCTCCTTTGATTGCCCGCCAGTGCGACCAGGCCCGATATGCGAGGTAAAAGAAAGGAATGTTTGGGATTCTAGTGACATTAAAAGACGTTAGAAACCATATTCCAAAAAAAAAAAAAAAAGATTAAAAGAATTTAGGGGTGCATATAACTTACACAGGGAGGATTCCAACCGGTATGGTCAAGGGCATGCCTACGAAGCACCCCAATAACTTCTTCCAGTGAAGCTTCTCGCGCTCCTTGGCCAAAGTGTCCAAAATCTTGGAAACCTTCTCCTGCGGTATCAAGTCCTGCGGGTAGACCACATCAACCTTGTCGTCGCCCTTGAGCTCCACCTGCTTTTGGCGCTGCGACAACGGGGGCACGGACTTCAGTCCCCATTCCTCGTAGGGGATTCGACGTAGCGCGCGGTTCCCGTAGTAAACGACGCTCTTTTGCCATTTATAGCCGCCCTTTTCCCACTCTGCCCAGGTGCGAACGGCTTTGTCCTGTATCCTGTCGCTGATCGATAGCTTCTGCGTCGCTGGTAGGTCGATCTTTTGGCAGTAAAGAAGAGTTCTTCGTGTCGAAATAGGCAGCAGAAAGAGACGCATCGTGTGTGTTGTTGTTGGGCGGCCTCACAAAGGTAGACTGTTCTTTGGCGTCAAAAAATATATCGCGTCTTCAGAGATGTGGTCTATTGAGGATTTGCCCAAAGAGGTAAAATGTAGTGCCCCTCCACACAACGACTAACTAGATAAGCCAAGATAGAGAAAAAAAAAAAGAGGGAGCGAGGAGAGAAATCGCAATTGAGCGAGCGCTGCGCAAAGGAATGGAGATACAAAGTAAAGGAAGGGGTGCCGATGTTTTTCAAGCCCAGAAACAAGTCCCGCGGCCGCCCATTTTGATTTTTTTTTCTGTTTCTGTACAGGTTTGTGTGGCAAGCAGACCGCGCGTTTCGTTTCTTGTATCGTCGTGAAGTTTTTCTCTTTCTTCACTGATTGCGCTTCCTACCCTGCTGGGGTTTTGGAGCTTACCCCGTGGGCCAGAGCACTTCAAAGTGCCAGTGACGCAGATGGTCATTGTTTGAGCGGTTCTGATTGGCTTTCCGGGCAAAAATAGTGGAGCAGCATTGCGGAATGCAGACAAGGCCCGGCAGCCCCTCGCAAGCAGTTCGCTAAGGCGTGGTAGTGGTGGGCCCCACTTCTACACTAGTTTATACATATTGGTCCCCTGTCAAGTATGCAGTTGAATCAATCTCCTGGGATCTCTGAGAAGCGAATGCCAATCCATAATCCCACATGGATGTCACGGTTGGGGGGAGGGGGGAGGGACGCGTGCCTGGAGGCCGCAGCGGCAATCGATGGCAACTTTCAGGTACAGCCTCCAAAAATTGTTGAGATTCTAGACTGTAATGCATCTCCTAGCTCTGATTGGTTAAGGGATCAACCTTTGGAGATAAGTTTATTTTGGTTCGATCGGGAAGTGCACAGTCCCACATGCCCAAGGATTGATTGGGGCCAGCAACTAATGTATGTTGCAAATCCATTTCATTCGCATTTTCAACCACTCATGTACACTAATACAATTATGTCGCGGAACGGCCTTTGACAGTTCATTCTTGTATGAATTGGGTTTAAACGCTCAGAAAGCAGGAAATCGGAAAAAAGGCTATATATAAAGCGAGTGCTTGACTCCCAACCCCAAACAACAAGAAACACCAGTGTCGTCATAGCTTCGTTGAGACCCGTGCTGATGTGACCCGAAGGGTGGATGTTGGAAGGGTCATATGGCCCATGCCAGCGAATTGCCAGTCCAGGATTAGTGGAATACCCAATTGGCACAAAACCCAGTCCCAACGACCAGGCCAACTCGGGGCGCATGCAACAACCAGACGACCGCAAAGGTCTCCAACCTTGGACATCTTTCCATCCTAAATAACACACCACACCGTGATGTGTTGAAAACGCAAACTCTCCAATCGTTTTCATCCCCACGCACCATGCACTTGCAGCATTGGAATTCACATTGCTCATCTCCTCCTGCAATCCGAATATTCCGAGTCCTCCCATCCATTCATTAATTAATCCCAATCTGATGTCCGCCGCGGGAGGCCGACCACAACATCCCCGCTGAACGTGGTGGGCTTCGCCAACCGTACCCAACCCGTAAATTCATTCTGGACAATGTCGGCGGCGAACCCACCGCGCTCAAGCTCCAACACCTCGGACCCGCGCGCATCTAGATCCATTCGATCGAGAAGTAGCGTCGCGGCCTCCAACACCACCCCTCGACAACACACACCGCGATCCCTGCCGCGTACGCTCCCTTCGCTCCCTCCCCCCCCCCCTTTCCCATTGAGGCATTGCTAACATGTTGTGGGTTTTTTTTTGGAACTTTTTGATGGGATAGCATGGATTGATTCCTATGAAGCGCGCTACGGGTCACCTACTCTAGATCAGATTCGCGCCATTAGTTCACCTCCTCCCCGCGCAGCGCCAGCACAACACAACCATTCCCCGAGCCAGCTACAACGAAGGGTATCAAAAGATGGCTTCGTTTACGAGAATATGGGCCTAACAGCCGAAGGGGGAAATCATAAATCTCGAGCACGGCTACGAAAAATCTTGCTGCGCAAGGATGCCGCCGAACGAGGGAGGAAGTGGGACCATCTACGCTCGGCGGAGCCCGTCATCGTGCCCCGATACAGCCGGGCAACACCGAACTCTCCGTGGCGATCCTACCTGCGGTCCTCCCAGTACGGCCACCTTCCGAACGAGGAGTCTCAGATTGTCGACCCCGGAGTCCTTAAAGAGCTCCAGCCTACTTTCGACTACCCCGTTGACACCCCCCGACTACCGGCGACCAACGGAAGCCAGGCAACCCGGAACAAATTACTCTACAAAAGATTATGGAGGGTAATTTTAACACATCCCTTGGTGCCGCTGGCCTTTCGCCTGACGGTGCTCCTCACTTCAATCGTAGCGCTCGCACTGTCTGCTAAGATCTTTCAAATCGAGAACAACGAAGAAGACACGGACACTTCGGAACGGACACAGTCCATCGTGGCTGTCGTCGTCGACACGGTAGCAATACCCTACATCGGCTACATGACGTGGGACGAATATACGGGGAAACCCCTCGGGCTGCGTCTAGCTACAGAAAAGATTTCCTTGGTTTTGATGGATCTGTTTTTCATTATTTTTAAATCCGCCAGCACCACGCTGGCCTTTGAGACGCTAGTATACCACAACTCGTTAGACCGGAGGGTGAGCGAGTACAGTCAGGCGCTAGCGGCATTCCAGACGGTCGGGTTGATATCCTGGAGCTGTACCTTTACTGTGAATGTTTTCCGGCTCGTGCAAAGGCTCGGAGGTGGAGATGAGGGCCGATGGTGAAAATGTTGGCAATGACGGCATCATGCATGCGGTAGCATAGAGGTGCGGGCCGAACAGGGGGTTGGGGGGGGCAGAGGGTTAGGGGATAATGAAGGGTTTGCTCACTCTTTTTTTTTTTGTTTATTTTTTCTCGGGTTGTGGGTGTTTTCCTATCTTTAAAAGTAAAAGTAGAGATCATTGTGCGACGCATGCATGGGATGAGGAAGAGGACATGCTAGAAGGAAAGCGTTGCCATTTTTGAATGTAATCATTACAGTATACCCTGAGGCATCGTCCAATTCTCTCATGTACCACGAACTTGCCACATAATGTAGCAAGTATATAATTTTACTCTTGTATTGATAATCGACAAGAATATGGGTAGGGTTGCATCAAGTGTGGTGTGCGAGTTGGGCGTCTGTTGGCGCTTGTCGCTTAGGCAGCGTTTCCCGGCATTAACCGCCCAAAGTAAAATTCAGGCTCACCCTACACTGAGGGTCAGGTTCCCTGGATTCCTGCCTAGAACGCCCACCGAGCCCCGAGAGGCTGATGCCCGGCGTATTTTTTACTTTGAACAGGAACAACTTCCCCTCTTGACATCCTCAAACACCTCTGAATACATACCCGACAAGGTTTTAACGACTGCACACTCCTTTCATCCAGGCCCCGTGACCGTAAAAAAAACAAAAAAAAAAAAAAAAAAAAAATCCGAGCGTTGTCGTGCGCTGCAGCCGTGGTTCCCTTTTCCGCCCCGCCACGTCTATCCCACTCGCCTGCAGCCTGAGATTTCCCCACATCATCCATTCGCTCACTACCACGCTCGGTAGGCAGAAGGCACTTCCTTGGGAAGGACCAGCGGTCGCCCATCAGCATCTCAACCGGCAACCACTGCACACCTACTTTCTACAAAACCTACCCAGCGACGGACCATCTTGAGGAGGGAAAAGGAAAACAAACAAGAACATTCGTAAGTTATTTTTTGTGCTGCACATTCTGGAGGTCTATTTTTTTTGTGGCTGCGCTGAGTTCCCAACTGGCACCTTTCGTCATTCCTACTGCGAAACCCATGATGCGAAGCAGCTGTTGTTCGCCGCCCTCCTCCAACCCTCGTCTCTGTCTATCTTCTACATCGCTTGCGAAGAAATAAATATTGCAACCTCAGCTGACTGATCTTATCCACACGGGTAGGCAGTAAAGGAAAATCGACGGCGGCGCTGAACCCATCACTATCTACCATACCGAAAGTTCCCAGTCGTCAACACTGACAGCATGGCTCCTATGGCCACCTCGGGGCCACCCCACCCCGGCCGCGATGATGTCGAAACCACATGGAAGTTTCTGAGGAGTGGGATTGATAGAATCATGACCAACCTGCAGGATGGACTTGATCTCAAGGATGTATGTTGGTCCCGTGTTCTTGTTGAGCCAACGCGATGCTTACTCTGGCCCGCTTTTAGTACATGAACCTCTACACGTCAGTTCGGCCTGCTTCTACACCGATCCCGCTCGAGACTGACCGCATTACAGCACCGTACACAACTTCTGCACGTCTCAGAAGGCTGTTAGTTTAAGCACGACTGCGAGCGGGGCACACAGGGGCGGTTCGTCATGTCTCCCCATCCTCCTGCTGATACATCCTACTAAACTACCACACAGCGCACCTTCTCGGAGAGGACCTTTACAAGCTACTCACCGAGTACCTGACAGATCATCTTAGCAAACTAGTCGCCGAATCGAAGAACCACACGGACGAGGCGCTGCTTGCTTACTACATTCGAGAATGGGATCGGTACACCAACGCCGCAAAGTACATTCATCACATCTTCCGGTACCTCAACCGCCACTGGGTAAAGCGCGAGATGGACGAAGGAAAAAAGTGCATTCACGATGTGTACATTCTTCATCTCGTCCGATGGCGCGATGTCCTCTTCCACAACGTTTCGGAGAAGGTCATGGAGGCCGTCCTCAAACTGGTCGAGAAGCACCGAAACGGTGAGACTATCGAGTACAATCAGATCAAGCTGGTTGTCGATTCGTTCATTTCACTAGGTCTGGACGAGGCCGACTCTTCCAAGCCAACACTCGACGTATACAGGTTCCACTTCGAGCGGCCTTTCCTCGAGGCGACCAAGGTCTTCTACCAGAACGAGAGCAAACAGTTCGTTGCCGAAAACAGCGTCGTTGAATACATGAAAAAGGCCGAGACACGCCTTCTTGAAGAAGAGCAGCGCGTCCCTCTATATCTCCATAACGACATAATAATTCCGCTGAAGAAGGCGTGCAACCAAGTGCTCATTGAGGAACACAGCAACGTGCTCAGGGATGAGTTTCAAGTTCTTTTGGATAACGACAGGGAGGAAGATATGAAGCGGATGTACAGTTTGCTGGCTCGAATCAGCGGCGGGCTCGATCCCCTGAGAACCAAGTTCGAAAATCATGTTCGCAAGGCAGGATTGGCGGCGGTCAGCAAGGTGGCGTCCGATGCCGAGAAGCTGGAGCCCAAGGTCTATGTGGACGCCTTGTTAGAGATTCACACCAAGTACTCAGCTCTGGTCAAGAACGCCTTCAACGACGAGGCAGAATTCACGAGGTCGCTCGATAACGCGTGCAGGGAGTTTGTCAACCGGAACGAAGTCTGTAAATCCGGCTCCAACAAGTCCCCCGAGCTCTTGGCGAAATACACAGATGTTCTCTTGCGAAAGAGCACGACCGGTGTTGAGGACGCGGCGCTCGAGGACTCATTAACGCAGATCATGACCGTCTTCAAATACATTGAGGACAAGGACGTGTTCCAAAAATTCTATTCTCGCATGCTCGCTCGTCGCCTGGTCCACAGCAACTCTTCGTCTGATGATGCAGAGACTAGTATGATCAGCAAGCTGAAGGAGGCCTGCGGTTTCGAGTACACGAACAAGCTCCAGCGCATGTTTACCGACATTCAGATTTCCAAGGATCTCAACACAGGCTTCAAGGAGCACGTTGCCAATCTTGACGACGCCAAGTCGTCGCTTGACTCGACGTACTCAATCTTGGGCACCGGCTTCTGGCCGCTTGGCCCCGCGTCGACCAACTTCAACCCTCCTCGGGAGATCGAGCAAGACTGCGAGCGTTTTTCCTTGTTTTACAAGGTCAAGCACGACGGCCGAAAACTTACCTGGCTCTGGCAGCTCTGCAAGGGTGAAATCAAGGCGACCTACATCAAGAATGCCAAGATGCCGTATACCTTCCAGGTGTCGGCCTACCAGTTGGCCATTCTCTTGTTGTTCAATAACAACGACAAGAACACGTATGAAGAGATTGCGCAGTCGACGGCACTCAGTGCTGACACTTTGGATCCTTCGCTCGGCATTTTGCTCAAAGCTAAGGTGTTGATCAGCGACAATGGCAAGGTTGGACCTGGGTCGACCTTCTCGCTCAATTATGACTTTAAGAACAAAAAATTCCGAGTCAATCTCAACGTCGGTATGAAGAGCGAGACCAAGCAGGAGGAGGCCGAGACGAACAAGACGATTGAGGAGGATAGAAAGCTGTTGCTTCAGGTATGTATACTGGCTGATTCTACACATTCTCGTGTTTGCGTTTGCGTTTGGTTTTACTAATCTTGCTCATCTGCAGTCCGCAATCGTGCGTATCATGAAGGCTCGCAAGCGCATGAAGCATCAGCAGCTTGTCTCGGAAACGATTGCCCAAATCAAGGGCCGTTTCGTTCCCAAGGTGTCTGATATCAAGAAATGCATCGAGATTTTGCTCGACAAGGAGTACCTTGAGAGGTTGGAAGACGAGGATCTAGGATACTTGGCCTAAGAGGAGGAGGTCAAAGGAAAAAAAAAAAAAAAAAAAGGAAGGGGTTGAACAAAAGGTAGGGTGGGCAGCGAAGAAATCAAGATGAAAACATTGGGAGGCAAAGCATTCTAGCTTCTTTCTTTTTTTTTTTTTTTTTTTTTTTTTTTTGGTTTCTGGTTTTTTAGAAGTATGTGTATGTCTTTTATGACGGTGATGGCCAAACATTACCTTTGGTTGTTGTTTGTTATCTTGTTTTCTTTTGCCGGGATTCTAAGGATAGCGGGAAACAAACACTTCTTCTTGGTGGCGGGCAAGGAAAGGGGGCAAACTTTAAACCAAAGGGAGGAAAGGAAGGATAATGTGTTTTTTATTTTCTTACCTTTCGTGTGGTTCTTTTTTTTTTTCTTATGCTGCTCTTTTGTTTACTTGCCACGCCTATCATTCACATGAGATGAACCGAAATACATACCTTATAAAAGTGCAATATATGACTGGTAGAAGAGATGATACAAGATGACCATGAATGAGTTGATGGAGTCGAGGACAGGGGCTACGGAGATTTTGCTAATTCCTTTGATGGGAGGCCGGCGTCTGCTGGGATGCCATATTTTTGGGCGATAGCTGCCATCAAGCATTAAAGGAAAGGTTTGGTAAATACATCTTTCAGGGTTAGGGTTAAACTCAGGGGTAAATAGGGGTACGATAATGTGGATGAGGCATCATTTTATGAACCCACGAACCACCTAGGTATTACAATCTCACAATATTAAAGAACCCTACAGCGACACAAACATACAACACATATGCATATTCGTACAACATACACACAAACACAAACACATAATATCATCAAACAAACTCCCTTCCCCCCCCACCCGCTCCTCCCCATTATAAGTGTTCAAAATGTTGCACTCATCACCAGGCATGCAGATAGGATATACCATCATCATCTAATGTTGATGATGAATTCTGGGCTGGTGTTTTGGGCCGTTGTTTGGGATGGAGCTGAGAATACCGCCGAACTGGGGTTAGGTAGATTAGATTTTTTGGGGATTTTTTTTAGAATGTTCTTTCCAATAGACCAAGGCACTCCGCTAAATACATGATGACTTGCAACCCTTCATTCGTCAGGTGACACAAGTAAAACTCCTAGATATTCTTTGACCTCTTCATGATCAAGTTCAAAGATCCTGCCCAAGTGTTCCAAGAAAAAGGCCGCCGTTTGGTGATACTCGCCCACGAAATCCGGGTCTGGTTCATCCCATTCATCGCGAACCGGTGGTCCGCCGATGTTTAACGCAACATATCTATCCTTGCAGTCTCGGAACTCAACCCCCTCGCGGCATCGCAATGTTCGTTCGGCATTATCCCGTGTCCTCGGGGAGTCGTGACGACGGCGAAGCTGAGCTGCGCCACGCTCGTGATCAATCAGCCAGAGCTTACAGGAAAATCTTGAAATGACTGAGCCCGCTCTGATTGCGTGGGCTTGTTCTGCGCAGGCGTATGCTACACGGGCGATAAAACCGCGGGGGGAGCGCTCCGCCATCATTCTAAACACGGTGCCTATGCCGCCTGGAAAGTCGTTCTCCAGGTTGACGTTCCACCTCGGATTGAATTCAACGGCGACGTGTTGGGGGTGGTTTATCTGTTTGAACAAGGCTCCGAATGAGAAGGTTGGTTTATCGCCATCTGGAGAGCTTAGAAATATAGGACTGGGATCGCTGTGAGCCATATAGGAGAGAAGATGGGGGTGAACATCCAAGACGTGGAGGTCGCATCCATAAATAGCGAGGGGCACTTGTTCTCCGCTGGCGAGAGCTATGGTCATTGTGCTTCTGAGAAAGTTGAATTTTTCCACCACATGACCCTTCCGGACGTTTTTTGTGCGGCCCGACCATCCCGAGTCCGTTATCTGTTGAAGTTCTTCTGCCTCTGCTCTCTTTAATACGGCTTCCCGACGCTTCATCATGAGTCGTCTCGACTCGGCGCACGCGGTCCATAGGCCTGCATCCCAGAGGTATGTTGAGTGGTTGCCTAGACCCCAGGAGTACGCAGGGTGAGCGTCATCTGGGGGGCTGTTGTTGTTGGGTGGTGCGCTGACTTGGAAGTCGATGTTCTTGGCCTCTTGATCATCCTCATGCCGAACTGCCAGTGCTGAGTGGCCCAGAGAGGCATTCACCCTATTACGCAATCCAGGTATAATGGAGAATCGATGAACTCCGCGTATACCTGCCGGTCTCATTGCCATGTGCCAAATCGTGCTCCGAAGTTCGAAGGGGAGCTCTCCGAACCTATGAAAGGTCTGGCGTGCGGGAACGGTCTCCGCTTGATGTTCGGTCGATGCTTGAACATGGGTGTGATGGGGTATGAAATGAAACATACCAAAGCGTGGGATCTCCATTTGATGTTGGTTCGATGCTTGAACGTGGGCGTTATTGTGTAAGAAATGAAAAAAGAAAATCTAAAAAAATCTGGAAGCCGTGGCTGGGAGTCCCAGCTTCTCTGGGTGGCTTTATACCCCCAAAAAAACTAAGTTTCCAGACAGTTTTTGAGTTTCCAACAAAATATTTACTTTGCCTTATCAATGATCCTCAAGCCTCCACTTACCATACTTTTGTTAATTGGGGTTGAGGCGGCGGAGAAAGGCATAATCCAATGTGATACTTGTCCGAGATAAGCAAAACGAAAAAGAAGGAAGTTTATCCGCCGGTGTTTGTTCACCTCTCCGATTTCATAAGCAAGATATACACCACTCACCACCTACTGTTTTTTTTAGAGTTCATCTCCATTAAATCTGTTGACACATTGCCTATGTCTCCACCCTTTTTAACGGATAACTACTACCAAAACAGTATTCGTTAGAGTGAAGCAAGTTTTCATTCTAAAACAACCCCCCCCCCCCCCACGCCTCCCCCCGAATAAATCCAGGAAAACGAAATAAATCCCTAAAATGTATAAACGGCCCCGCCCCCCGTTCCATCACAGGGCCCCCTCCCCATCCCTCAAGCCCCTCACCCCCTCCCAATGCCCCATCCCACCCCCCACCCAACCACCATCATTCCAAACCCAAACCCTAATTATATCTCCATTCTCCCCCTCCCCTTCCTCCTCAGTCTTAACATCCCCAGTATCCATCATGACAGGCACGTCCCTCCCCCCTTCATAACCATCTCCAAACTCCCAACCCTCAACCTCGCTCAGGTACCCCAGCTGGCCCCTCCTCCCCGGCAGGTGCTCCCTGACCCACTCGGCGAAAACCGCGGCCAGCTGATCGCCCGAGAGGTTGTCGGTGTTGTCCATCCCCGTCAGCTCTCGGTAGGCTTCCGACTGCTTGGCAAAGATGTCCTGCAGCTGAGCGAGGGTTGGGATCAATGATGAGCTGTTGAGGGAGGGATGCTGATGAGTCAAAGAGAGTATCAGGGCGTGAAAGGCGCAGAGGAGGTGGGTCGACGGCGTCGGGAGGCGGTAGAAGACCCCCCCGGGAAAGACCGAGAAGAACCTGTGCCGGGCTGGGAGATACCGCCCGTACTTGCGCGGGTTGGAGGTTAGGAGCTGGGAGAGGGTTATGTCGAACGCCCGGGAGATGCGGGAATCGCGATTCGGATTGGTCATTTTTTTATTTTGATATTGGGGATGGGAGATGGGCGTTTGACTAATGCCGATTGAACGGCTTTGGTGTTTGTGACAAATATTATATATATAAAAAAAGAAGGGAATCAAGATTTAGAGCTGGTTGTAATGAGCAATTACCTACGGGAAGACGGCCGGTGGAGGTTGAAGTCGGACTTTGACCGAGGAAAAGTGGGGCCGGACTCCGGGGGGCAAGGGGGAATGAGGAAAATCGGCTCGGGATGTGTGGAGCGACGGTTGGGGTCAAATAATGAACGGTGGTTTGCTTGGCGGTTGCGTTACACAACTGTTTCCGACCTCGCCGAAGTAAAATAAGTATTTTATTTTCCAACACAAACTGGTGATGAAACAAATGGAGCACGCACACGGTGGGGATTTGATGCACATCCCATCGTCGCTTCCTCCACCGTTCCCGCGCCTACCCGCTACCGGGCCGGATGCTGGACGTCGATCATCGGTGGACATGTTTTGGTTGTAGCTATCCTACTTGGTAACTTTTTTTTCTTGCTCCTTTCTGGAACAGCCGGCCCGCGAAATGACCGATTGCAAATTGCTCGTTTCTCACCTCGCGCCTGGTTGCTGGTTCCTGGCCTGATCCTGACCTCGGTTCACATGTTTGAAAGGAAGGGATTCCTTCGCTTTGCTCAGCCTTGTCCTTCGTCCTCGCTCGTCATTCATCCGATATGCCCGAGTTTTCATGCTTATTATCTTAACCCCTTTTGGTTGAGTTGATAGGTCACATTTCCTTCCCTCCTTTTTAGAAGATAATTTTTCCTTTTTCCTTTTTTGGATGATGTTGTCGTTTTAGACCAGACGAAAAAACATGTCGGAAATATTTATGTGAGTGGGTGCGTGTGGGACCATTGTATTCTTCTCGTCGTTCATCCCGTTCGCGCCATCTGACTGCATTTCCATAAACCTGCTCAATCGTTCATCGGTGCTCCCGGGAACGGATGGGAACTGGAGGCCCCCATCTGGTTGGTACTATACCACCAGCATCTCGGCATATGGGGGTACTTTTCCCGGGTTTTGATGTTGTTCAGCCTACAAGATCTTGTATCACAATCTCCAAAAAAGGATACCCACTACCTACCTTTCAAGCAAATAACAACGATAGGGAACAGGAATACACCCAGAACACAACCCCCCCTCCCAAAGTTTTCTCCCATCTTGCTTAGATATTGCATTAATAACGCGAGAGGATTCTCGAACATTTCTCCCCCTCCAAAAAAAAAACCTGTGCAATAATCACTTCCCCCTCCCTTCCAGCAGGTTCTACCCAAGGCATGATATTCGACCCCGTAAGACGTAATCGGTGGCAAACAAACCAACTTACACCCAAGACACTGAAAATCCAGCGATGCATCACACGAACACAAATATAAAGAATAAGAAAATGAAACGAGTCAAGATAACACCGCCACCGTGAGAACCTGACAAGATACTTGGAAGCAAAGATTTCACAATAATTACATAAAGAAGGCGATCATACATACAAACTACAATGATACCAAGTTTAGCAGCTCGAAAAAACAAAAACACCCCGTTGTTTAGTTTAACTAAAAGTTGAAATATACTACGAAAAAGAAGAAAAAAAATGAATAAATGAAAAAAAAAAAAAAAAAAATTTGAGAAGAAAACCGCCAGAAAGTTGTTAAAGAGTTAAGAAAAAAGAGACCGCAAAATGGGTTGTCTTGTGTCTTGAAGAAAGCCGGAAAAAAAAGAAAGAAAGAAAAGAAAGAAAAGAAAGAAAAAAAAAAAAAAAAAAAAAAAGACCAGTCATGAATCCCTCCTTCCATGCGCCCATCCGTAATGGTCCGCTCCCATTCTTTTCCTTCCCCCAATCTGAGTTCCTAAAAACTCATCCCTCCCAAAATCCTATCCTTGAACCGATTAGGTTTGTTAAGAAAGCTCCCGTGGGATGTCATGCTGTCTTTTGTTCGGTCTTGGGAGTGTAATATGTGTGTATGTGTGTGTTGTGATGTATGCTGTGTCGGGCTTGCCCACAGAATAGCCCGCAAAGTCTTTGTGTTGCGTGTGATAGGGGACAAATCTAATCCGCAGTCCGTAAATTAGGTATCTTATTTTGTGTTCCGTTCCGCCTCAAAGCTTCATGTCCATGAAAAAAGGGCTTGCCCAAAAGTCGCTCATCAACTGCATTAATAAAAGCCGTATTATAATCTCAATAGACAGCAAAGAGATAACGGCATTAGGTTATTCCACACACCTGCCGCGCGAATCGTCCCTGAACCCTCCAAAGCGAAGAAGAAAAAAAAAACCCCGTCCTCCTTTTGTTTTTTTACATGAGGACGCACTTGCAGCAGCCACCCTGTGCATCATCCTCGCCAACATCTATCTTGCCCATCCCTTGGCTGTTGTGAGAAAGACCGCTGCCTGCAGCAGGGCCGCCCTGCATCTCGCGGTTGTACCTTCTGATCGCCCGCACGACCTCGTAAAAGGCTTGCTCGACGTTGGTGTTGGTCTTGGCTGAAGTCTCAAGGAACTTGCACCGGAACTCGCGTGCGAGAGCCTCACCCTCTGTAGAAGAAACAACGTTAGCATGACCGATTGACAACAGCTCATTGTGTATTCAAACATACCCTCTTGTGACACCTTGCGCTCATTCGCCAAATCCACCTTGTTGCCGGCGACAACCATCGGGAAGACATCCTTATCTTTGACTCTGAGGATCTGCTGTTGGAAGGTGCGGATCTCCTCGAAGCTCTCACGCGAAGTAATTGAGTAAACGAGAAGGAAACCCTCGCCGGTGCGCATGTACTGCTCCCTCATGGCGGAGTATTCTTCTTGGCCGGCGGTATCCAACACATCGAGAAGCGCTACTTCCTCATCAACGATGCACTGCTTGCGGTACGAATCTGAAATGCAAAAGGTCAGTCGGCCGCTGCGACGACGCGTCGTCATTGAATTGGAACAGGGAGATGGCGCGCACCCTCAATAGTTGGATCATATTCATCGACGAAATGCGACTGGATCAACTGGATCGTAAGGCAGGACTTGCCGACACCACCGCCGCCGACTACTACCAACTTGTATTCTCTTGTGAACTGCAGCGACACCGAGAGACGTTAGCAAAACCCAATTCTCCGCTGAGATGCACATTGCTTCAATTGCCTATCGAATCTATCGGTAGGCAGGTAGGCATGTAGGGACGGGAATGAATACCGACCTTGGACGCCATTGTGGCTGAAATGTGAAAGAGGGCGACGCGGAGGGAAAAAGGTCTGGAATCACGCGATGCGGTCGGTCGTGATTGAGAGCTGCGATATTCCTCAAATGCAAGGAAGTTCTCTCAGGATAGAAACGGCGACGGAATTATGGGGACCTTTCTGTCGGGCTATGCGTGGTTCGCCGTGGTTTTGGCTTTGGAAGGGGGATCCCAGTGGTGTGGTGTGGATTGAGAGAAAGGGAGGTCGACCGGAACGGGTTTGTCAGTGGGTTGGAGTCTGCAAGTGTGTCTGCTTTCCAGTCGCTGTGGTGAATTAAAAGCAAAAGCCCCTGGCGGACGAGTGGGGATCGACAGTCAAATTTGAATTTCTCTCTTGCTTTTGGCTGAAGCCCTTTCTCAATCCACTTGAAAGTGAAGATGCCCAACAACCTACAACCCGGAAAACCGGATTTAGTATTTTTTTTGGAGAAGGAAGAGAAGAAAAGTGCGGAGCAACAGTGATGGGAAAAAAGAAGTGAATGAACGGGTAGCAATTGAGAATAAGAGAAGACAAGGCCAGCAGAAAGGGTCCGTGTGCCTTCCCGGGGGGCAAGAGAAGAGCGAGCTGGGGGGTGGGCCCGCCCCCTTTCCGGCGTGCTGATTGGCGTTCTGTTATGTGAGGTACAAGGGTACCTGCTGCCCATGAATTCGCCTTGTCCTCTTTGGGGACAACGCCAAATTGATCCGTCCTCGTGTGTCCAATGCCTGCTTTCTTCACACTGTGACGACGACGAGATATAAATGGGTGTTGTTGTGTTCCTGCCCGTGTGCCTGTCTGTGGCTGTCATGTTTGAGTTGGAGGTCGAGAAACAACATTGACGCCATCCTGTCCCCGCATCGGCGGTAAAACAAACCTACACAGAGCCCCGGTCCTGGCATGATGGTTGAAGTGGGATTCCACCCAATATAATTCATCTCAGAATGCAAGCACCTTCCTTGACCGCTATGATACCTAATCCTGCCGACGGACGCGACCTACCGTATACATCTTACGATGCCATCGTTTTGCATTTTTCATCGCCTCTATTATCCACCATCCACTTGCGGAGCTGGCGGTGGTTGTTGTTGTTGTTGTTGCTGCTGTTGTTGCACCCCCTAAATCTAATGGGGGTTGATAACCGCCGTCTCAACAGGTTTTGCGGTCTTAGTGATCTAGGCATGGAGGGCTTGGTGCCGCAGCGGTCCCGCCCCTTGTTCAGAGCCGAGCCTTCCAATGCAGGCAAAGCAATAGCGGGAGTCAGCGTGGGGAAAGGACAAACACCGCAAACCTAGCTGTGGTTGGACCGTGTTTTTAGTCGCTAACGTTCAATCGACTAGCTGAGAATCATGGCCAAGTTCAGCTCTAATCAATGCGGATTGATAAGGTAGGGCTGGTTGGAATTCCCGGCATCAGCGCATCCATGGAAACCTCGCGAGGGCACCTGAACTTCCACGAGGACTTACCTTGTGGACCTGAGGATCTGGGAGGGTGATGTCAGTGTGTGTCTGTCAGCCTTTGGAATGTCTTCCATGGTAACATGCAACAAAGATGAACGCCGCACCCGCCTTTTTCCTAATATCTCCATTTGGCTCATACCCTTACGCATCTGTGGCGGCCCTGCCAGCAGCATGCAGCAACGGCAATGGAACGGCATGTGAGGTGGGTTGCAACACGACGGTTCCAACCTTCCAAACAGGTTCCAACGTTGTGCCAAAGAAAAACGCCCCCTTCAGCCCTCGACGTGACGCACTGTGGCACTGTATGTATCGAAGCGGTCCTTGTTTCTGGGCGTCCAATTCTTCTCTTTCAAAGTCTGGAAACAATTTGTACCAGGTATCCTCCGGCCGCCAGACCGAGTCTTCCGCCACAAGGTCTCAGAGTTACGGCCAGTTGGATCGAGAGCATGGACACCATAGGTCACCTCGCCTGCTTGGCTCTTTACGAACATGTTCCGCCTCGACTGTTACTGGCCGCCCGTGTTGGGAAATTCGAGCCGGGTCTTTTCTGGTTTTGGCAAAATGTGCAACCCTCTCGGCCGGCGATTTTGTCTCACACGGAGGAGGGGCACACATGATATTTTTTTTTTTCCCTCATTGACTTTTACGTAGTGTTATAGCATTCATGTATCGTTCGGTGAAGCATGCGGTTAAGACGGCTGTCTTTGTGTTGATGATCCAGGCCCAAGGCCCGGAGCACGTGGTGTGGTCCATCTGTGTGTGGAGAGCGTCAATCATGGCAATCACTGTGCCATCCAAATCGGGCCTTCGAAGACAGCTGCATCTCTGCTAAGGGTAGGGAGACCATCAGATCTACTATACGCACGGGGATTGTCTATTCACCATTTCCATGGTGCCCTTGATCCCTAGCCAAATTGCTGCCCGTGGCAAGAAGCTTGGAATTTTCTCTTTCTAAATGAACTGCTGCATGGGGGAGACAAGGACAAGGGGCGGGAAGTGGAAGCTTCGGTTCTTGGGGAAGGACTTCCCCACATTTTTATAATAAAACTCTCTTTCCGGAACCCCATCGCCTGCGGGTGATCCGGCCATCGAAATGTAATCGTGTCTGCAGATCAGGATATAAAAAAATATTCCCAACAAAACATAAGGTAGTCTGTGAGAGAGAGATAGAGAGAGCGAGAGAGAGAGACTGGGAGAAAGCGTTACTATCCTCCTCTTTGGGGGTGCAAGCTGGCCCAAGCTCCCCCGCTGCCGAGATAAGAAAGGTGGGGTTTTTGCTCTTCCCCCATGCAGACAAGAAAGAGCTTTGGCCAAGCTAAGATGATGGTTCACCGTTCATATCACCCTAAAACACCGGTTCAAAGAAGCCGATTCCCCTTCGCCAATTTCCCTGACAAGAAATGTGCATGGTGTTTCCCGATGGCTACCAGGATCATGAAATCCGAGCACGCCATTACATACATACGTACGGAGTACATACATTCAAACATATGTGAAATTTTCTTTTTGCTTTTTTCTGGTGTCATCAAGTCTGAATTCGGAAAGAATTGTGATGAACTTGGACCCCTAAACGAATCGCTAGACTAGTATATAGAACCCCACACAAACACACAAACACACACACACACACAGACGCACACACACCCACATCACGCATGGCATGATCGCTAGGTTGCTTTTATATACTAGGGGACGATCTGATCCACCTGTGCGTGGCCTTTCACAACCCCCCCCTTGAATAAACTAGTACGTATAAACCCCTTCCCAAAGAAATGACGAGATTATTTATCACGGAAAGGAAAAAAAAAAAAAAAAGTTGTTGTTTAATTTCATTGCCGTCTAATACCTACAACCCACTCTTTCACCCACCCCTTTTTTACTCTTCATAATAAGAAAAAAAAAAAAAAAGAGTGGCGTGTAAACTAGTCATTTCAATGAAACACAGTCATTTATTCATTCACCTTACCCTAGCTTCTAGAAGTTTTCTCGAATGTTTTTTTTTCATTCCGCGACTTCCGTTTCTTGGTTTAGCCCTGTCCCCCCCCCCCCCCACGCGGCTTGGTAAAGGAACATGGTATGAAGCCATTGATTGACTGATTGATTGATTGATCTTTCTTTGTTTCCGGGGTTTCGGACAATATCAAGTATCCAACGTGAGGGTAACATTGTGCCCCTAAAAAATTGGGGACCCTCGACGGGATATCAAATTCGGAGACAAGAGCGTCGTCAGGTTTTCGGGAATCGGCCGTCCGGGGAGGTGCAGCCGTAGAGGTGGTCCCTCCATGTGTGGGATGAAGGCTTGCACTGTATCACACAGCACTAACTACACTTGCAAACAAAAAGAAACACCAAAGAGCTTCAGCTTCATCCATCCCAATGTGCAACTCCGAAGCACCTCCGCTGAGATATGCTGGATATGGGGAATGGTAGCATCATATTCGTCTAAATAGGAAGGTTACATGATCCTGTTTACACCTACCCTAGAGAGAAGGCGGCCATGAATGTTCTGATGACAATTATTGATCTGTCGTCGTTGTTGCCGGAAAAGAATAGAAATAGCAGTAACCCCGTCCAAGTACATACACACAGGATATTACAAAGCCAATGGATAGGAAGCAAATGAACTGAATCTAGACTTTTTCCTCGTTTGTCTCGCCAGGCTTGGCCAGATGCCCTTTCACATTCTCAATCACTTCGGGAGTGATGCTATCGAGGAAGGCCTTGTCTCTGTCATTTGCGTCAGCTGTATACACATCTCCTGGGGGCAATCTCAAGATAACTCACTTCCCAACCAGCGTCACGGTATTCCACTTCTTCCCCCAATGCGGATAACTGCCGACTTTCACATCCTTGTGCTTTACCCTCGCAGCAAGATCGGTCAGATAAAAGGCCACCTCGCTCTCAGGCAACGGAGTATCGATGGCTACACGAAAGGTGCCCTGACCCTCCGGGTTCGCCAGCAGAGGACGAATGGAAGGCGTCAGACCGTCGAGAAGTTTTGTGAACAACATTGGAACCCCAGGCAAGATATGCACGTTCCCATTTACCACAGCCACTGGCACCCAGAGATCATTACAAGGAAAAATGAATTGCTCCTCCGGAGGCCGCGAAGAGTTGGTGGGGAGTTCAACCATCCTCATCTTTGCTTTGAGAGCGGGGGAATCGACATTCCAATCGAAGTCCTTGTCTTTGGAGAGCTTCTTCATGAGCTCGAAGGCTTTGTCGTGGACTTTGAGAGGGAGATTGAAGGCGTTGGCTATCGAAGAGTAGGTAATGTCGTCGTGTCTGGCAAAACAAGGTGAGCAACTCTGCGGGACAAGTGATGAAAGGGGGCGCACGTTGGACCGATGCCGCCGCTGGTTACCACAAAATCGTAGGAGGAGCTCATGCGTCGGACCGCTTCAATGATGGCTGACTCGTCGTCTTCTATGACTTCGATCTTTTTGAGCGAGATGCCCAGACCGAAGCACCATTTTGCTACATAGTGAGAGTTTGTCTGATGCCGAGAGCCCATCAGTTGACAGGCAATACAGAGTTAGCAGTAAAACTAGCTCACATCTAGAGTCTGTAAGAACCTGTCAGTTTCCTGTTTTCCGTCATCGCAAGACATGACATGCAAAACAGAAAACATGCCTTTCCGCCCAAAACTTCATCGCCAATGATGAGACAGCCTGCAGTTTGTATCATTCTTGATTTCGTGAACGCAAAGGCTGCGGAGACGTGCCCACCGCCTGGTTTGGAGACGTGCCTGGCTACTTGCGACAGCCTTCTGAACATGGTGGATAAACTTTAAAAAGTATTGAGTGGAGGTCAAACGTAGAATACAAACGCTTGGAAAGACGGGAAAGACGCAATCGATATGGCTGTCTGAACCTTGATAGCACTGCACTGCTGCAGTCCCCACTCAACTGCATGGCCTGTTGCTTGTGCTTGAGTGCGGGGCTCATTCTAATAATTCCAACAAGGAAAAAGTCATTATTTTGTCAGGAGCAGAAGTGTACACACACACACAACGATGATCAACTGAGCAATTCAGCACCGAGTAACATTATCGCTTTTGGAGCGGAATGCAAGCTAACCTCTCCCCTCTTTCTCCTGCAAAACGGGGTTGTCTATCTGAGAATAGTACTTCACTCTCCAACCTTGGCACCCCTCCATTGCCCCCGACCTTTCAATTTCTCGGCTCCGACGAATGCGTATCCGAATATCGTTTATCGTTTATATTCATCCCGCCGTCTTTGCGCTCTCTAGAGTCTTCTGCTCCATCTGAATCCGCTGTAACGAGACAGGTCGAATGACCTGACCTGAAAGCCCTAGGCTGGGATTCGCATCACCGTGAGACTTGATAGCAGCGGAATTCAACTGCTCTTGCAGTACACCGAGTCTCCAGCTATCATTATACCGATGATGTACGACGGCTTCCCAAGCCCTGATCAACAAAGGCTCCATGGCAAATTCCCACGTGGCTCCCCAGGTAACGGTGGCTCGCCGTGCGTTATGTAACGTCTGATACTGGAAGACTGCCGCCATCCGCTTTCTCCCATTTCAAATCTCCATTGTTTCCAGCCGTGGCATTCCCATAGCCGCTGCTGTCGCTGCGTGCAGCATCGCCCCGATCTTGACGGGATCCTCGCCGAGGCTCAGCACCCTTGAGGTTAGCACGAGTGAGGTGAGGTTCGGCCACTCCCAAGAAGGCTCGATGTCGAAGAAATCCCTAGCATCCACGAGGAAGGACGCGGCAAGGTGTTCGAACTGGAGGCTGGCGAGCGCCACTGTCCGGCCAACGGCTGGGTGTGGATTGCGGATACTGTCTCATTCTGCTAAGTCCTCCCCAAACTGTAATCGCTGCAGAATAGCCGGGTATTGCTGATTGAAGTTCTCAAAAACCACGAGCTTCTTGAGATTAATAGTGGAACGCCCGATGGACTCGAAAATATAACGGTAATCTGATAAAAAGGGAATGATCAATGATCAACTTGGGCAGTTTGGCGGACAACGATGGTACTTACCTTTGTTGGTTTTCCTCTGCTCATAGTCCCATACCCTCTAGGGCTCGTAATGGACTCCTGGAGCCTGGGAAAACGGCAATACATATGTGCGAGCGCCTTGGGCTTCCATCTCCGGCGATTTTGTTGTCGGAGAAGCAGGCTGGTTGCCGCTGGGACTAACGGAAGCTGATCCCACCTTTCAAACTCTAGATCGTCACTATCAAACGGCCCTTCATCCATAACTACATGGAAGATTTTGTGGAGTGCCCAGCGAGGAGGGGCGGCATGTCGAGAACCGGCAACCCAGTCATGCTGAGCATCATCATCGTAGGCTTTTGGTCCGTACTGCCTGCAACGGATTATCTGGCAGGAAAGTCAAATACTTGAACCAATGTTCGGAATCGCTCGGTGAATAAATGCTGATATCGAGTATCAAATCACACTTGGGTTCCCATGTGCCGAGAATCGAGAACAGGTTCTGGAACGATGCCGTGATAGGACACTTGACGGTATCGCTGATAGTGACTGCCTCGGCCAAGTCGAGGAGCGACAGGTGATGAGCAGGCGCGCACGTCGTGCAGCCGTAGTTATCAAGCTCCAAGCAGAACCAGATATAGCCGACGAGAGTCCGGTTGCGATGAACCATGGAGCCGAAGTCAGCTTGATTCGGGCGAATATGTGCCGCTCCAGCTCCGCTTGCCATTCTCGAGACACTGTGGCCAAGTGAGCTAGTTTGCAGCCGTCTTGTACCAGGGCTTTGAGGACCAGAGACGGATTTCTCCCGGCAATCCATCCCAGCTTTGCGTCTTGCACTGGGACGAGATGGAAGACATGGTGGCAGACCAGGAGTGGTGATGCTTTCATTGATTGAGCAATGTAGGAATATACGGCCACTGAAAGGACCGGGAAGATGCAGACTAGCCCGTAGAGTTTTTTCTGGAGGTATCTGGGACATGAAAGTGAGAAAGCGGTTGGCAGAATCTGTTTCAGCGGAAAGGGTATTTGTAGGTATGTGGTCGACCTTAAGCCTTTTTATTTATAAAGCTTGTTTGAGTCACTGCTCGAGGTTTTCCAAAGCCTCTCAGATGCTCGAGATGCAGTCCAGAGACCGCCACGATGAAGTTCCCCAGGCTTATCGCTGGGATGGCCAAAGTCAAATATTCTTCAAGATTACCGGCAGATAATTGAGGGAGAGCCTCAAACGGCTGACGGCTAATGACAACTGGCGCGAGAAACCTACTGCTTATTGGACCGAATGAATGGTGGTCAATTTATATACTATGTCAGGGCTTTCAGACAAACAAATACACGCCGCATTATATTCGCAACTACCTAGGTCGTTCTGAATGATAGCATGGAAGACTCCATCTCAGACTATACACTGGGGTTGGTGTGACTACAACCCCCAATTCTCTCACTTGAAGTGCTGGTTGTCCTAGGCTGCGGGGCCTGAAAGTGGACTTTGGCTGGTGTGTGATCTGAACCGACAATCTAATGTTTTGCGCCGGTGCAGCCTCAGGGAGGCTGCGTGCGAATATAAGGTTGACGGAAGCATGCCTCCTTAGACTTGTGTTGGGGTGTCTACCTTGGGTTTGTCCAACATTGAAAGCTGTGCCGTGTCGCCCAGTTTTGGGTGGTCATGCCAGCTGCATTGGCGGGTCACCTTGAACCAAGCATGATTGGCGGATGCCGCGGCCAGCTGAAGGGCGGCCGACAGTCACTGCAGAAAACGGAAGCCTCGACAGCAACGCTTAGATTACATCCGCTGGCACCCGACAGCACAGCTTCATCCCCCTCTCGATACACACCCCGCTTGAACAACCCCCTTGACCAGCAACGAGAAGAGAAAGAAAGTGTGAAGTTTATTTTCCCTTGGTTCCCTCTTTCTTGTTGAGACATATAGAACCCATACAGACACCGTCATCATGGTAGGCACCTTCAAAACACCTCCTCCCTTCTTCAGCCTCACCACCTTCGTGCACATCATCTAATTAAATTAGGCCTCAGAATCACGTCTTTACACCTTCTCAGACAACACAAAGCAGCACCTCCGCAAGTTCAGACTCAGCACTTCCCGCGCAAAGGATCCCCAGGCTGTCATTTGTAGGTCTTTTGACTCCAAGCATACCTGTATTCATTGATTCAACTTGCTAATTAAACCTTTCCATCACAGATTACATAGATAAAGCCACCAAAGAAATCCGCCAAGATGAGGATGAAACCGTCTACACCTCTCTCGATGATCTCGCCGAGGACTTGCCTGACCACTCACCGCGCTTCGTCTTGTTGAGCTACCCCATGACATTGGTACGTCAAAAAAAGCTCCATATTCCCTCATTGCTGTATTTCCTTTCACTTGACTTCTTCACTCTCTTTTATTTTCTAGCAATTTTGCTCTTCAATCTGACCCTTGCCTCCCCTTTTTTTACCCTGATCTTTTTTTTATTTTTTCCTTTGCATTTGGGTTTGATTTTCACTCTTGTACACACCTTTCCAGCCTTTTTTTACTGTACCATTTTCTGTCTACCTTTTAAGCACACGCCCTTTACACCCCCTCCCCCCGGTTTTACCATACCTTTATCTATATCTACTTCGTCTGGTATATATATTTGTGTTAATAATTCCCCGAAAGCCTTCCGGTCGTCTTTCGGTCCCATACGTCCTGCTCTACTACCTCCCCACGACCTGCAACAGCGAGCTGCGCATGCTTTACGCGGGCGCCAAGGAGCTTTTTCGTAACACGAGCGAGGTGACCAAGATCTTGGACCTGGAGTCGCCCGAAGACTTGGAGGAAGTTCCCGAGAAGTTGGGCGCTGCGTGATGGATACGAACAGTGACGGCAATGGATGACTGAAATGGGCTGGTAATTCTGCGTTTGGCTGGTGCCAGTCTGCCTTTTTGAAAAGAACGGAAGGTTTGGAAACCGGGAACTGTTTACTTCCCCTTGTTGTTGGGATTTTGTCTCGTGCCGTTCATTCAGAGCATCTAGCAAAGTTCACTTGCCAGGTTTATCAAGCATCATGAATGGCTATTCACGATGCTCAAGGGACGTCCAATTGCCCACACAGGAGAGCCCCCTATGAATCTTTCTCTATGGAAAGGGTTAATGTTTTACCAACCTCGCCGGGGACTTTCGGCCTCCCTTAGCCGAGTCGACAAAGAACGTCTTCGATATATTCTCCCTCTTTCGACATAAGCGCTCTAGCCATAGACCCATCTTCTATCACGAGAAGTCGCACGACGGCATGCCGAATGCTGCCCCCATGGAGGGTAGTAGATGGTTGCTTAATTAAATGCATAAATGTAGAGCAGCTGGTTGGTCGAGGCAGTTTTTATCTTACTGCAACGCCGGACGCATGGCGGTTGCGTTTGAGAGCGTCGAGAGTGGGATGACCATGGGCCATCGATGCCAAATCTTTACCCAGCCTCTAAACCGACCCGTACATACGTCAATGTGTGGGATGTGTCTCCAGGATTCGGAAGGCATATATCGTATACGATCGGAAGCACTTTGAACCAGGAGATGGAGTCAATGGTGCATTACCCGACGGATTTTGGACTGACCACCATCCCGCACCATCTCTCCCGAGAAAAACGGATAGAAGACTGTACACGGCCCGGTAAATGCCCGAAGCTCTGAATGATATGACGACAGTTTGACCGGCCGAAGCTCGGTATAAGTCGCCTCCAGTGGACGACTTTTGACACCCCCCATATCACTCTAAATGTGATCAACAGTCACAAAAAGCACAGCAGTGCACCCTTGGTACTGTAGATTCGAGCGTATGTATAACCACAATCATTGACGTTGCACTCTTCCCAAAAGAAGCACCCCAAGGTTGATCTGAACCGTGGGAACCACAACGCCGTTGCCCTCAATGACCGGAGTTGGCTCATAGATGCTGTGCCATAAGGACATGCACCACTGTCTACATCATCTTCAAGGGACTGGTAGGCCTTTCGTCAGGTAGAGAGGCATGGATATCCCATCCCATCTCTTGCTGGCGAGAATTACTTGACCCGCACCACGTCTGTGGCGCTCAAGTTGCGGTTGGATCAAGGTGGAGACTTGAACCAACCATCATACCTGGAAGCGTTCGTTGTCCAAAATAGGTACAACGCAGAAGAGGAGGGTGTGTTCATCATCGGGAGTCTGCGGAGCTCATTCGACAATCTCGAGCGCGCGGGGGCGGGGCCCAAAGCTGGATGGGAACGTTAGGGGGACGTTGGGTATACATGGGCCGGACAGCATGCATGCGGCGGCTAAGCGGGTAGAAGGTTAACGGCTCATGGACGTGATGGGATTAGTCAATCAGGAGAATAACAGGGCAGCCTGTAAGAAGCTTGCAGCTGTTAGAGCAAAGACAAATTGACCAAACGAGTGGCAGAATCAAAAAGGGACATCGGGAGCTAGGTGCAGAGTGAGAAGTCCCTGCAGGTCTCGCTCACCTGACAGCGTGTGGGAGAACAGAATTAGCGCGATTGAGCTAGGCTGCACCCCTGCAATCATCTCCGACAGAGCAATCGGGCTGTCGCCATTGGAACCACGCATGTCGACCAAAAGGGAGAAGTGATGGAGAAAGAATGAGGCTAGAACTCTGATATGGTACGGATACTCACCCACCTTTTTTTTTCTTGTAGCCTCTCCTGGATGCTGCATCGCTTCTGCCATTGCCTTGCCCAATGTCCAATGCCATCGAATCAGAGGCAGAGCCCAACGGTTGTTGGAACACAATATATTCCCGGCCTGGTCGCAGACGCATTTGGGACCTGGCAGCTTAACATCCGGCGCACTGCATGATACTTTGTTTTTTTCTTGTCAACATTGCGTTTTTCCCTCCTTCTTCAATTCCAATCGCAGCTTCTGTAAATAGGTAAACAAACCTGCAGCTGCGCCATATCCTACCCCGCGTCGTGGCCTCTCATGGGTCTTAGTATGATGCCGACAGCGAAGAAGAAGCTGGGCGCAATCGGGATATTTACACGGCACAGTGGGTCTTCATCATCTGGAGGAGAGACTGTCGTCACTCCCAGACAAAAAGGACAAAAAGAACAAAAAGGAGGAACGGTGGGCGTGCCGGCGACACCCACACGCAGCAGCGCGTTGGCCGCACCGGGAAATAATGGATCTCTTCAACAACCCCTTGCAGCGCAAACTCAACCAGCCCGCCATGACCACGCGACGAACCATGCGCATCACTCGCAACTGCCGCAGCTACCACAGCTACCACAGTTACCACAGCTATCACAGCTGCAACCCCCGCCAGAAATTGTGTCCGACCCGGATCGACACCAGTCCGTAAGACAAGACACGCCTACAGTTACCCGATCGTTACGGCTGCCGAAATTTGGGCGGGCCGCGTCCAACACGCAGAGTTATCCTCCCGCGCACGCACAGCATTTCCATCCAATGCAGCGTACAAGGACTTCGGCCTCGGATTCGGCGGCGCGTGAAGCTCCGCGAACTTCCAACGCCCAGAACGCGTGGGAGGATTCGACAGTGGCTTCCATGTTCAACGATGCTGCTTCGGATAGGACCCAGACGCGCCAGACGAGTCATGGCCGCCATTACAACGAACCTCCCGCGTATCAGCGTCAACAGCAACCACAACAACAGCCACCACAGCAGCAAAAGCAGCCAGAGAGCCGGTTACCACACCCTCCTCCTTTGCCGATAACTCGTGGCAGGTCGCTAAAGGCACGGCAACCGCTAGATCAACAGCAGCAGCAGCCACAGCAACAGCCACAGCAACAACAACAGCAACAGCAACAGAAGCAGCAGCAAAATGGACGTGATGAGAACCTACCGTTTGTTATCGACGAGGGAGGTGTACTCAAAGTCATCCCACCTACCGCCCAGATCCCACCCGCTCCCGTCGTAGCTCCCCTCCACCCCATCTCGGGCAACATTTCGATTGACGGCACCAACAGCGAGGATTTATATCAGGATGAGCCGCAACCATTCGATACACCCACCAAGAACGGTGGGCTGCGACGGACTCGACTCCCCTACCGAGACAACCGCGAGTACAAGACCGGTCCATACTCTCCCGGCAGTCGAAGCGGATACTCACCAACCCGCGGTGCCGAAAACCTGGCCATGTCCCCGGAGCGGGCTGCAGAAGCAGGTGAACATCTTGAACAAGTCCGGATCGAGGAACGACGCAGGCGAGATCGAGAGCGACAGCTCGAGCGGGACCGCGAACTCAAAAGGCAGAAGGAGAGGGAAGAGAAGGAGCGAGAACTCGCACTGAAACGCTCAACTTTATTCGCCGACTTGGAACCAATTGACTTTGACGATCCATCCTTCAATGACACCCGAGCGGCAAATTTTGCTCCGACGAGCGGTGCTGACCCCGAGGACATCTCCTCCGAGCCTGCTCCCACTTTCCGCACACCCCGAGCAAACCGGAACCTCCCTCCTCCAGGCGTCCTCCCACTCCAGTTGAAGCAACTCCCCATCGGCCGATCAAACAGCCGAAGAGTAAAAGAACCAACCACCATCCTCCCTATCCCCCCCAGCGCGCAACCCAAATCTCTAAAACGCCGTATCAGTCTGGACTACAACGACGCAGAGCTACACGCCATGAAATTCTCAGACCTACGCAAACAGGCGTTTGATTACGATCCGCAAGCCGCGGCGCTCCAGCAGACCGCTGTACCGCCGACGGGCGGCAGTCTAGAGGAGCGGATGGAGCACTACAAGACTAAGGGAAGCATCGATCAGCACGAATTCTTCACGAGGATGACGGTGGACGAGTGGGATGAGGCGGGCGATTGGTTCTTGGAACAGTTTAGTAACGTGGTTCAGAAGATCAAGAAAGCCCGAAAGGCAAAGAGGACTTTGATGACGCAGTTTGAGGATGAGATTGCTGTGAGGGAGGAGGCGGTCAGGGCCAAGACGGAAGGGATTGGGAAGACGCTGGAGGAGTTGAAGCAGGAGGGTCAGACGATGATGGAGGGAAAGGATATGGATTTGGAGTTTTGAGAGGGTCAACAGAGGGCTTGGGCGTTGTGTTGAAGGAATAACTGAATGAACAGGTGTTGCAGGCACTTGGAGGCGTGCACGTTCTGGCCGAGTGTGTGTTGATACGTCATGGATCTCCCCGAAACAATCAGTTTCTGTTCTGATCTTCGGTTATTTCTTTTTTTTTTTTTTGATGTTTTCAGATTTGGACTGGTTCGGGAAGTACGGTATACTAACGACTTTTTTTTTTTTCTTTCTTGACGAATTATGATTAACGACAAATTTGCAAGAGTACATACATTTCAAATTTTTTTTTTTTTTTAAAAAAAAAAAAAAAAAAAACACATTTACGAATTGACGAACGGGAAACCAAAAAAACAAAGAGAGAATATTCTTACGACTTGATGACGCCTGAGCTGGGAGAACAACAGGACCGGTTCGATACGACAAAAGGATCTTTTTTTCAATTTTTTTTAAAAAATTTTTTTTCATGAACTCTATCACTTTTCATGTTCATAGCAACCTAACCTACCTAATTCACAAATAGGTAAAACCCTACTTCTAGTTTTTTTTTTTTTTTTTTTTTGGGAAACTTACTTTCTCATCTCAACCTTCCCCCCTAGGTTTTATTATATGACAACGCTCTCAACCACCTTCCTATCCCTCCCAACAACCATACGCAACTGACAGCCCTTTTTGTTTGGGTCACCCTTGAAAACCCCTTCCCTGACGCCCTCCTCGTATAATTCATAAGCCGGATAATACCCGTCAACAAACTTGACGACCTGCTCGTCGGTCATGGCGTTGATATCCCCCCTTTCCCTCCGGAGCTGACGTTCCTGCTCGATCCTCCAGTCGTAAACCCACTCGAGGTTTTGGGCATCGATGTGGACGAAGGCGTCGAACGTGTTCCAGACGGGCTCGTACAGCGAGAGGGCCGAGTTTACGAATTCCAAGTGGGCGAGGGTGTGGTTGTGGAGGGTCTTGGCGTCGGGCGAGAGGAATTTGGATTCGAGGGTCTGGCTTGGGAGGGGGCGGAAGCCTACCAGCCAGCCTTCCAGTATCAGGATCTGGGGAGGGGAAGCGACCGACGTCCAGGTTGAGGGCGGGGAGCGGTCCCCTAGGCCCGAGTAGGCGGATTTGTTGTAGGATGGTATTGGGATTGGGGTTGGAGAAGGGGAGGATGAGGAGGAGGAGGAGGAGGAATATGAGGGTGAGAGGATGGAGGTGAGGAAGGTGGTTAGTAAGGGTATGTCGTGCGTTCCTGGAAAACGAGAGGTTTAGAAGCAAATAAAAGGGGGGTTGTAAAAAAAAAAGGGGGGGGGGGTGAACTAACCGGGCTCTCCGCGGTATTGTATGAGGGCGTTGTCCGGGTGGGCGGCGGCCAGAGCTAGCTGGTCGGCATGCGTCAGGTAGAAATCGTCGATGCTCACGACGAGGGTCGAGAGCCCCTCGCGCTGCTCGAGCGTGTTTGCGAGGGCGCGGACCAGGGTGGTTTTGCCCACGCCCTGGACGCCGTTGAGACCGATCACGAAGGGACGGGCGTGGCCGGGGGATTGGAGCCTGGATTTGTGGGCTTGGACCTGGGAGAGGATAAAAGGGATGCAGATTGGGGACTTGTCGTCGATGATTCTCGTTTGGAGGACTGGGATGTCGGGGGTTGCGGCCATGGTGGTGGCTTCTGGATTTTTTTTTCTGTTTCAAAAAATTCCGAAAATGGGGGGGGGGTTGTTAAAAAAGGTGGGAAATTTTGACTTTTGACACGATGTAATTATATATAAGCTTTTAATAATAATTGACAACGATGGGATTTTATTTTTTACTGTACATACATATAAAAATGTCAGAAATCCTTAAAAAAAAGCCAAGTTCGTGTGTGGGACCTGCAGAAGTGCAGCTTTTTTGATCTTCAATGCTTCTTTTGAAGCTTTGGGAATCCCTGAAAACGATGACGACAGAGCTTGAGAGCTGGTTGTGTGGGGGTGGGGGGGTAAGGAAAGGTGTGGGGATGCAAATAACATATACATACAAATCTTTGAAAGTTTTATGCAAGCATTTCCCCATATATACGTACTTAGTTGTGCACAGACTGCGATGTAGGCCAATGGGAGATTTCCTCGTTGGCCATCCTCGGTGACGGGCGGCGGCCACCTACCGGCAATCGGACCAGGAAATCACCGGCTCCGAGAGGAAGAAGGTTTCCCACGCAGGTCGTCAAGATGGGTTCTAGGCACGGCATTGTACTAGTATAATAAATCCTCGGTCCCTGGCATTGCAGGCTCCGCTATAATACTCCATCAAGGCGTGGGAAGAAGTTGATGCACCTCTTGGCATCCTTTTAGGAATTCACATCAAGCAGCAAACAGTTCCAGAAAGTTTTGACCTCGCTTGTCATTCCAAAAAAACACGACTCATGTGACGGGCACTGGGATCATTCCAGCACATGTCCAGATTTGGCCTCCACCAAGTCCGCCAGCGCCAGGTGCTTGCAGTAGAGCGATACCTTTTGCACTAGGATCCATCCTTTGGGCGGGATTGGCCGCATTTGTAACACACACAAGGGTAAATACATAACGGGATTCGATGAACGGAGTATTGTTGCTCATCAGGTTGATGGGTGATTGAACGGGGAAACAACCATCAAATGCCCCAGACTAATTTTACCGAGAAAAAAAAAAACAAAACCGTATAGGTTTCAAGCATTCTGGAAGATGAAAGAAAACGGAATTTACCCTAGACAGTTGGAAATGTTTGCAGCGTAATTAATGGGGAAAAGCTCTCCCGAATGCCCGTTGGGAGAGGTTGAGAACGGGCCAAAATGCATGTGAAGGAAATGCTGGAGAAAGGCTGGGCCTAGCGAACCCCCCGCTCTCGGCAAAACGACCAGTGGGGTGGAATGGAACACGGCCATTGGCAACCGTGTTGCCTCGGCTTAGCAGCCCGGCAGCGCTGGGGTGCGTGTTGGGGCGTGCTGTGGTCACTTGCCGACGTCAAAAGACAGCTCCTTTTTAAGAAGTGCAATGCATCCGGTTCAATTGTAACGAGTTTCAGTCCTACTCGTCATCTGTCATCTGTGTTTTTGTTTTTATTTTTTATTTCTCCTCCCCGCTCATACCCATTTATCACGAGCACGACCACCTCACCTCGTTCTCCTCCACATCACACAATTACGCACACGCACACATACACACAGACAACATGGCGGAACAGTTGAGATTCGACGGCCAGGTCGTTGTCGTCACCGGCGCTGGCGGCGGTCTCGGCAAGGCATATGCCACTTTCTTCGGCTCCCGCGGAGCGAGCGTTGTGGTCAATGACCTGGGCGGGTCTTTCAAAGGCGAGGGCAATGACACCAAGGTTGGTAGCTACGAAAAAAACAAAAACCGGGATAAGCTCGAGATGGCGTGAGGGAGTGGTGGGCTAACAACCGTTTTCTTCATAGGCTGCCGACGTCGTCGTTAACGAGATCAAGGCTGCTGGCGGAAAGGCCGTCGCAAACTACGACAGCGTCGAGAATGGTGACAGGATTATTGAGACGGCCATCAAGGCTTTCGGCCGCATCGATATCCTCATAAACAATGCCGGTATCCTCCGCGATGTCAGCTTCAAGAACATGAAGGATGCCGATTGGGACCTCATCTTCAGCGTCCACGTCAAGGGCAGCTACAAATGCGCTCGCGCCGCATGGCCTCACTTCCGCAAGCAAAAGTTCGGTCGCGTTATCAACACGGCCTCGGCTGCTGGTCTCTTCGGCAACTTTGGCCAGAGCAACTACTCTGCCGCCAAGCTGGCCATGGTCGGCTTCACCGAGACTCTCGCCAAGGAGGGTGCCAAGTACAACATTATCTCCAACGTGATTGCTCCCATCGCCGCCAGCCGCATGACCGAGACCGTCATGCCCCCAGACGTTCTCGCTCTCATGAAGCCCGAGTGGGTTGTGCCTCTTGTTGCCGTCCTCGTCCACAAGAACAACACCAGCGAGTCTGGCTCCATTTTCGAGGTTGGTGGTGGCCACATTGCCAAGCTCAGATGGGAGCGGTCCAGCGGTCTCCTGCTCAAGGCCGATGACAGCTACACTCCTAGCGCCATCATCAAGAAGTGGGACAAGGTTACCGACTTCTCCAAACCCCAGTACCCCACCGGCCCTAACGACTTCTTGACCCTCCTCGAGGAGTCTCAGAAGCTCGGCCCCAGCGAGCAGGGCGAGAAGATCGACTTCACGGGCCGCGTTGCCCTTGTTACCGGTGGCGGTGCCGGCATTGGCCGCGCTTACTGCTTGGCCTTTGCTCGCGCTGGTGCTTCCGTCGTTGTTAACGACCTTGTCAACCCCGATGATGTCGTTAACGAGATTAAGAAGATGGGCGGCAAGGCCGTCGGTGCCAAGTTCTCCGCTGAGGACGGTGATGCCGTTGTCAAGGCTGCCATTGATGCCTTTGGCCGTATCGATATCGTCATCAACAACGCCGGTATCCTGCGCGACAAGGCCTTCACCAACATGGATGACAACCTCTGGGACCCCGTCATGAACGTCCACGCTCGTGGCACCTACAAGGTCACCAAGGCTGCCTGGCCCTACTTCCTTAAGCAGAAGTACGGCCGCGTTGTCAACACCACTTCTACCAGCGGTATCTATGGCAACTTTGGCCAGGCCAACTATGCTGCTGCTGTAAGTTTTTTACGTTCCGTAACTCAAAACAATCGCCTCAAATGTATACTAACTCGTCTGTGTGTAGAAATGCGCCATTCTGGGCTTCTCCCGCGCCCTCGCCCTTGAGGGTGCCAAGTACAACATCTATGTCAACACCATTGCCCCCAATGCCGGCACTGCTATGACCAAGACCATCCTTCCCGAGGAGCTCGTCCAGGCCTTCAAGCCTGACTACATTGCTCCTCTCGTCCTCGCTCTTTCCAGCGACAAGGTCCCCAACCCTACCGGTGGCCTTTACGAGGTTGGCAGCGGCTGGGTTGGCCAGACCAGGTGGCAGCGCACCGCTGGCCACGGCTTCCCCGTCGATGTGCCCCTTACCCCCGAGGAGGTTGTCAAGCACTGGAACGACATCATTACGTTTGACGGCCGGGCCGACCACCCTGAGAAGACTCAAGACAGCTTGTCTAAAATCATGGCGAACATGGAAAACAGGACTGGCGAGGGCAAGAAGGTATGACACCCCGTCTAATTTGACCTTCCAAATTTGCTTCTTGTTTTCTTTTTTTTGCCTGTACCATAGCCATATAGTGTGTACAATACATAATGACCGGATGATGATATATATTTTCTCTCTCTCTCTCCTCAATGACACAAACGAGAGAAAATTTGTCTTCTAACCAAATGTGTGCCCCTTGTTACAGAGTGGATCAAACCAATACCTTGAAGCCCAACAAAAGGCTCTCCAGACCGAGAGCAAGGGCACCGAGTTCACATACACCGAGCGCGACATCATGCTTTACAACCTCGGCATCGGCGCCAAGCGCAACCAGCTCAACTATGTTTTTGAGGGTGCCGAGGACTTCCAAGTCATTCCTACCTTCGGCGTCATCCCCCCCTTCGACACCGAGTTCCCCTATTCCTTTGACGACCTCGTCCCCAACTTCTCGCCCATGATGCTTCTCCACGGCGAGCAGTACCTCGAGGTCAAGAAGTATCCCATCCCCACTGCCGCTAAGCTCATCTCGAAGGGCAAGCTCCTCGAGGTTGTGGATAAGGGCAACGCCGCCATCGTCAAGCAGGCCGTCTCCACCACGCACGCCGAGACGGGCGAAGAAATCTTCTACAACGAGATGACCGTCTTCCTTCGCGGATGCGGCGGGTTCGATGGACAGAAGAAGCCAAAGGACCGCGGCGCCTCGACGGCGGCTAACAAGCCCCCCGCTCGGGCTCCCGACTTTGTTGTCGAGGAGAAGACCACCGAGGAGCAGGCGGCGCTCTACAGGCTGAGCGGCGACTACAACCCCCTACACGTCGATCCCGCCTTTGCAAAGATGGGTGGGTTCAAGGTGCCCATCCTTCACGGCTTGTGCTTCTTTGGTATCGCCGGCAAGGCCGTCTACGAGAAGTTTGGCAAGTTCAAAAACGTCAAGGTCCGGTTCGCCGGTTCCGTGCTCCCCGGCGAGACCTTGGTGACCGAGATGTGGAAGGATGGCAACAAGGTGATTTTCCAGACAAAGGTCAAGGAGACTGGCAAGTTGGCGATTGGTGGCGCGGCTGCTGAGTTGCTTTAAAAAAACAAAGCGGGGGGAAATAAAGATATGATGATGATGAGGGTGATGGATCGGTGATGGTTATAAACCGACCACCACCCCCCCCCCCCACCCTTTTTTTTTTTCTTTTGGAAAAGTTTTTTTTGTATAGTATAATGGGTAACGGGACTATTTTCTTTCTGACAAATTTTTTTTCATTTTCTTTGGTTATATAGGTGAACCAGACACCTAGAATAAATTTGAATCAATATCTCTTTTCGATGATAACCTACCTACGTGCCTTGATAAGACTGAAATGATTCGAAATGGCTTAAGGGTTTCTAAATAAATTAGCTGGGCTCCTCTCATGACCATTCATATACGTACGTACGTACGTAACATGGATTCAAGATAATGGGTCCGAATAAAGAAAACAGAGCTGTTAGGGCCATTCCGCTATCCACTCTTAACAAAAACCCTCCCCCCTCCCCATCCCCCCGTTTTCCTGCAGCTGTTGAATTGTTAAGCGCAACCCATGAGAACAGCTTCCGAGACACCAAACGTCAGACACCCCAAGAAATAAATGCCAAGTTTCCGATCAAAATGTCAGCCAGGCTTCAACAAGCGGCGAGGGAGAGAGGGCAGTTTGAAACAGGAATTAAAGGATTTAGAACTTTTCTCATTCAATATACATATAGATATATTATTGCTTCTACTGTTTACTCCATAACCCGATAACCATTCAACTACAACAATCCCGTCCCCCTTCCTACTACTGTTTCTCCCATTTTCTACTTCTCCGTCTCCCAAACACTCTGAACCTTTGCCGCCTCATCAGCAGCAACCGACACCGGCAGCGACGGACTCTTTGATCCCCCTCCGCGTCCTTTTTCTTCTTCTTCTTCTTCTTCTTCTTCTTCTTCCTCCTCCTCCTCTTCAATCATCTTTTCCTTTTTATTTCCCCCATTAACACCAGCAACCACCTCCTCGATTCCTCCTATATCATTTCCCTCGGGAATGGTGTCGGCAGATAACGGTCTCCTCCTTCTCTCAGGGCTATTACCAACACTACTTGCGGTCGACAGTACGCTCACGCTCTCCACACTAGCCACCGAGCCCCTGTTCAGCGGCCTTCTCTCCCCCATATCCGGCTCCTCTGGCAACCGACTATAATTCGTTCCGATATTCGGAACAGTCCTCGACGAAGAAATCGATGTCCTCCCTTCCTTCTCCAACATTACATCCGCCGAGGAAGTACTCAAAGTACTCATCTGCGACATCCTGTTGCTATTCCTGCCCTTCACCCATCCTGAACCCCAACCACTTCCTCCACTCGCTTGCGCAGTGTTGCTCCCGCCGCTATCGCTTCCTCCCCCTCCGCCCCAAGCCTTCCTCCTCTTCTCCCCGGCCCAGCTAGCCCAACTGTTTACAAACGCTCCGACCCCAGCCTTGGCGCTGCCAGGTTCTGGCGTTTTATCCCCACTATTCTTCTCCTTCTCCTTTTCGGCTGCTTGCAACTCGGCCTTCTCGTGCTCCATCCTGGCCTCCTCGGCCTTTCGTCTCTGAGCCTCTCTCATAGATTCCATATCCGCATACAGCTTATTGAAAATACTGCTAGCTTTTTCCTTGCCCGCCGCCAGGTTCCTTCCCAACGCTTCTTTGCCCTGAGCGAGCTTCTCGTCCCAATGCATGTCCTGCACCTGCTGAGTGATCCTCCTCTGAACGTCCTCAATAGTTAACCCGCCCGCGCAAGGGTGTTTAGGTTCAACAATATCAAACAAATGTTCTTCGGTGTGGCTATTCCAGATTCGGTAGTTTTCGGTTCTTGACCAGGCTTCTATAAAGTCGATACCAAAGTCGTGGGACGGGTCTCCCTCGATATAAGGGAGCAGCATCTTGGGGTTGTTGGTGTGTTTGGCTAGGTAATTGTGATACTTGGCCGAGGAAATGAGCGAGAGCAAATACTCCTCGAATTGGACTCGGATGAACTCCTCGCTGCCGACGTAGCCCATAGTCTTTGGCCGGCTCGGGTTCGCTTCGTCCCACGTGTCGTTGACATTTTGCGTAATGAAATCTATCCATCGCCGGTCAGGGGTTGATAGGGTCAGGGCGGCTTTGAGAGATGTGGACGTGACGTTTATTGTGTCTTCGTCGAGGTTGATAAGGATGTCGCTGTATCGGTCCTTTTGCTGAAGGAGCAAGGAATTTGTGCTGCCTACAATGTATGATTTGGTACCGAAATCGGCCAGGATGTCTAGCTGTTGCAAGGGTGTGTATGGTCCGTACAAACTTCCCTGTAGATGTGGTTAGTGTTGTCCTTGAGTAATTCAGAGGGAGAGAGGGATATGAACACATACTTTGCCGAAAATTTGTAATGGCAATCCCATGTATGCCAACAAGGAATTTCGATCACTGGTCCGTAAGCTCGTTGGCCGTTGGAGATTCTTCTCGTAATTGTCTAGTTCGGGGCCGGCAGAGTCTTGCAAGTTGCGAAGGAGACCGGGTATCAGTGATACAAGTGAAAATTGAGTCAAACACAACCGTTCGCAACGAGTGCCGAAAAAGAGCATCTATCAACACCCAACACGGTTAGGTCTTCATCATCATCATCATCAAAGAGGGGGGGAGTGGGCACAATCAGCGGGAATAAAGTACCTTGGGTTGCAACAGACAACATTTCAACAGCACAAGCGTCTGCCACTTGAACTCGCGGACCAGCTCCCTCAAGCTCAGTCCCAGGTACTGATCTCTGTCCTCATCCTCATTCATCATCCCCCTCTCCTTTTCATCCGCCAAGCTCTCTTGGAATCGCTTTAGAATCTCGGTGTCCGTAAACTCCCTCTGCGCGAACCAGGCCTTGGTCACCACGCTCAGCCGCTCCCTAAGCATTCCAAAGTACTGCGGGCTATCAGCAATGACCACCACGGCCTTTTGCACCGTTGACCTCGTCACGTCGGCCGGTCTGTTTATCAATTGGGACGCATCCATCTGTCGTGTGCATGATATACCGAAGAGGGACGTTGCCGGGGCCGAGTCGGTCGCGGGGCGCAGGAGGGTGAAGTAGGAGAAGTCTTCTGTCAATCTGGAAGGTTTCTTGTGCGTCAGCAGATGACTTTTGGAGGTGCTACTTGGCAAGGGTTAAACATACGCATGCGCACCATCACTGAGCGCCATGAAGGGTAACAAACCCCAGTCGTATTCAACAGCCGGATCGCGCCCCTCCTCTACACCGAACCACTTCTCGACTTCCGGACCGCGCGCATGATGAAAGTCGACGACCGATACCAGCGGGATGAAGTGCTGCCTTGAATTATTTTGGGGAGGCGGCGTCCCGGATTTGGGCGTGGGAGGGACTGACATTGTGCCGGTGCCGGTGCTGGGATTCGCGCTGGTGTTGCTGTTGGTGGTGATGGGTGATGGTGGGCAGGTAAGCTCCTCAAAGCTTCTTCGAGCGGCAGCGGCTATAATCTAGACAATGCCATGAAATTCATCCGTCTCTCGTCCTTCCCGGTTCGATTCGTCTCGATCCCAGATTTGTATCCAGTGGTTGCGGAGATCTGATCAACAAGGCCAGGGCTTGTCTTGCAGGTTGTCGATTCCTTGGCCCTGTGCCCGAGTGATTGATTTTGCTTGTCAATCGGGCAATTGGCGGGGTTCAGTATAGATTCTCAAATCAAAGGCCTTTCTTGTCCGAGCGTATTATAACCTTGCTTTCGTTCAATCGTTCAGAAGGGGGTTTCCCAGCCAGGAGTTGGGGAATGATAATGTTTAACAGATTCCTTTTTTTTTTTTTTTTTTCAGGGTCGGCCGGACAAGCAAAGATCTTCCCACAAGCTATTACAAGCTGGGACCGCTACAACAAAAAACTTGCCAAGCTCTTTGCCGAGCGTGTCTTCGTCTGCAAACTGTAAATTGCGGAGAGGGGCAGCGGTTGACAGTTGGACAGGTGACAGCAAAGCGAACTTACGGGATGATGACACCGAAAAGAATTGCTCCCTACCATCAATCTACTTTTGTAAAAGAAAGTGACCAAAACTACAGTGATATACCAAGGAAATAACAAGGCTATTATTATCATCAAACCATTCAAGTCAATTGAAAAATGGGGCCAACAACAGGCGGTCAAGGCCAAGCTTCTGTCCTTCTCAACCACGCACTCTCTCCCTCTCTTCAAAATCAATGAGTGACGTGGTGATGTGGGTTGGTCGGTAATGCTCTGCTTGGGCCCCGCCCCCCGGTCCCGGCGGGTAGCACGGCCGCAAATCGGTTTTGCTGAAACACAATACCATTTGACGCACGCTGGCAAATCACCTAAACCTTTGGAGCGCTCACCACCAGTCATGTCACCACATCCACCTCAGCTTACCCTTTTATAGTTCGGTTGCTTTCGACTGATCAGCCAATTGATTAGTCCTATCAATCGAACATGGATATTTGTAAACAAATCATTGATATCTCGTTGAACCAAATGCATAAGTAGTATGCCGATCAAAAAAAGAATATAAAAAATAAAATAAAAATTGGTGGAGGAAAGGAAAACAGAAAGAAGCAAAATGGTACAGGCAACGAAAGAGAAGAGAGAGAGAGAGAGAGAGAAAGAGAGAGAGAGGAAGAGGGGGGGGGGGGCTTATACTCCTTCCGGCGAAAATTTCGGCCCGTTTTTGTTTTATAAAAGGCAAGAACGAACAGCAGCAGCAATACCTAGAAGTGAAGCTATTCCCGAAAATTGGGCACAAACACAACCCACCCAACCCCACCAACACCAACACCACACACCTGGTCCACAGCCAATCCAAATCACGTATTGCCCCTGTTTCCTCCCCTCCACCCTCCTTTCCTCACTCACTCACTACCATTCACTCTAAAAAACCACCATTCTTAGGGTAAAAATCTTAAACATGCACACATACACACGAGATATTCACCTTATCGCCATACCCCAGCCTGTCCCCCATTGCAAACAAGTCGAATCCCTTTTGTCAGAAAAAAAAAAAAAAAAAAGTGGTACTGTGCGTATAAATTCATACATTGTAATTATGTGATACCAATCCACGTACCAGTTCAAAATATAGTCGATAATTTAGAGGCTGCGCTCGCAAATAGAATGACAAAGCAGAGATGGGGAAGTCGAGCAAAGATAATCAGAAGAGGAGTGGGTAATCAAAACTTGAAAATAGAAATAAACCACAAGGCAGATGTTCCAGACTCTGTTGCTTCGAGCCTGCATATAAAACTGTCGCCATTTATCATTCCATCTTTTGAACTCCCAATTCTCGCAATTGATGACCTTGGAAAATGTATCATACAAAAAAAAAGAAGAGAAAGATATAGCATGATTCTCAAATTCGTGGGCATCATTATAATAGAGAAAAAAAAAAAACCTGCAGAAAAAAAAAAAAAAGAGATAACTGAACGACTATGATGATTTCTCTTTACTCCCCTTCCTCTTTGTTTTATACGTTCCTGCACCCACCCAATCCCCTAGATAGGTATCCCCATTAACCGAAACCCCGTTTACCTGGCCGTATATCCCGCTTTGCCTTTCCCTGTATGTTTTACCCAAGCCCAAACTCTCATTGCCCAAGACCGTAAACCTCACCTCCCTCCATGGTCTGACCAGACTCAATGTTATGGTAATCCAAAATCTCGGAGTACCTGCCACAATGGATTAGCACAAAAAAGGTCCCCTGGCCCAAAAGATAAAGCAATGCAAAACTCACATCATGATCTTCCATGTATCGACTGGCAAATCGGCATCATTGAAGCTCCAGTCGAACTTGACCTCAGCAACCGGCTCATCTGTTGGGTCATGGTACGGCGCAAGGTATTCGTGCGACAGCGCCTCGGTGGCTGTTATCCGCTTCTTGGGGTCGAAGACCAGCATGCGCTCGAGAAGGTCAATCGCTGGGGGGTCGGCGTTCCTGAACTTATTCTTGAGAGGTTGTCGTTCCCTCTTGGGGAGGGACTTGACGAATCTGAGGGTCTGTTTGCAGGTGGACATTAGTATACTAGCAAAACCGACTAAAATTTCCTCTGGAAAAACTCACGTTCTCGCTCGCAATGGTGTTGATGACATCATCGGGAGGGGTGCCCAGCAACTCAGTGATGATGGAGAACTGGTTGACGTGATCCTTGCCAGGGAAGAGAGGCTTGCCCTCGAGCATCTCAGCAAAGATGCAGCCTGCGCTCCAGATATCCACCTCGACATCGTACTTTTGCCACGTGAGCATGATTTCGGGGGCGCGGTAGTATCTGGTCGAGACGTAGCCGGTCATCTGAGGATCTTGGATACGGGCGAGACCAAAATCGCAAATCTTCAAGTCGCAGTTTTCGTTGACGAGGATGTTGCTTGGTTTCAGATCGCGGTGGACGACTCCTGCCGAGTGAACGTATTTGAGGCCGCGCTACATTCATTACATGTCAGCGCCTTGTCCATCAGAGAGTTATCGGAGTCCTCCCCCCCCCCCCCCTTTAGCCATAAATAATACATACCATGATCTGGTAGAGGAAATATTGAATGAATTGCTTCTCCAGCGGTCTGGAGGTCAGCAGTCTGTGAAGATCGGTTCCGAGTAGTTCGGTGACAAAGTAGCTGAGGTATTGGGTTAGCGACATTTATTGACCCCAAACGGAGTGGCTTTGAAACACATACATGTCTTCCAGTGGCGAGATGAAGATATCACTGAGGGAAATAACGTTCTCGTGCTTGAGGTGCTTGAGTAGCTTGAGTTCTCTGTAGGTTCTCTTGGCAAGAACTGGTGTGCTGAATGGCTTCATAATCTTCTTGATGGCAACATTGGCACTGGTGAGCTGGTCTTTGGCGGAACAAACCAATCCAAAGGCGCCCATGCCGACGGGCTGTAGGTCGGAATACCTCGAGGTGATCTCGAAGGTGGTTCCGAAGATCTGAGCGCGAACAAATTCAGCCATTTTTGAGAGATTTTGGTTCTTCAGTTGTAATTAGTCTGTAAAAGCGAGGGACAGAGGGCTACGAGAGTTCAGGTTTGCGGTATTCGTAATGTGGCGACAGATCGCGCTGCGGTTGACCGAAGACCGGAGGGAGTCGTAGCAGCAGCGAAATTGCGAGTGAGGGGCAAGCCGTGTTGCGATGCTGTGTCAGGTCGTTTCTTCTCGAGGGCGACGCTAGAGAGGGACAGGGACAATTGCGGTGCGACTGGGGAAGTTGTGGGGTTGAATTGAGGGGGGGGGGGGGCAGTGGGACCAAGTTTGGGAGGCTTCGTGTGGTCTGGAATGCACGCTGTACAATAAGGTAGGTAAAAAGTTTAGCTAAGGATCTCGCGGCGGAAATACAGTGGGAGACAAAAAAAAATGTGGCCAGCCCGCCCACTTACCCGCAACCAGTGGCAGCCTTTCTCCTAGTGGGTAGAATGCAAGGACCGACTCGGGTCTTCCGTTGCTCGTCAAAGGGCCGGCGTGAAGACGACTAATAGGGGTTCGAGAGCTACAAGTTCGAAATAACTCCTCGAGAAGTTTCTTGTCGAGCTAGGGTCAATTTTGTCGTGCCTTCGTCGCAATGCGGTACACAGTTCTCTCTGGTCAAAAGGTTACCGAGATCAGCGATGTCCCTTTCCCCCGCAGTGCCTAATTGGCAGGCAAGAAGCAGCCGCAGTTCAACACCACCACAGAGATCTGCAACGCAAACACACAAACGTACCGAATTGAGTTGTCGCCCTGATAGGTGACAATAGACGGTCTGTTGCAGGAAGGGCAGGAAAAAAAAGATGGAAGGGGGGAAAAAATGATGTGAAGCTCCCGGGACAAAAATAATTCATGGGTCAGGGGAAAGCGTGTTCAAGTAAATCTCAGGACGGGGGCCAAGCTGGCAGTTTAGCTGGGTGTCGGTGGCCTTGCTGGAACAGGGTGGGATGGTTGGGTTGGGTGGATGCGCTCGGGGATGCGACGCGGGGCATCCCATTGAGTGCTTGGAGAACAGGATATGGATCCGAATCTTTCAAATTCCATGCTTTAGGCTTTGCCCACTTTCCCGTCTCTTTTGCCAAACCACGTTGGACGAATGGGATGGGGGGATCGAGATCTGCCGCGCAAGGTCTGGGCTATAACATTTTCTTTGTGTGCCTTGCTATCAATGTCTTGCTATCGAATAGTCAAGGGGCAGATGGGTATTCTATCCATCGAAAACCTATGGGGTGATCGTATTAGTTTGTGTTATTTCTGCTCTTCTGCGCTCAGGGTCCTCATCCATCGATCATTGAGGGGTCTCCATCGCCGGCGGGCTCAACGGTTGCGCAAATCCGGCCAGTGCAACAGCAGAAATGGAGTGAATAATCTCGTCGGCGGGTTAAGGAGGGGTGCGGTTCCCAGCGATGACGTAGGTGATCAAGTGGGGCAGCCCACCCCCCCTCCCCTCAGACCCTTGTCGCAGTGCCGCTGCGATCCCAGCAAGCCGAAGCCCAATCCGACGATTCCCACCGGCCCCTGGAGAACTCATCAACATCGAGCAATTTGGTGTGCGATCGAACGGCTGTATCCTGGCTCAGACAGCTTGCAAATTTTCATGTATCGCAGTTCCCGTCACGAGGACTTATTTGCTCACCCAAGCTACAAATACAATGATAATTCCCGAAGACCTTTTTATCTTTTTTGGGCATGTCCGGAAAGCAAACGATATCCAAATCGGAGTGAATGCTCCGGAGCGTTTTGCAGAATCCGGAATGTACAAGTACCAAAAAGGCCATCGATATCACCTTATCATCTCATCATCCTCTCATCAAGAAGGGACCCTGAGAATCCATTGATCATCAGGGGCCACTGAGAAAGACAGACGGAAATAACATCAAAACATTTTCGGGATTCGGATAAGATCAGATTATACCATTCTTTTTGAGCCACCTGGAGTCCTCTTGGAGCATCAGCATCCCTCCCTTCCTCCCATCAACAGCCACATCGGCAGCAGAAGCTTCAACAGCATCAGGATACCCTGCCTGCATGCAATACATTCTAAACCCCTTGAAGAGTTTTTGTTAGGCCGTAACCTCGGACAAGGATTTTTTACGGCAACTATTTGAAGGTAAGAATTAAGCTTTAGTACCACGCGTTTTAACAACCAGAAAAAGCAATTTTGAAACACAGAATTTTCTTGGGGTTACTTTAAACTTTAGAGCCGTTTGGTTCCTTTTTTCTTCCCTGATATCTTTTATTTCTTTGTATTTTGGTTGTTGTTGAGCAGTGTATAAGAATACCTTTATGGTTTCTTCGGACGAAGTTCCACCCTAACAGACCTTTAAGGATTAGACTATAGTCTAACTCATGCACGGATCCCGTCAATATTCACCAATTCTAACCTCGACCAAAATGGCGTCTGAACACCCTCCCCGCCGCTAGGCCCAATGGATCGATGCGCGATGACGTCAACTCCCTGTTGCAGGCAACAACCCTGGAAAAGGGGACCACGACACGGCACGGAACGACGACATGGCGGCGCTACACACATGCCAACAACGATACCCCGAGTCCAAAAACCTCAAATCACACACTACACACTACGGATACCCTCCATATTCAAGGACGCTAGTGCTCCTCAAGTTCTCGTCCAACCCACAGTAATATCGGCACCTGATGACTGTTCGTCATTACCGTCATCATTATTATTTGATGAAGAATCCTGATGAATTCGAGTCCTCAACAGAAAAGAAACCTAGATACCTAATAGTCTAATCATTACTTTTACTCTTTGTGTCATCTTCTCGGAATACAGGATACCCAAGGTTACTTTGCAGCTTTTCCTGTTGTAACCCCCTCTTTTCACATCTCCATCGAAAAACAGGACCCCTGATCTGCTACGATGGAAAGCTGAACCTGCATGCTGTCAACTGATGATTCCCTTTTTGATGAACCAAACAAAAATCCTTGGCAGCACAGTTAACATCGATAGGTTTTTTTGTCAAAACCAAGGTACTGCACAAGCACATATGTATAATGCACAGTTTAACTACTACCCAAGACACTTTTTCAAACCATGTGTGTTTATGTGTGTGTTTGTGTGTGTGTGTGTGTGTGTGTGTCTCGTGTCTCCATATACGTACATAGCTTAATTACCAAAAAAAAAATTCAAAAAAAAATCATGATATGCATTTCTAAATTTACCACTTCATCCACAAGGGGAAAAGGCTGACTAAAATGGACCCAAGCAAATATCCACACAACTTAAAAAAAAAAAAAAAAAAAACACCCTTCACTCCATTTCTGACAGTTGGTGTGTTTTTCCGCGCCCCCCTCCCCTCGGGGGGAGGGGGGTGGTTATGGGTATTAAGCAGATCAACCAATACAAACCAAACAACGTTATAATTATTATTTATAATTAGCCCCAAATCACCTCCACTCATCTCATGACAACAAAGTGTTATTCTTCCTTGTATACTCTTCAAACATTGTAAACACCCCCTTCCTCCCTTCCCCTTTCCCACAGGCAAAAAAAAAAAAAAAAAAAAAGGGCCAGGTCCCAATTATTAAATGGTTTCTTCAAATCCAACAAACGCCTACCAACGCTAAGCTATATTTGAGCGATAACAGCATCTTATTCGCATCAATCAAAGTGAGGAAACGAGTATACAGCACTACGCACTCAATGTAAAGATCGGGTCAGCCTGGATGGGCATAGGGTAGGTCAACACATCATCATCAATTGCCATAAGACCGGAACCTGGAAATATAGGAAGCTCAACAGTACATGAATCATATTTCAGACTCGAATATTTGCAAAAAAAAAAAAAAGTAATAGCAATAGCAGAATCAATTCAATATTTCCTCCCCAAGAACCAAAAACTAGAGAGCTACCCGCCGTCATTCATTCCGATCCTTTATCCTAACAGGAGTTTTCATAACCTCGGCCTCCCGGGCCCAATCCCAGTTCCACATCCAGTCCACATGGCAGATCATATGCCTTTTGCTCTTCATCTCCGTCCTCCAGAGACCAAGCAAATTACGCCGCGCCTTTAGGAATCAACGGCTCAATGTTCCAAATACCATCAGCATACTCATTAATGCATCTATCCGAGCTGAAGAATCCCATCCTCGACACCGAAGTAATGCACTTGGTGATCCACTCCTCCTGGTTCCTGTAGGCCTCATCAACCAGGTCCTGCGTGTCCAGGTACGACTTGAAGTCGTCAGAGACGAGGTAGAAATCGCCATGGTCGCGGACGGCAGATATGAGGGCCGCAAAGTCCTGCATGTTGCCAAAGGTGCCCTTCTCAATCTCGGCAAACACCTTCTGCAGCTCGGGATCGATAGTGTGACGGCCGTAGGTGTGCGCGTGACGAAGGTCCTCGACCTCCTCAGACAGGGTACCAAAGAGGAAGATGTTGTTCTCGCCAATTTCGCGCGTGATTTCAATGTTTGCACCGTCGCAAGTTCCAATGATGAGACCGCCATTGAGAACGAACTTCATGTTGCTGGTACCCGAGGCCTCGGTACCGGCAGTCGAGATGTGCTCGCTGAGATCCGATGCCGGGATGATGATCTCGGCCTTGCTCACGTTGTAGTCCTCGAGGAACACAACCTTGAGCAAGTCGCCAATGTCCTTGTCCTTGTTGACGACGCTGCCGACATTGTTGATCAGGTGAATGATCTGCTTCGCCATCCAGTAGCCGGGTGCAGCCTTGCCGCCAAAGATGGCGACACGCTTCTGCTGCTTGGCGCGCTCCTGGGGAGACATAGCCTTGAGCCTAAGGTAACGGTGAATGACACCAAAGATGTTGAGCTGCTGGCGCTTGTACTCGTGAATGCGCTTGACCTGGACATCGAACAGAGCAGTTGGGTCGACGTCGATGCCGGCGCTGGCCTTGATGTGCTTGGCAAGGCGGACCTTGTTGGCATGCTTGATGTCAGCCCACTCCTTGCGGAACGCCTTGTCGTTCACGTGGAGTTCGATCTTGTTAAGCTCGTTAAGGTCCGTCAGGAAGTTCTTGCTGCCAGTCTTGCTCGAGATGAGCTCAGACAGGCGGGGGTTGGCCTGGTGGAGCCATCTGCGAGGAGTGATGCCGTTGGTCACGTTGGTGAACTTGTCGGGGCCAAAGATCTCGACGAAGTCCTTGAAGATGGTGGTCTTGATGAGATCTGAGTGCAGCTCAGCGACGCCGTTGACCTTGTGAGAGCCGACGATGGCGAGGAATGCCATGCGCACCATCTTGGGCTGCGACTCCTCGATGATGGAGACGCGTCCAAGAAGGTCGCGGCTGTCGGGGAACTTGCGCTCAACCGACTGGAGGAAGAAGAGGTTGATGTCGTAAATGATCTGAAGGTGGCGAGGGAGGAGATGCTGGATCAGAGGAACAGACCACTTCTCGAGGGCCTCAGGGAGGACGGTGTGGTTGGTGTAACCGAAGGTGTTAACAACGATGTTCCAGGCCTCGTCCCACTCAAGTCCCTCGAGATCAATCAGGATGCGTTGAAGTTCAACAACCGCCAGGGTCGGGTGGGTGTCGTTGAGTTGAATGGCGACCTGGTCAGGGAACTCCTTCCATGGGCGCTTGGACTTCTTGAAACGGCGAACAATGTCGTAAAGAGAGGCGGCAACCCAGAAGTACTGTTGCTTGAGGCGAAGCTCCTTACCACGGTCGAGGTTGTCGTTGGGATAGAGGACAGCGCTGATGGTCTCAGCTCTTTGCTGGTCGGCCACGGAGCTCTCGTAATCACCGCTGTTGAACTTTTGGAAGTCGAATTCGCCGCTAGCGGCCTTGCTGGACCAAAGCCTCAGGTTGTTGGTCGAGGGCGTGGCATATCCAGGGATGGGCACATCATAGGCCACTGCCTTGACGACCTCGCCGCCCTCCCAGTTGGAAACAGTCTTGCCGGCCTCGTTGGTGGACTTGCGGACATTTCCGTAGAACTGAATGTCGACAGTCACATCGTGTCTGGGGAACTCCCAAGGGTTGAAGTCCAGCCAGTAGTCAGGTACCTCGACCTGGTACCCATCAATGATCTCCTGCTTGAAGATGCCATAGCGATACCTCAGGCCGTAACCCCAAGCGGGGTAGTTCAAGCTGGCAAGACTGTCCAGGAAGCAAGCAGCAAGACGTCCAAGACCGCCGTTTCCGAGCGCAGCATCATGCTCTTGCTCAATAACGTCCTCAATGCGGAAACCAAGCTCGGCGAGACCAGCTATTAGAAACGGTTAGCTTACTCCTGTCATTAAACCTCTTTCCCCATCCCATCCATCTGCTCCAGACTTACACTTTGCAAGATCCTTTTGTCCGATATTGAGCATAGCATTATCCAATGCCCTGCCCATCAGGAATTCCAAGCTGAGGTAGTAGAGACGCTTCCCATCGGCAAAGGTGTGGCGTTGCTGAGTGCGGTTCCACTCGAGGATAAGACGGTCGCGGAAGGCAAGACTACAGGCGGCATAGGCAGCCGACTCGTCACAGTTGAACATGCTACGAGCGAGAGTGGTCTCGACATGGCGGACCACCTCGTTCTCGAATCCATCCTTGTTGGTAAAGCCGTGGGCTGAGTGCTTCAACCAGGCATCACGCTGGGGCTCGGGAATGGAAGCTATCGGGAAGAAAGTACTTGTTAGTGCATGTTTTCCCCCTGATGATCGAGGTCTTGGCGCCCCGCACTGCCAAGGTCCCAGTGGCGAATGGAGGGGCAGCTCTTGAATGCTTCGAGCTTGCTACCCCTCCATGGAGAAGCGAAGCATCAATGGGTTTCCGAGACTCCCTAGACGCAGCTCCTCCAATTGTCCTCCGTTCGAGAGGCATGTTCAATTGCAAATTGGGGTCAACATACCTTCGACGCTCTTGATCTCCCCGGCACCAAAACCAGTATGCGTGCGTTTGTGCTTTGGTCTGGAAATGCCTGCTGGCCCAACGGACCCCTGAATGTCGACGAGCGGAGCACCCATCGAGGGGCGCCGCTCTCTGGCGGGAAGACCGGTGCTGGTCGACATGGCGGATTGATGAGAAGGGAGAAACTGAGGGAATCAGCAATTGGATGGGGGAAAAAGAAAAAGGTTCGAGGGAAGAGGGCGGGGAAGGAGGAGAAGAGTAGAAGACTGAGAATTACGTAGGGAGCTGTGGGTAGGTATAAGGTGGGAAGCAAGCTGATGATAAGATCAGGCTCAGTGTGTTGAAGTGGGGTAGCTCCCGTCACTAGGATCAAGCTACTGAGGTCTGGACAACTTGCTGCGGCCCGACTGCTACTTGGAAAATGTGTCGATGCGTGAATCGAGGCGATTGGCAAAGCAGCAGAGAGGGGCAGGGAGACTGAGAGTGAGAACCGGATGGCTGATGTGGAGTTGGGACCTAAGAATGGATCCAACGGGTTGGTTCATCCAACCTCTCACGAGGTGGACGATCCAGACGGGAGAGGGGCCGTGACTTTTAAACTTCAGGTCCCCCTTTCAACACCTACCGACCTTCCTCCACGAAGGCGTGAGAGTCAGGTATAATCGCCCACACTTAGCACCAGCAGCAGGCAACTCCCGTTTCTCCTCTTCTTTTGCAATCCTGCCGCCGCTGTGGACAGTGACCGAGCCAAAGGTGGTGCTTGGTTGTGCCGCTGTTGATGATGACGGGCACATAGCCCCACCCCTGTTATCCCCATGCACCTTCTCCTGCTTGTTGCTCTCTCGCACTTTCTGTATGCAGCACCGCATCTGGTTTGATTGGCTCAGAGGCCACCTTCTCCATGCATGTAAATCAACGAAGCGTCTTGAGGTGTGCCTTCATGTGGGTTCCGCATCGACGTTGCTCCTCAAGATCGATGTCATTGTGCTCCAGGTCGGATGCGGGACACCTCGGGGGTTGCGTGCTTCTCACACCGAGACCCCGACATCTCCTGATCCTCTTCGCATGCCCCCGGTTTAGACACCTTCGGAAATCCAACTTGCGGCGTCAAGGTGAGCAAGCCAGCAGGCATCTTCCAGCGGCGGAGCCATTGTGCAACTCGCACTGGAACTGTCTGAAGTGCTGCGGCGTAGAGCAAGCGGAATCTGGGATGGGTTACCTATGGGCCCCCAGACAGGTTGGCTCAATGCGGCTATCGAGATCTCCCCCTTATGAAACCCCGCCTTTCTCTCCCATCCCCCGCGGCCTGTGACAACACCAACATACCACACACGCTCCAGCTTGCTTGCTGACCCAGATGGCCATGGAGGGACGGATACCTCCTCCAACAGGTTTATGATGCGCGGCAACGGGTTGCTTCATGAGGATGTAACGCAACCCGCAGCCAGCAATTAATATTTGAGAATTGGGCAGATAAAGCCACACACGTTACCGAGCGTTCTCTCGGTTTTGCAAGGGCGAGGGGAGAGATTCCAGGTTGTCCGGAGGACGCAATAGTTCAACGGATTTGGCTATGCCCAACTCAATACTTACCCAACTGCCTTCGCTCCCATTCGAACACATGGCGTGATGCATGCACACTCTTGACATCTTGGGATGTTCAGGCATAAACCGAGTGCTACACTCCTTGCCAATATAACAAGCTCCTATCCGTACTTTTCTTTTTTGGTGGACAGCTCCTTGTTCCATGATACCCACAACAAATACGTTGTTACACAGTAATTGGCCCCAGCTTCTGACAACAACCAGCTTTATTTGAAGATTTTTTTTCGTCAGACAACAAACGGCGAAATCCAATAACCGGTCCCGTACGGATACCCAGTTCGGCATAAATGAGCATCTGGACCTCTCAACCACTCACTCGCTAAACCATCCCTGGTGCCACAACATATGTCGTGGCACAGGACGGCAAATGCTCAAGTATAGAGTCAATAGTCGTGATTGCAAAATCTTGCAACCTTTTAGATTTATAAGGAGCCGTTGAATTCAATCAGCCACCAACTCCCTTTTTCTCAAACAACCACAGCATAATAATTACTTTGTTTAACGGGGACCAATTCTCGATCTGGTGCTTGATAACGAACTTTTGACCTCCCCCCCCCCTAATCCACCCACTCCTTGGTAATGTTACTCTGCAATACCTACTCACACCACAAACCGTTTGTTTTCAAAAGGCGATTCTACTTTTAGCTTCTGGATAACACACTGCGTCTTGGTGCTTTTATCAATTTCATCACTTATTCTTTTTTTTTATTGTTCAAAAAATAACAATAATAACAAATCCCTACCCGTCCCCTACACAAAAAAAAAAAAAAAAAACTCAGCCTTGCGTCCCTTTGTGAATATGTTATATACCTGAAACGAAACAAAAGAAAAACACAGGTAAAGTAGGTAGGCAGGTAAGCAGGGGGTTCATCATACTCAATTTTTTTTTGTTTCCCTTTCCCCTTTCTTCCCCGTCCAAAATTTATTTCTAATGTTTGAAACCCCAAACGAACGGGTCGGTTCCGAAATTTTTTTTCTAAAAAATCTAAACAAAGCAAAAAACCAAAAAAAAAAACCGAGAAAATGATTTTATGATCAACAGTTAGGAGTCTATAAACCTGGAAACAAGGCCCCCCCCCCCCACAAAAAAAAAGCCAAGAAAACTTCCTTGATTATACATAATAATAAATTCTTCATGCAAATTCCTTTCTCATAAGTCGACAAGACCGTGTCAAAGATTATTTTACAAACTTCAGCATAGACATGAGGGGGAGCAGGTAGCCAAAAAAAAAAAAAAAAAAAAAAAAAAAACGGAGAGGAGAAGGGGGGGGGGGGTTCACAACCATTAGGCATGGACACATACGTCGGATATCATTATTTACACACAACATGCATGCAATGCAGATTATGAATTGCTCAATCGCTTCAAATAGGAGGTACACACATAACCTATGTTTCACATTCAAGCCAAAATAAATGAATAAATAAATAATAATAATAATAATAATAATAATTGTTACCATAACCATGAACAAACTGTCTTGCCTTTGGCAATAAACTAAAATAAAATATCTTCTTCCGAATTTGCCCCCCCAAACAAACTTGGGGGTTTGGACCAAAGGAGATTGGGTTGGGTTGGGTATGATATGTATCTAGATGTCGACCGGGAATTTGGTAATAACCAAAGGCCAAAGGTCGAGGCGGAATCAAGTAAGGTCAAAAAAGTGCCTGAAACGGATAAGGGGATGGGGGCAACGTCTCAAACGCATCCCTTCTTCCTGCTCCTCCTTTTACTCATCTTTTCTTCTTCCTATTCCTTCCCACCTCTTATCATCCCATAGATTCTTTTATCCTCCTAGCCTGTTTGACATAATTCAACAGAAACAGCAGAAAAAGTAATTCGTTGGCCCACCCCCCGAAACTAAACCCATCCCTTCCTTCCATAAAAATTCCACCGTCGCTTCCTTTCCTCCGAAATATAAGATACCTACTCCAACGCCGTGTCATGCAATGATCAGAGAGAAAGTTTGAGAGTTAGCGTAGGGGCTAGACAAGGCCCCACTCTCATAGTAAGTTGTGAGATGAAACTCAGTTGGGAAAAGTTGACCCAGAGAAGAAGGGGTAAACCGGATTTTTCTCGTGGTTTTCCCTCCTGTCGCAAATAGGGTGATTCTAGACATTATCGAAACAAAGAACAGAAGGGAGCGAGTTGTTATTGTTGTAATTGTTGGGCATTCCCCGAGTTCTTAGAAAGACGGTATGATGGTATATGTAAAATAATCGTCGTGCTGGTTTTTCTTTGACGTGGCTCGTAAAAAACTTCCAAAAAAAAAAAAAAAGAAAAAAAAAAAAGCATGGCGTGAGTAAAGAGAGGCGTCTTCAAAGAATACCTGAGTCCTTAAGCGCATTATTTAGTATCGTCTCCTTGACTGCCGCAAAAACAAGTCGGATGTTGCTAGTATCTGTTGCTTGCGTCAAGCTGTTGGGTCATGTCAGTATACCTATACCTACACCAAATATTCAAATTATGAAGAGGGGCTTACTGGGGATATAAGTTCAAATGCGCCCGGTTCACCTGGTTGAATCTCCAAAGCAGGTATTTGGCGGCTTTCTGAACATCGTTGCCGCCAGAATAGTCGGGGAAGTAGTTGCTCAGTGGCGAGCGACCAAGCTTCTGCTTGAAGATATCGACCTTGTTCAGGAACAGGATGATACTAGTCCGCATGAACCACCGCGAGTTGACGACCGAATCGAAGAGTAGCAGCGACTCCATCATACGGTTCTGCAATGCATGTTAGGTGGGAGGGAAAGAAAAGCACGAGTTCATACAAAGAATATTCATACCTGGCTACTCTCCTCCAACAAAACCTGGTCATACTCGCTCAAGGCGACACAGAAGATGATGGACGTGACGTTCTCGAAGCAGTGGATCCACTTCTTGCGTTCGCTTCGTTGCCCTCCCACATCAAACATGCTGGAGTAGCCTGTCAGTCTTTTGCAATAATGTGGTGGAATCAGACCAGCTTACTGGATGCTCAACTGGCCCATCTTGAATCTCGTCTCGTAGATACCGGTAGTCTTCGTTCTTGCTCGCAGTACGTCCATCTCTGTTGGGATATACTCCTTGTGTGCAATTCTTCCGGCCTCATCGAAGAAGCTAAGATCAAAGTTAGCCCTGGCTGAAAAGGTTTCTGAGGATCCGCTCATTAATATGAGCCAATGAACTCACTATTCTGCCGAGTCCATCAGATAAAACTCGGTTTGCCGGTCCATCAATTGGTCCTTTGCCGGATCCTTCCATAGCGACTGTATTGCGACGCTCACCTGTGCGTCGATCGTCTGCGGGTTACTATCGAGAGAATAATCAAGCAGAAACTCGAGATATCGCTTGTTGTCGTCTAGCACTGGGTCGATCTCGAACTCGCGCATGGCGTTGGCGACTGATTTGGCGCACTCTAACAGGTTTTTGAATACTGTTGGGCGGTAGTTTCTCAGCTCTTCTGGCGAATAGCCTTTCAAGTGAATAATCTTCATCTGTTTTACGATCGTTGACTTGCCGCTCTCACCGGAGCCTGTTTTGCGCGTGCGCAAAGTCCATGATTAGCCAATTGAATATTTTTTTTTTTTTTTTAAAAAAAAAAAATCTCCGCGCAGTTCAAACATACCAAGCAGCAAGATCTTGCATTCTCGACGCAGCCGTTTTGAATCCTCCTCGAGATCTCTGTCGATTTTATTACTCCTCTTCCTCTGCTCAGATTCCTCCCCTCCTGTACTCATGCACGACCCCATGGCGACCATGAAGCCCTGCGACCTATCACTACGAAAATCGCACGAAGTCCCCTGCGGAGCTCGGTTGAGGAGCGGGGGGACAGCGTCAGTGATGGTGGCGGCAACAACCGAAGGTGCGCGACGTCGGCTTCCTGGCGATTCGAACTCTCGGCGCTTGTCCTTGGGATTTCGCTAGAACCCCATAAGCGCAAACGACGGATGGCGATTTTTCTTTTGGTGGAAAAAAAAAAATTAAACTCGATATTTTCGACAATACCGCGTGGCTGCTACCTAGTTGCCTTCTTGGAGGTGATCGAAGAGGGTGCCTTGGCCCGGCGGAGACAGAGAGGCTTGGGGTCCAAACTGAGAAGGTCGAAGGGGAAGGAAGGCAAAGTAGCGATGCAGGCACACAAGAGACCTGTCCTAGGCTGGCTATAAAAGACGGCTTGCGAAATATTAAGAAGCCGAAGCAAAGCTGGTGGTGGTCAACAATGGGTCGCAATGCCAATGATTGTTTTCGCGCAACGTGATTTTTTTTTTCTTGTCGCCGTTTCCTCCAACGGTTGGCGTAGAGAAACCTGGGGTAAACGACGGTGAGTTTTGAATTTAGGTGATGGGAGTTGCCACTGGCGGGCTACTGGCTGCGTGGTTGCTGCAAAGTGCGACAAGTTATTAGGCGGGATTGGTGGGTTCAATTATCAGGTGCAGGCAAAGGAGGTGAAGAATGGCCATCGAAGTCAAACACAAGCAAGTGCGCAACCGAGACAGATTTCACACAGCGCCAAACGACAACAAAACCGGGATGATGAAAGATGAAGATTGAAAGAGGGACTGGGGCACGGATGAAAGCTGGAGTTTTTGGATCCAGCCCAGTCGCTCGCTTCGTCACTCTAGGCGCATTTTACGGCACTGCAACAAGGCGGCCCCAGGGTCATCCAGCCGGGGGGAGGGAACAGGAGGTGAACGCGCGCACAAAAGGCAGGAGTGAGGCAGAGCCAGAGAGGGCTGCAGCGAACTTGTTTGATGTTTTCCTTGACGCTCTGTTATTTTATTTTCTTTCATTTATCTCTAAATGCCTTTTTCTACACCGTTAAATCTAGCTACTATATCAGCATCGAGAGGACGTCGATGCAGTTTTCCCGAGGTGTTCCGACAGCAAAAACGAGGACAAATTATCTCCGGATGTCCTTGCCCCTTCAAAACGCACTGGCCAGGGCACCCATCGATGGTGCTCCCCGATGAATTTCGTTCCCCCAGTTGATGGGGACCTTTGGTAACGCAGATCTCACCCCACAAAATCACAAGTGCACTGCCGTTCTCTGACACTAAGGCCCGGAAGGGGAAGTTGTTCCATGGATGCCCCAAGTTGCCATCCCAAGATGTTGATGGACGTTGGCGCTTACTTTACGGTTCAAAGGCATCAAATCATTTCCACAAAGCCCATCGGACCCGAGTCACAGGCTAGCTTTCCCGCCGAACAATAGCAAGTTCCGAGGAGAGAGGTGAAAGAAAAGTTGTTGGTTCCTGCCAAGACGCCGTTTTTGAAGGCCTATCTCTCTTCCCGACAGCCGGCTCCTTCCATTTTTACAGTCCTCAGACATTTGATTTCCAAACATGCAGGGATTAAGATTGCTGGCGCGGCTCTCTGCATCCATTTGGATGAAGCTCTAATATGGAAATTTCGTGTCTGTTTTACCCTCTTGGAAACCCGTGCCGCCACGCGCCTCTTTAAACGATTTGGTACGGTACGGACTGCCACGGAAACACGTGGTGAACTCGACGGCACAAAAACCTTAATTGTCAGAAAGAAGAGTATCATCACTTTTTTTTTTTTTTTTTTTTTTTTGGTTGGTGGATAACAATGGCAGGCAGCTTCATCGGGCTCTGTGCATTGCGCAACCTTGAATTCACCGAGCTCGCCCGAAAGGATTCTGAACTGTCAGATCAGGAGTCCCAGGGCTGTCGCGCACTAACTTTAGCGTCACCGGTAGACCGCCATCATCCACTTTCCATGAGAGCAATAGACATTGTCGTTGTTGGAAGAGAGGATCACCGAGAGAATCACCACCAAACCGTCAAAGACATCCATGTGTTTGCATGGACTCCCCAGGGATTTGAATCGGGGGTGTGCCGGCCAGTGGAAGTGGGCGGCTGGGAACGGCTCGCTGGGCTGGGCCGGGCGTTCATTCCCATTAGCATCCCAACAACCACGTGTCTTGTCTCCCGCGCCCCCGGGAAATCACCCAGACTCCTCCGGATTTCCGGGGACTCCAGACTTCCAAGAGCGGATGAGACCTGAGACCCCATTCAGATTTGTCATTCTTTCTTTTTCACAACGCGCCGCGTCAAAACCTCAGACAGACGATATCCAGGGGTAAAACGGTTTTCCGACCTTGGTGCATTGCTTTGGTGCGAGTAATGCCAACCCAGACCTTTCCTAAACTGGGTAGGCCTTGCTAGCGTCGATTTGTGCACCCCCGTCCCCTCTCAATTATTCAATTCCGATAGGCAGGCCATTTTCTATTCTTGGCTGGGCTGAACAAACATCAATTGGCCAACCAGCATTCTTTTTTGCTTTGCATGATCTTCCAGACAAATTAATACATGCAGCCTCAATCTCTCTCTCTCTCCGATCGGTCTCATCAGCTTCCCGCGAAGGGGCATGCTGCAGACCATGAATCATCATTCCACTTCATGAATACTTACTCACAAGGCACCAGAGCTGCGGCTGCGTTTTGAGTGTGGGTGTGTTGAACTTCCCAAAACGAACACCGGCATATGCTTAGACCTGCCACCCATGCTACCCTATCGTGATCTAGCCAAGTATGGTCGGCGATCATTCACACCTCTCCTTGATTCAGGAATCTCAAATTTGTTGTTTACCCTCACCGCGTTCCGCCCCCCCCCCAAAAAAAAAACCTGCAATGTTTGTGGCTGAAACCGGCACTCTTCCCGGAGAATTAGAAAACGCAACTTTGCCTTCCCTCCAAAGCCACTCCACGTTGTACTGCGCCCTTGCGCATCGGCGTGATTTGTTTTGCAAAGTCTGCTTTAGAAACGCCACACAGGAGCATTGGCCCCCAAAACCAAGCAAATCAATCCCTTATTAGCCAATTGGTACTATTAATCGACGACTTCTGGTTCGGCAGCTAGCCGGCACTTTTTCTTTTCAACTCTTAGGGTATCAAGTAAACCCACCAATGAGGGGGTTCCCTTAAACATGTAGCTTGCTCTCAAGCAAGGGACCATCTAGATACTTAGTCTCAAGTAGCGTTACCTTGCATGGTTTTTTTTTTTTTTTTTTTTTTTGCATTTGGATTGTTATGGGTGTGTGTGTTGTGTTGTGTTGTGTATTGTGTGTGATGAGGTTTTTGGCCTTGGCTGGATTGGGCTATATGTGATTGCTTCATATAAAAGGGATTGGGATTTAAGAGGGAACCAATTGCGAGATTACATTCTGCAAGGCATGGGCATGGCATGGCATGACGAAATGTGACATTGTGTAAGCTTGTTGGGGAATTTTTTTTTTCCCTTCCCCAGACGTTTCGCTAATAAGTCAAGACTGATCGATAATGGGAGGGGGGGGGAGGGGTTCGGATGGGCACACCCTTGAATGATAGCCCTTGAATGATTGATGGCCTAAAGACAAGGGGGGAAAAAAGAGTAAAAAAACAAGGCGAAAAAAGAAAAGACGTCATGAGCGAGATGCGAACAAAACAGCAGATACAAATGATTTGGTCTTTTATTGTGTTGCACAGCCCTTTTTGCTTCTCACGCCGTTGGGAACCTCGTTGGCGCGCACTACCTACACCGGTTTGACTCGTATACATGGGATAGATTTTGGTTGAAAGTTCGGATGCAAGGGGATGAGACTTGTATATACCCATGTGAACATACGGAGACACTGGTAGTGTTACAATTATATGTTACATAAGGACAAGTTTCGAATCATGAATAATAACATCCTACTGTGTAAACCTTCTCCACCCTGTATCCGGAGACCAAAAGGAAATTTTATTTCAAGTCGTCCAATTGTGTGTGGTATGTATGTACAGTACAGTACAATACAGTACATACATAGACACTGGAAAATAAATTTGGAGGTACGTGTTTAGCAGAACAGATATTCAATTACCCCTGGAAATCAAACCTTAAAGGGTATTGTCTGCCCCCTCCCCCCCCCCCCCCCCTTGATGATACATTGGTAATTTGTTGACGACACAGTAAGAAGTTGGGTACCTGGTTTGGAAAACAAGGGAAGGGGGGAGGTGGGGGGGGGGGGGAGGGAGCCGGGGAGGCGGGAAGACTTATATCTATATTTACCTCCTACTTATTATTACGCTGTATAAAATCAGATCATCATCATCCTCAAATGTCCCCAAAATAGAATACATAATTTATCTGCTTTCCTGATTGAGGAAAACTACTCGAGTATAATGATTGTGTGACTGGTAATTATATTTTGCCAAAAGTGACGATAATAAGATTTACTTTTTTTTTCTTTCTTTCTTTCTTTTCTCCCTTTTCTCCCTTTTTTTTTTTGCGTTGGTTGAGGCGCTGGTTGAGAGAGCTTCCTACCTAGTTGCCAGCAAGAACCGACAACCCCCCCCCCCTTTCACCCCAAAAAAAAAAGAGAGAGGGAAAAAAAAATGGATATTGTTTACCTTTCCCAATCAAATAATTCCTTCCCTGCTTTACCTTGTTATACACTTATATACATCCATACATACATCTTGAATATCGTTAAGCCAAGACTCAGCCTTGTGAACAGTCAACCCATTTTCTTCTTCTCTACAACTTTCTCCCACATCTTCTCATTACCCCCTTCTTTTTTTTTTTTTACTTTAGATACAGCTAGCTCTCTAGACCTTTTTGTTTTTGGCCCTTTTCATTATTTCATCCAATAACCTAAATATCTCTCTCTCTCTCTCTCTCTCCTTTTTTCTCCTGACAGTCTATCCCTCCATTACGCAACCCTCAATATCTTTATCCTCCTTCCATACACACTTACATAAAAAGCAAACAGCTTCAAGTATAACTAACTTATGCCCCGACAAGCAGACAGGAAGAAACAAAACAAAATAAAACATTCCCACATGAATCCGTTGCTGCTTTCATTATACAGGAGGAAAATTGAACAAAAGTAAAACCACGATGTTCATCCCTGAAGGAGTAAAGGTAGACAAGAAAAAAAAAAAGTCATATACTGCGCGGTATTAATACCCAAGCATTCTCATTCATCTTTGTCTTTCTTTTTTTCACCCATCCTTCGTCTCCAAAGCTCCCGTGAAATAAATTGATGAAAAAAAAAAAAATCCCTTTACCGTCTCCAAACCATAAAACGCCTCCCTCCATCCCATCTGCTAATCTCTTCTGGAATACTAAACCCGTCCGTCATGATGCGCACGCATTCGCCCTGCCAAGGTTCACACAAGCAATAAATAAATGAGAATCCTCATTTGCCTGCCTTCACCCGAGCATATTATGCGTCCGAATCCCCTTGGGTCCAACCATGCTAATCACATACCACGTTAGCAAACCAAACTTTTTTTTCGGGGCCGTCTAATAGGATATTTAGGATACTCACTTGAAATCAACCCTCGACAGACTCATCAGTCTCTGCGCTTCCAAACCTTGCGCATCCAAGTTGTGCATACAAAACGCCAACCTCGCCGCAACCTGCGCCCCCAGAAACATTGCCTCCTCGAAGCCGTTCTTGGTCCACTCCGTCAAGTACGTCGGCAGTGGCGCGAGCTTAATATTCGTCGGGGTTTGGCTGTGGAAGTGGTGAGTGGCCCCTGCTGCGCCATCGCCACCACCTTGCCCTGCAGCTCCAGGGATACCCAAGCTTGCTGTGGTGGCTGCTTGCAGCAACGGGTTGACCCCACTGGTGGGTAATTGATGAGGGGCGCCAGTGAATGACCCAGTAGGTGTCTGTGATCCTGTTCCCGAGGGTGTCCCGATGTTAGAAGGCAACTCGGAAGTGAAAATGGTGGCGGATGAGGGGGAGATCAAGTGGCGGGCCTGGAGGGTTTGCATGATGTTGTCTCTGAGGCCGCGGAGTCGGACACCGTTGCCTACGAAGGTGATGTTTTCCCAGCAGGACGGGCGCATGTACATGTCCTCAATTGATTGCACGGTGCGGTAGATGGTCGCAACGATGCGGTCGATTTCTTTCCTGTCGGCGAACTGGAAGCGCTCGAGACCTACTTCGATGTCGCGGCGGACGCGGCGAGTTTGCCTCTCTGTGACGGGCTCCGAAGGTTCTTCCTCTTTGGTCGGGGGTTCCTCCTTGGTTTCTGGTGCGGCTGTCGGAGCAGCGGGTTCAGCTGGAGGAGCGGGCGGGTTCTCGCCTTCTTCTGGTGGAGCGGTTGTGGGAGCGGTTGTGGGAGCTGAAGCGTCGGCCATATCGACATCCTTGGTTGTCGCAGCGGCGCCGTTCTCTTTCGGTGGAGGCGCAACAACCACATCTTCGGTAACCAACTCCTCGTAGTGGAAGGTATTCTTGAGCTTCTTGGAATTCGGCAGCCTCCCCGCCTTAGCCGCGGCCGACTCAGGTTCCTGGCCCTTGCCCTTCCTACCAGCTTTCGCCTTTTCCGCCTTCTCTTTCTCTTTCTTGGCCAAGAACTCTCTCGTCTGTCCGCTGACAACCAAGCTCGCGACGTCCAACACACCTTCCTCATTGACTGCCTTCTCAACGCCATTAAGCTCGGCATCCTCTTCGGCGGCCGGCGGTGGTGCAGTCGTTACTATCTGTGGCCCCTGGCCGGTGCTCGTACCAACCGCCGGCGCCGCAGCTCCAGTTCCGGTCGCCGCCGTTGTGGTTGCGGCAGGTGCCCCTTCTACCGGTAGCTCCATCAAGTCGTTGCTCTCTGGAGCATAAGGCAACACCTCACAGATATTGCTCTTCTTCAGCTGCTCCGCCATCTCATAATCGAAGCCCTGATCGCCCAGCAACCCCAACAATCTCCTCGTAAAAACCTCTCCACCGCTTATATCTTCCTTCTTCTCCTCCCTTTCCTTCCCTTCCCTTTCATCAACCGTAACTCCGGGCCCCAGCCCGTCTTGCCCCACCACCCTCCCATCATAGATACAAGTAACATCCACCTTCTCATAGCCCACATCCACAACAGTCATATGAGGCCACTTCAGTCCATACTGCGTCGCGATCCCGCTGTGAATCAAGCAAAGCGCCGGGGTTTTCGTCTTTTCGAAAACATAACCCGTGATGCTCTCACAGTCCCTCCTGGTCCACTGGGGACTAGCCATGAGCATGATGGGGGTATTGTGGTACGTCGTAGTGAGCGCGGAATGCACGTGCTCGAGGAACGCCAAAAACGCTGCCATGTTGACTATGTGTCCCCCCTGGATGGGGTAAACAGCCCCTTCGGTGCTGTCGACGTCTTCGACGTATTCATATTCCGGCTCCTCGGTGTTGTTTTCTGCGGTGCTGTTGCCGGGCTTGATGCGCTTGTAGGTGTGAAACGGCCTCCACTGATTTTCGTCCTCCTCGTCGCGAAACATGCGGGTGGGGAATCGGTGTTGCGGGGGCGTGAGCTCGTTGCATCCCAGCTGGGCGAGAGTGGTCTGGCTGCCCGGGCAGATGACGAGGACTTGCTCCTCGCGGAACTTGCCCGTCTGGCTCGACATTGTGATTGCGTATTAATGTCGCGGGATTCTGCTTCTTTTTCTTCTATAGACCAAACCTGGTATTATGTGGCTGGGAGGATCCCTTGCCGGATCGTGATCGTCAAGTCCAAGGGAAAGCAAAAAAAAAAAGAAGAAAGGTCAGTTAACGACTCGATGTCGATTGTCGCATGCGGAAAAGTAGTCTATTATCGGAAAGCTTCTGCGGTCGCAAACATGCAGGCGCTTTGCGCTCGTGCTATAAGCAATTGGTGGTCGCGGGATGGCGGTTGTCGCGGGGTGGTTATGGTCAAGTGTAAATAAGCTTGCAGCGGGAGCTTTGGTGGGTTCGCTCGATTTCACAGCTGCGCGGTCAGAAAGGCAACGCGTTTTGGAGCTGCAAACACGAATTGAAATTTTGGGGGGAGCGAGGGGGTCGGTGGTCTTATGTAAGCACTGTATATATGACCTACTGGGCACTGTCTGTCCGCATACTGTATCGGTGCTGGCCCCCCCCTGGATCCAACATGTGAACAGCGATCACAATGAAGCAAGGACTTGAAGCCCATTTCCAAATATTATGTGAAAAAAAAAAATTAAAAAAATTTGGAAGGTAGAGAAAGAAGATACTCCTTATCCAATTATCATTTTTTGAACGTCAAGTATTTTGTGAGTGGTATGCTCATCCATTCCTCCTTCCTTCCCTCTCCTCGTGAACCCACGAATCCATGCTAACCCGTAAAAACATTACTCTAGGTGAGAAAAGAGTATATACCCAGACCAAAAGTAACAAAAAGATAATGGCTCGGTGTTCGCCGTTGTCGGCCCCGCCCTCCCTGTCCCCCACTGAGTGAGGAAATCAATGTCATTCATCCGAAACCTGCCTTTGAATCGTGAGGTATCCACCTCAACCGAATTCAGCCTTCTAAACGCCCATGTAAAAGATTCAATAAAAGCCCTTCCAACCCAAACAACCCAATCCCAGAAGGCGGCCCTGGCCCATTCCAGGGCGAAGGCATGGGAGCCCCAGCGGCGAAAATGATAATCCCCCAAAGGAAAAAAAAAAAAAAAGGTATTCGTGTCGGCTCATTTGCTCGGATCTCGCCCGTCCCTGACCCCTCCGTCTCTTTACGCAACGGCAACCGAGGATCTCTGGCTTCCACCTGTAGATGAAGCAATCCTCACCTCCTTCGCCTCATCAATCTTTGTCTCGGTGATGGGCGTCTCAACAGCACTCAGGAACTCGCTCTCAGTCAGAGGAGTGCGCGGTTCTCTTTCGCTGTCGTCCTCGACCGATGAGGGCGACTCAAGATTCTTCGGCACCGGGGGAACGGCGTCTAGGCTCTTGCGCTGCTCCAAGATCGCATTGACTGCAATGGTGGTGCAGACTGACGACGAGTTCTTCTGATGGCGGGGGCTTGCGGGGCGTGAAAACCGCTTGGGGGCTTCGTGCTCCTGCTCCAGATCCTGATCGCGCTCATTCGCGGCCATGGCTTCATCAATCGAGACCTCAGTGCTGGGCTCACCCTCCGAGGCTTGCGAAGCGATGGAGAGGAACGAGTTCCTAACAGGGCTCCTGAAAGAAGACAAGTCACCAAAATCACCCTTGCTTCCCCTGGATGCGCGAGCTGGGCTTCTTGCGGGAAGCGGTGGGGGAATTCTCTTGGGAATGTTGACCACACTGATGCCCTTGGCCTGAACGATTTGAGTGACCTGCGACGTCCTAAGCGAAGATCGAGTAGGCTGAGCGGCGGCAGTAGCAACCTCGCAGATGACGATCGCCTCCTCCTCCTCGTCGTCCTCCTCGTCATCTTCGTCATCAGCGTCCTCGTCGCGATCATCCTCCCGCTCCTCGAGTGATTCGACCGAGGCTTCGGGGCCAACGGCTTTGGGCTCTGCAACGATGACTTCCTCCTTGGTTTCCTGAATGGCCTCCATTTCTCTGATTTCTGAAGACACTGGTGGCGCCTCTGAGCCCCTTCTCCTGAACCTCTCTAGGATGCTCGCATCCACTTGGGTATAATCCACCTCCTCCGGTTCCAAGACGGTGGGAAGTTTCTCCGATGCTGATTCCTTGCCGTCGTCGCTGTTGGCGCGACTTGCGCTTGTCTCGGCCTGGCTCGTAACGTCGGTTTGGGCATAAGCATCCGTCATAGCAGTTGCTTGTGTTTTTGCCGACATGCAGCTGCCCCTGTTGCTCCTAGAAACATACGTATCCATGCTCTGGCGACTGAAACGGGAGAAGATGGGGCTGCTCGGATTTGGGTGGTATTCAAACTGCGTGCTCGATGGTCGCAAGTTCGAACCCGCCTCCCTAATCTCAATGCCGGCCATCTCGAGACCAATAATGCCAAAGGGATCAGGATCGTTCGCATCGGGAATACCAAAGGCAAGCTTTGCTGGGGTTGCCGGGGCCAACGTTTTGGGTGTCTCGATGATGGCATCACCAGGCGCTGGCTGTTGTGCCAACCACTCAAACAGTGGCTTGTCGTAATCTGTTCGGCCCTCGGCGGCCTTGATAACCTCAAAGAGCGGCCTCGACTCTGGTATTTCTTTGGGGATGTGCCCCGCCAAAATGTCGAGGACCGTAACGTTGGACCTGTAAAATCGTTCATTCTCATGGGTGCGTTCCTGGACGAGTGACCCGTCGAGTGCGACCGCCTGATGCTTCCCCCTAGCTTTTACGTATGTCAAGACGGTATCGGCGATGTCCTTCCAGTTGATTTCCGGCTCGTCTCCGCCCATTATGGCCAGCGGCCCAACGGCGAGGTTTACGTCATCTCCCAGTATTAACCTCGATCGGGTGAAAAGCTCGAGAGTCTGGACGCTGTTGATGACTAACACGCAGTCATAGATATCTACCCCGATGACGAAGCCCAATTCCGCAGTGTGGAGTATTATTCCCGACGGGGGTGACCAGGTTCCGTCAGCTTTGCGAGCTGTGATGAGACCAGCTCCGCCAGAGCCCGACATCCAGAGGCCGGAGCGCATGCATGAAAATATCGCGAGGCCGACTGCATTTTGTATTATCCGTGGTGGAATTTGTTTCGTGATGTACGTTGGTTCTTTTGCGTTTGGTTCGCTTTGTTCGAATTCGGGAGATTGAAAGCCGTCAACTAGCATGTGTTAGCCGGCTTGGGAGGGTAGTATTAACGCGGGACGGCATGATTGCGCTCTCTTACAGCAAAATGATTTCAGTATCCTGGCGGCCTTGTCGCATTCTTTGTCCAACGTCGTTGGCCAGTAGGTTTCCCGGTCAAAACGAGTCGGTGATGGATTTGCTGCCGAGGCAGAGAGACTGAGGCGATTCCCGGGAACGACGATCTTGCCTGCCCATCCAAAAACCTTTCCGAGAGCGCCGGGTGTTGACGTGGTGCCGGCGGTGGTCTCGCTCCTCGCTCTGGTGGTGGTGGTGGTGGTGGTGGTAGTGGTGGTGGTGCCGGCGCTCGTGCTGACCCGTCTCGACCTATCCCACGAGGGGAGAAAAGCTGACATGCGCTGCATGGTGGTGATGGACTCCGGTGAGTTTGAGGCCAACCGGTCCTCTTCACCAGAAATTTGCGCGCAGATGCAAGCAGAGCAAGATGCTCACGGATGTTACGGCAGGGAGTGGAAAGCTGAAGCGTTTTCAATCAAACCCCCCCAGGCGAAAACCTGGAAAGTTGGGCCCCCCCTAGCAGCGCACAGCTGGCGCGGCGGCGCTGTATTGGTGCTGGGCGAGTGGTTCAGGGTGCGAGTGACGTGGGTGGTGAGCAGCGCGGAGATCACGCCAACAACCGAGCGCAACGAAAAGCAAGAGCCAAAAAAAAAAAAAGCAAGCGCCGCAGGGTGCCGGACAGGGGTTTTCTGCAGCTCGACCCAAGCGCCTGTGATTCGCCGCCAGGGGAAAAAAAAAAAAAAAGATTGGTAGGGTCGTATGGTTGTATGGTGGTCGTCGTCTTCTGGGAGCCACGGTACCTGAGTGAGTTCACTTCTTGGGTCGCCCGAGAAATGTAGATTGAAAATCATATATCGAGTTAATTTACATATGGCTGAGATGGGTGGTTATCCATTCGGGTGGTGGCCATTTGTCTAAACCGTAAACGAGGCGCAGGTCCTTTGTGGGATGTGTGCCGGTGACAAGCCGTTCCTGGATAATCTGCGCCGTTTGAATCGGTTGATAGAGTCCGATGGTCCAGAGCCGTCGCGGGCAAGCACAAGGAAGCTGACGACGAGAAGATGAAAAAGAAAAGAGGATTGACTTTTTAGTAAAAATATCTGGGTGGGACGATGGGAGATGGCCTCTGCGGTCCAGATGCGAAATGAGACGGCGGGTCAGATATCAAGACTCCGCCCTGCACATCCTGGAATGGTTTCAATTAAGAGAATTGTTGCTTTTCCCTTCAATTGCTTTTTCACCAAGTGACTATTTTCCACCCAGGCAATCAACGGGGTCTCCTGGTCCTCGACCAACATAGGGAAATCTCATCAGGTTGGGGCCAGGTCATGAGGTTCCTTTCTTTTCTTTCTTTGGGCCGCGTCTCTGCCCCGCACATTGATCATCATCTCGTTTTTGTTCAACCTTTTTCTTCTGATCTACTTCCCTTCCAAATTTGGCCGTCGCTATTCCTTTCACCCCGGGTTTCGGGTTTCAAGAAATATCTCAGCCCCTCCAAAACGGTGATGTAGTAATGCTACATACACCAAAAGTCCCGTCACCCCCTATATTATGCATCTATAAGAGGATGTTAGTGGTTTTGAACGCCAAGATAGCCGAGAGCAGCGGGGTCCACAGGCAGTGCTGGACTCCTGGGTGCATGCATTGGCCGTTTCCTGTTCCGGGCCATCCCTGTTTCCAATTCGCGAGTCCGCCAGCGATTGGAAGCCAGCACATCTTGGGCCTGATCTTGATTTCCTAACCTCAATCATGTCGTCATATTTTCATATTTTCTTCATCCACCACAACAACAACAACAACAACACCTCCAAACCTGGCATTGAAGATGTTGGTTACCATTACGCCTACATGTGAGTATTCTTGGAAAAAGTTCTCACAATTACTTGTTTCATTGTACCTATCAGAACCCCTGGTGGGTGGGAGAAGTTGGGATCATCGCAAAGCGTTACCTAGATATCTCGATCCCCCTCTCTTGCACTACACAAGATGTATCACAAAACAAAAACAACCAATGCACAAATGTAATGAACACGGGGCGCCCCGCGATGTGTTTGAGAATAACGCTTGCGCAGCCACATCCGCCTTGACATTTCCATCTCTCTGGGATATAAATCTTGCACTTCACTGCTAAGAGTCGATCCTAGTATAGTCCACCATGCAAATGCTACCACTCACTTTACATGCTCGCATCAAGACCAACTGATATATGCAGGCCATTCTGTATCGCCAACAATCCTGGCTGGTCGGAAACTCTTTGGGTCAACCGATGAAGGAGAGAGGGGTTGGATTGTGAACCATCCACCCATTTCCTTGTATGTACGACGGGCTCACTCATCACCATACATACTTGGTAGTAGTGTGTATGCATTCGCACAGAAAAGGAGCCTTCGTCTCACAGACCCCGCGTTGCTTCTTTCCCCCCTCTTCTGACCTGAAATCACACCCAGCCAAGCAAACCCCCCAACCAATCATCAACTCGAGATGTGCATCTCTGCCATTTTCCCTTCGCTTTTTCTTGACCCGACTTCCGATCGACCAACCGACCAAACCCCCGAGCTGATCATAACCCGCGACGACCTGCAGCGAGTAGGAAGCAAGCCAGCTCATCTCACTCACTCGATGATGACCTTTTTTCCCCGTCGCTTCCCCTCTTCCCCCTGAATTGCTTTTTCTTGTGTTTGACCCTTGCGGTCTGGGATTCAGGGGTAAAAGAAGAAAATTTTGTCGCTCCGTATGCTTTTAGGAATAGTCTCGCCATCTTATAAACAATGCAAGTAGAATGATAATCGGCGTGCATCTCCTAGGTCCAGCTACGAATTTTGAATGAATCTCTCCTCATTCAGTCACTGCCACCACCTTACAGAATATCTTCCGAAAGGTGGTGTGATGGTGTGCAGGGGGGAGGGGCGGGGGAAGGGTGAGAAACTAAGAACGATCCCGTTCGCTTCAATGCTGTAACGGCTCTTTGGTGCAACCCTTCCATTTTCTCGGTCAGTGCTACGAAATTCATTTTCTTGGAGGGTGGTTTTGAGGCGGCTTGTGGCGCAAACAAGATATTCGAGGTCGATGTGGTACATAACATTGAAAGGGCAGGCTGGCAAATTGAAGACGTAAAACAACTCGAAAAGGCTGGTGAACCGATGGATTCCAATCGCTTGGGGAGTCTGGAGAAGGGCGGGGGGGGGGGGGGATTCTGGCAATGAAATCCGTGAAAAGCAAAGTGAGGCAGGCACCTGCTCGGCTCAGCCTCTGACAAAGGCTCTGCGGCCTTTCTTGAAGCGCTTCCCGACTTTTTGATGGAGGCGTGGCTGAAAACAATCCATCGAATGATATGGGGTCGGCTTTATGTATATACATATCGACTGTATGATTAGGGGAATTCAACCTCTCACATCCGGTTCAACACTGCTTGCTGCCTGTCTGCCTATTCTTAAACTCATGGAATGCGCAAACGGGGTAATTTTGTGTCGTACGGCCGAGAACGATAACCCGCTCCCTCCCACATCATCCATTCGTTTAATAGGCACAAGAGCGGCGTGGCAGGCAGTGCTCGGAGATATTTTGTGCAACAACCACCGACCCCCAAACATTGGACTGGATAGGTACCTAGGTAACCAAGCGGGAATAGCCCATCATGAATATGATGTTTGCAGACATACTTTTGAGACTCAATCGCTCTTAGATGATCAAGAAAGTAGGGTAAAACTCAAATAAAAAAAGGAAGTGGTATTTGCTTTAAAAACATAAAAACTAACTAAAAAACACACACATGTCTGGTATGACAATTGCTTGCATCCTTTTGATCTAGGTATAATCTTGATGAATCCCCAAAGAAAAAAAAAAAAAAGAAAAAAAATAGGTATGAGAAGAGAAGAAGAAAAAAAAAAAAAAAGTTTAAAAACACCGCCCGCTGTGCCCAGTTCTAAAATTATGCTGTTTGAAGAAAAGAAAAAATCGAGAAGGGTGTCGTAAAAAGTCCCGTAGGTCATTATCGTCATGAAAGTATTCTTTCACATATTATTTACAATCGTCGTGGTTAATGTGTTGTTTTGGTTGTGGTTGTTTCGAGTTGTTGTTGTGTTGTTGTATGGTCCCCTAAGGAGAAGCAACAGGAGAGGTAACAGGAGAAGTAGGCATAGGTGAAGAAACGGTCGAAGACGACGCTGACCCGTGACTGGATCCTCCATCACCCATCGCATCGAGCCTAGGCCACGGTCCTCCCTCAATTAAGAACCTCTCTAGCCCTCGACAGTCCACCGTCTTGGGGCACCGTCTGTGCGGGCTCGGCTTCCTCTTCCATCCCGCTCCGTACCCTTCAGCGCCGACCTCGACATCATTCCACTGCTCGTCGGTGACGGGCCTGAAATCCCAAACCTCCCTGGAGTGAGCGCGCACATCGCCACTCTCAATATCCCCTTCCATGTGAAACCTCTCCAGCTTCTTCATCTTGCCCTGCAAGCTGGCGAACAATGACCTCCAGCTACCCTCGTACAGATGCACACCGCCGATGCTCGCCTCAAAAGGCTTGGCCAACCCCCTTCCGCCAAGCCTCAACCTCTCGAGCGTAGCGGCGTGCCTCAGCAAAAAGCACCTCAGATCCTCCTCGGAACAAGAGATTCCTTCGAGCGTCAAGTCCGTCAGCTTCTCGTACGTGAAGTTGCCCCTGAACATGGCCTTGAACGACAGCTCAAACTTCTCGGCGGGGGCGTGGTAGCTGTGGAACGCCAGCCTGAGCGACTTGAGCTCGGGGCTGAACTGCAGGACCTGTCCCAGCCCGTTGACGGCCCTGAACCTCGACTGGGGGAACAGGTTGTCCGGCGTGTCCAGCACCAAATCCAGCCTCGACAGGCCCGCAAAGGACCTCTCGCAGTCGAAGAAGTGCCGCCTGTCGTCGGCCATCCTGAAGAGCTCCAGGGGCAGCTGGTCGATGGCCAGGGAATCCAGCCTGACGTGCCGCACGGCCGACAGTATGGCCTTCATGTTCTTGCACGCCAGCGCCCGGTCCCGCTTCCGGCAGTTGCGTACCTCGAAAACCTGCTTCAGCACGTCGATGTCGTACGGGCACCTGGTAAAAGTGATGTCGAGGTTCCTGAGGTTGTCGCCGGCCTTGGCCAGCTTCTTGAACGCGTCCTCGACCAGCCGTGCTCGGGCGTGGAAGGCCGGCAGCCCCTTGGCCTTCTCCTCGATCTCGTAGTAGCGGACCCACGCGTCCTGCAGGAGCACGTTTCTCTCCTCGGGTTCCTGGAGCCAGTGCTGGAAAAAGGTCGTGTGCCGGGCGTTGTACTCGTCCACCTTTGCGAAGTTGAACGTGAGGGAGCGGATGCTGCTTCGGAGGCGTTCATGGCTGGCGATGTTGTGCAGCCGCTTGACGTCGTCCTTCCATTCTACCGCGGTGAAATGCTCTGGGAGGAGGTATTCGTAGCCTATGTCGGCTAGCCTGGCGGACCCGAGCCGGAGGGCCTGCACGGATTGGGGGTCGCAGTATTCGAAGATGAGCCGGACCAGCTCGACGGGGAGGTAGTCCATCACGATGAAGTTGGGAAGCTGAAGGTGGGTCGTGGTGGCTGAATCATCGATTGGAGGGATGAGGTCCGTTAGGTACCTGGGTTTCTGTTTTTTTGTTTTTTTTTCTCCTTCTCGAGTTTGATATAAACGGGACAGGATAGAAACAATAAAACCAAGTAAAAAAAAAAGTGGATTTTTAGGTTTCGAGAAGGAAAAGAATGAAAATCAAAGAGGCGGACTTAGAGGTATGTATGTATTATAGTGCCAAGAAACGATCTGGAGGCTGACATGCAGATGAGTAGCATTTGGTAAGGAAAGAAAAAAAAATTGCAAGAGGGAGGTCAGGTCAGATAAAAGCCCGATGGTGGCTATAACGGACAGACAAGAAAACAACAACAACCCATGTGGTTTTTTTTTTTCTTAATCTTCCCCCTCCCCCCCAAGAAAAACCCCTTGCACTAGTCCACCATGTATGTACAGAGAATGACGGGATCACCTGGGTAGCATGTGCCTGCTTTGTTTCTTCCATGGCTCGGTTGCATCCCCCCCCATGGAATGCCGTTTGAACTTTTTTGGGCTCAAAAAGGAACGGGCTTTGACACCGAAAGTTTGGAGCGAGAAGTCGGTGAGCTTAAGACAGACCAGGGCGGGGACCGCGATACCATTCGCCAGGGCGTGGGGAACCCTTCCGCGAGACAGGGGCACCGATTGGATTAGCGGCTGCGTGCATGCTTTCTTTGCTTTCCTCACAAACCCAAGTGCTCACGTACTCTCATCAACCACTGGACGCTTCCCTCCCGCACGCAGTCTCAGGGCCAGAGAGTTGGCCACCACACCCTCTTCTGGTGAACCTAGTGCCGCGCAAATCCTGCAAGCCACACTCGTCTCCCAGTCACACTGGGTCGAGAGGACTCTAGGCACGGGTGGAGATCTTCGCCGATGAACCAGTCCCGGAAGGGCGGGTTGGTGAGATCTGGGAAAGGCGGTGGGCGGTGAGAGCCTTGCCTCGCAACCTTGCCAGGTTTGGGAGTCCGGGGCGACCCTGTGCGACAGAAAAGGAGGTGTGATGGAAGAAGTGGAATCTGCGTGGAATGCTCCCTCGAAGCGTTCGAGGTGGGGACTTTGACTTCTGGGCAACCCCCGATTCAAATGTGGGTAAAAGTGTCCGATGGCGCCCTGCCGGCACGTGAAGCGCAGTTGATGTGCGTTGAGGGCGAGCACATCACCTACTGAGCCGTGATCCGTGATCGGTGATCGGTGATCGGGTGTTTTGCTAGTATGGTCTACGATCGCGGCTCACGGCGTCATCATGTTATTTCGGGGCGAGGGTGAATATTGTAGAGATTATGTATGTAGATATGTACAGGACTATGGATGGGGCGACATATGCTGAACAGAGTTGTGTAGGTATGCACATACATGATTTACAAAGGTCCACTACTAACGAGATGTGTATTTTTTGGATAAATCAACATACCGATCTGTGCGACGACAACAAGAGAGCATGGCCCCTTCTTGGTGAGTCACGGGTATGATAAAATGAGCATCCAGTTGTGGAAATGACATATCTCAGAGCCTTGTACAATACCTGGACGATAGACATCATGACCACCTCAGACCGCCAGACAGACGACAAAGAAGTCCATTGAGAGAAGGAAATGGCGGACCGGTTCACGGTGATGGGTTCATCATCTTGCATGGGGGGGTTGCCCTCTCGTGCAGTAGGCCGGCTGGGCAGCATCATGCAGGATGATGGGCATCATTGGTTCGTTGCGGTGGACCTTTTTGAACGAAGCACACCGACGACCAACAGATGTGCTACCCACACCGTCGGGAACGGCGGCCAAGATATCCAGAGCCTGCAGGGAAGGCTCTCTCACTTGTGATTTATTACCTCTGGTGATGAGTGAGATGCAATTTTCAGTGGCCAGCCTCCGACGCTGGCCGTTCGTTCTTTTTCGTGCATCTGAAGATCGGACAACAAGATCATCGTTGCATTCCAGTGCGGAGCGCTGACGGAATCCGTGTAGACTACGGATACGAGAAAATAGAAGGATTTCAAACACCGCAACGGCCGAGATGCAGTTTTGGGGGGGGGGTAGCCCTCTTGATTCTCGTGTCCTGGTTGGATGCTGATGACAAAGCCGCCTTGTTTGATGGTGGATTGTTGGGAAATCTTAAATGTTTGGTGAATGACACACCGAACAGAGCCAGGAACTGTTCCAGAAACAACGATTCGGGCGGTGAGGCGCGGTGAGTGGACCAATCGCTTAACCCTCCTCCCTCGCCTTCCCATAGCTACACATGCGCTAGCTCATTAGCCAAGGCGGGGAAGAAGCGACTTCTCCAGTGTTTGAGGTGAACCGAAATGGGCAGCTAACCAGTCACAAAACTCACAAGGCCTTCGACCAGAAACTCTCAGCTGACTATCTGCATCAGCCCCTCACTCGCTCGCTCCCAACCTACCTGCCTGCACATTGACTGGCATTCCTGACGCGCTGGACGTTGACGGTATCCTCAGAATAATTAATTCGTCCTCAGTTTGGTGAGATGCAGTTGTCACACTTTTTGCGGGACTTGGCTACCATTTAATGGGCTCCGTCAGCATCACTGCGTCCTCGTCCAGACTCACAATTCCATTCAGAATAATCAGCATGGTGGCAGTGGCAGTGGCGGTGGCAGTTACAACACAGGCACGATGGTATTTTCGGCCTTGATTTCAGGTTCCTCGTCGGCAGACCGAGCTGCCAAGGCTGCTACGAAAGCCTCAACCACCCCGAGCGCGGTGGTTTCCCCTAGCGCAACCAGTATCCGTGAAAATTTCATCTCAGATGAGTCGCAAATCAAGCCTCCCGAGCCGGATGCGCCCGATCTCCGTGAGCTGAATGCTTGTCTCGCCGCCCTCGCTGCGGTGTTCCCAGACATCCAGATCGAGGTCTTTCGGGAACTGCTCACCCACTTTGACGGAGAATCAAGGAGGGCTCTGGCGGCCGATGCTCTGCTGAAGAGCCGTGTCACTTGGGTCAAGGGTCGGTGGAGGGTCAAAAAGGACGGCAAGCCCGACACGGCAGCTCCTCCAGAGGCACCCGGCGATGCAGGTAAGGTCGAGGATGGGTTTACCCAGATACCAAGAAGGCACGCCTTCAGGAGTGCCGAGTACAAGAATGCCGTCAGGTCTCTAGCATGCCACGAGTTCAAAGGATTGTCCCGCTCGACCATTAATGCTGTTCTGGCAGAGACAAACTACTCGTACCTTGAGGCTCGGGAAGCCCTGGTTGGCTTATCGGCGAAGTCATGGCGTTATACCATCTCCTCGCTCTTTCGAGGACACAAGGTCGTCTCGGCAGCTGACGCAAAACATCATCCTTTGGTCGTTTACAAGTCAACGGGCCTGGGATCGATAGTGCCAACCATCAAATCTACAGGCTGTGCCGAGCTCGATGGGGAGCTCTACCGCGCCCTCATTGCTCCTCTGAGAGTAAAGGAACGAGCTGATATCTTGGAGAAGGATCGCAAGCTGGCAGTCGAGCTGAACAACACCGAAGCTGAAGAGACCGAGAACATGTTTGAGTGTGCTTGCTGCTACACCGAATCGACCTTTGAGGAGCTCACGTCTTGCAACACTACCGGCCACCTAATCTGTTTCCGCTGCATCCAGCACACAATCACCGAAGCAGTGTTTGGCCAAGGCTGGCAACGCTCCATCGACAAGGACACCGGGACCCTCTGCTGCCCCGCCGTCGACTCCTCAGAATGCTCCGGCCGCATCCCTCAGGACCACATGCTCCGCGCGATGCTCGATGCCCCTTCGGGAGCAGAAGTCATGCACCGTCTCGACCAGCGTCTAGCAGACAACTGCCTAGTCGCCACCGGGCTCCCCCTGATCCGTTGTCCCTTTTGCGCCTACGCAGAGATAGACGACATTTACCTGCCCCCAAACGCCTCCCACCGATCCCGAAACACAGAACTTCTACGTTTGCGGGGCCAGAATATCTATACACTAATACTCCTTCTCATTATTTTCCTAACAATTCCATTCGCCGTCCCCATTCTCCTGTTCCTGTCTTTCATCCTCCTCTGCCTCCTTACCCACCAAAAAACTGCTGCTCACCTCCGCAAAATCTATTCGCAGGCCCTCCAACGTCGTAACCGCCGACGCAGAGGCCTCCGCTTCGCGTGCCAGAACCTATCCTGCAGGAAACTCTCCTGTCTATCCTGCCACAAGGAATGGCAAGACGTGCACATCTGCAACGAGTCCGCGCTCGTCTCGCTCCGCACGCAAATCGAACAAGCAATGAGCATGGCCATCAAGCGCGTCTGCCCGAAATGCAACACTTCGTTTGTAAAAAACCAAGGGTGCAACAAGTTGACTTGTCCGTGCGGGTACAAGATGTGTTATGTCTGCCGGAAGGATATTGGCGCAAAGGAAGGTCCCGACGCTGGGTACAGGCATTTTTGCGAGCATTTTAGACCTGACGGGGGGCAAGGGAAAAAATGCGAGGAGTGTACAAAGTGTAGCTTGTGGGAGGCCGAGGATACAGATTCGGTGTTGGAGAATGCGAAGAGTGAAGCGGAAAGGAAGTGGATGGAATCCGAGGGGAGGGAGCTGAGCGGTGATGAACGGAAGTTTTTGGCTACGGGCGTTGGGGGTGCTGCTGATGGCGGGGGCAAGGGAGGACTGGGTGGAGTGGGGATGGGAAGGGGAATGGGGAGGAAAAGGGGGTTGCCTAGCCTCGATGAGGTCTGCGATTTTTTGGTTGAGTATATCGTTTCTTAATACTGGACAGGGGAATGAATGCATTAGCGAAGGAATACAATGGCGCATTTTGGGGGAAACCATTGAAGGGAACCAGCGATGGACTATAAACGGCGTACTTGAGTTAGGTTTAGGCATGATGGGTGGGATGGCAGGTATGCACTTGGAATTTGGGATAAGGATCTAGGTTAAGGTTCAGTAAGGAGGAAGGGTTAAGGTACGTAGATAGAAATTTAACCATTTCAAGAAAAGAGATAGGGGAGGGTTTTTTGCCAAGCTAAGTAATATTGAGTTTATGCGATTTTCTTTTTAGGAAAAAAAAAAATTCCAGGGATATAATTAGTTACTTAACTTCTTAATCTGGATAATTTATTACTTACGGTCAGTATAATATTACTTAAAATCTACAATATTGAAAATCGGGGCTTTCTTAGGCTTTAAGTCGGTATAATTTAGCTATATTATGGATAGGAAACGAATTATTAATGTATGTAGACGGCTAATCGCCTACCTGACGAAAAAAACAGTAGTTAGTTGAAAATTGTGGCCCATTTTTTAACTGTTGATTGCGCGCCAAGAAATTCCGGTTTCGTTTGCAACACACAGAGGTATTGTCATTGTTCCCAATCATCGCCCGATCATCGCCCCCCATGATGTGCGCAAGTTTTCTGCGACCCCACGATAAAAAAAGGTTCAAGCCTGTCTCCTCCTTGCGAAGATGTTGCGCTTTCGACTCTCGGGCCCTTCTCCTCTTGTCACATGTAACCCCAGCAGCGCGCTGATGACGCTGGCAAATCCAACTTTGATCCCATTTTTGATGCCCTGCTCGATTACCTCTTTATCCGAGGGAAACGTTGTCTTCCACTTTCCATCCCACCTGAACCGGTCATTCAGCGAATTCAAGACCTGGCATATTCCATGGGGCTCTGCTCTACTTAGTTCCGAAAAGGTTTTGAAGGCATCCTGCACTATCTTTGGTACTGACTCACAGAACATTGCTCGGGCCCCTGGTTGAATGGCTCCCTGAATCTCGGCCCAGACCATGTGCCGCTGTTCTTGACTGAGCATGTGTGACTTGAGCGCGCCGAAATCCACAGGGCCGGAATTAAAAACCAAGAGACTGAGGTGTTCTGCTAAGGCTGATCGGATTTCATCAGGCAAATCAAGCGGTACGACCTCGAGATGACGCTGGATTTGTTCCCGGATGGGCTCCGAGGCAGCATCATCTGGAGCAGCGTTATGCTCAACCCACCTGCTTACGCCGTCCAGCCACAGTTGTCTAGAGTCTTCATCGAGCTGCAGGCCGTTTGAGGTTCGCACAGATAGCTCAGCAGCAAGTGTTACTACATTCATGACTTGCGAGAGGGCAATGCCGATTACGGCATACCTGACCTCCCTCCACAGCGACTCCCACAATACCGTTCGGATTGTCGCGGAGACATTATTCTCCTCAAATTCCAACATTAGCACGTGATGCAAGGCATCGGTTGTGCATAGAGACGGAGGCGTATCATAAGCGCCGTCCAAATCAGTCACATCGTCCGCAAGCACAAACTTCTCATCGAGTGGGTGAATCAACGTCACAACTAAGGGCGGTCCGTCGGTCCAGTTCTTGACGGTATCAACAAACTTTTTGACAACGGCAGCCTCTTGTTCCCCAACAGATCCAATGGTAATGTAGATTGAACACCCGCCCAATCGACGTATGAGATGCAGAAAGAAATTCCATAGGTTTCGTATACTCCAATTGGCTTGCGCAAGCATAGACATGTCGAGGGGGACAACATGGTGATGTCGCTGTAATATTTGGAAAATTAGGGAAGCAATGGCGGCATGAACAGTCATACCCTTGGCCCAAATAACATAAGCCCATGGTCTATCAGTGGCATCTTTGCGGCGTTGTAACGCCCATTGCACCGCGTGCTGAGAGTCTGGGGCATCGCAGAGTCCTTGAAGCAGTCGTGTTTTTGATGATAGGTACGACGGAAGATATTCTTGTTCCTTGATGAGCCAATTCTCCCACGCGCCCGAGGTGGCCGTGTATGTAGCTGTGAGGTCTTCGTGGTAGTTCGCTTGATGTTCGAAGCCACGGAAAAGAGCAGTTTTGATCGGACTGAAAACTGTAGGAATCATAGTCGCTGGGATGTCTGCCAAAATATCAGTTTCTGTGGGGGTTGCAGAGGGGCGTCAAAAAGTGTAGTACCATGTAGCGCCGTCTCGAAGAGCCGTCTTTGGAGGAGGCATTCTTGGATATTGATAACCACACTCTCAATGCTTTTAGCTCTATAATCTCGAACAAGCTCTGCTTCGGTTCGGATGTGATCTTTGATCCTTTGTATCTGGGCCATAGCGGGGCCAAATTTGTCCTCTGCAGGCCGAATCATGGAGGAAAACAATCTTCCTGATTTATTAGGTTTTCTTTAGTTAGCGTCATAAATCAGCTGTGGGATGACAGATGGAAGTGAACCTACGAAGAGTATCTTGTTGGAGGTGGGTAATTACATCCTTTAGAAACCGAAGAACCGCGTCATAGAGTCTCGTTGTCAACTCAACCATCCTATCCGTCGTGCCGATGATCTTGACCGACTCTGCTACCTGACACATGTACATGCCAACATCGGAAAGCATGTCAATCAGCTTAGGGAGCAGGTCGCGCTGGTTCTTGGTCATCTGTAACCAGAATAGCTCTTGTAAGCAAGTGAATGCAATGATGCCGCGTCTAAACAGTAGGGGAACCCTACCATCAGCATGATCCTCATACCGCCCCATATGATGGCTAAAAATCCACAGTCTCCAGCCTGGGACAGCACGTCAAAGACAGACATGTAGTTGTGGAGGAGATCCACCATCTTGGACACCTTCCCGCGGTCAATAATCGTTTTCGCGCGGGTGAGCTCCAAAGCGATTTCAGCAACATCAGCAAGAGTGCTGTTTTTTAGCAGTTCCTTTGCCTCGCGGTCCATTGTTCCTCGGGTTATTGCATCGAAAGCGTTCTGGTATGCCTCCCTGGCCTCGGTGAGATAGTTAGCCAACTGTTGTCGTTTACTGCCAGACGCAGGTTCCAACAAGCGTCGACCAAAATCAGTGCCGCGCCGTAAAGGTGAAAACCCAAGGCAATCGGTCTGTTTGCAGATCGTGGTATAGTAAGGGCCATAATCGCAATCAGGAACAGGCTCGCGGGTGCCAAAGACAGGGCTCGAAAGGGGACCTGACTTTAATTCTCTAGAGGGAGAGAAAACGGCCTGGTTTGTCCTTGAAGTTAGACAAAGCTTGAGGGACCATGGATAATGAGAAAAAAGAGAGAAAAAAAAAAGGCAAGAAAAAAAAAAAACTGACATTGGCTTGCCTGCCTGTACGTAAGCGAAGACAAGGTCGCCAGGTATCTGCTTGTCTCTCCATCCTGGGCCATGTGAAAATTATAGGGTCTTTGAAATTTGTTAGATGTTGCTCGCAACTCACCGAAAAAAAGAGAATAAGAGAAAAAAGAGGGCGAAGAATTAGAAAGCCATGCATGTCACAGTGTAAACTAAGTATGTAAGGTGAGGATTATTGTATCGAAGAACATAAAATGCAGAGGTCCAGTGTCTGTTTCAACGACCCAGTAGTGCGGACTTCGGTGAGGGTTCATGGCGGGGAAAGAGGGGAGGAAGGGGTGGGGGATGGTTGCTTGAAGCCTAACACGGGCAGGTAGGGTGAACCAGACAGGTGGTTGACGCACCAGTTGGCAGTCTTTGACTGGATTATAAATATATGGGTTATTCTGTTTGTGCATTAAGTTTCAGGCAGTGTTGCATATGTGGCTTTCAGCTAAACCCAAATGGTTTTCAGTTGACAGAAAGAAACTGTATCAAAACAACCACAAGCATTCAAGTCTGCCTGTCCATCAACCGACAACAAAGAGAGCTTTCAGCCAACATCAACAATTACCGACAACATTACCTCTTTATACAAAGTAAAAACAGCTCAAAGCCCTCCGCCAATGCCACTCAACGCCATAAAAAATCCGGGCCTACTCTTCCTTTTGTATGTATTTCTTCCCTTCCAATTCCCATCCCTCCTCACTTCCTTTCAACAGCTCCTCCCTTCATACTCAGTAAAGGGTCTAACAACAGGATACAACTGAGTTGAGTTAACCGAGAAGACAGGACGAGCAGAAGAAGTAGAAAATAAAACTTTTGCGCAATAATTTTGTGTATCATTCCAAATCCCAATCAAAGCATCTCCCAATCCCACCAACCCCCTCACTCCCATTCCTGATCTTCCTAATTCCTTGGTCGGATATAAACTCGACTAACATATAACAAGTGAGAAATTTTTGCTTGATCACGTAAACCCTCCAGAGCCAACAAAGCCAACTCCGCCTTTTTGTCTCTTTCCTTCCTTTTAAATATCTTTGATGGACAGAGGAGGAAAAATGTAGGTGAAAGGAACCTAGTAATAGCGATAGCAGCCAGGGACGTAAGAATGCTATGCCGCCGCCGCAGTGTGCTCTGCTGTTATCTGGGCCGGTTGTTGTTGCTCCGCGCTGTCATTGCTCTCAGATTGTGTCTGGATTGGCGGCTGGGGCTCCTCAACCGTCAGCTGCTGGTTCTGTTCCTGCTGCAGCTCAGGCTCCTGCTGTTGCTGTTGCTGCTCAACAGTGACCGACGGCTCAGCGATCCCCTCCCTCGCCAACGAGACGGTCTCATCCTCAACCATCGGCGCGGGCGGCGGTGCAGGTGCGGCAGCAGGTGCCTCGAGTCTCGGCTTCTTGGCGGCGCGACCACCATCTAATGACTCCCTCACCTCCTTCAGCTCAATCTCGAGCTCATCCAACCGCCGCTTGAGCATATTTTCCCTCAGGTGACTATCCTCCAACTCCTTCTGTAGCTGATTATGCATCTCGTTGACGGCCTCGAGTTGCGACAGCACATGCTTGTGCGCCTCGCTCGTCACATCCAACTGCGCCCGTAGTTGAATCGCATCTTCTGGACCCCCAATCCCACCATTTTCTTGCTGCCGCATCTGCTGGTTGGCCTGCTCTTGCTGCTCCAGCTGCTGGATTCTACCCCGGTATAGCTCCTGAATAACCTCCAATTCGCTCACCCGAGTCTTGAGGGTAGCGTTTATTGCAAGGAGCTGCTCTGGTGTCTGCGCAAGATCGAGACGGTCGCCGTTCATGGGGGACGCCGCGCGGCCGTCGGGCCCAGTGCCAACCTGGAATGCCGACAACTGTTGCGCTTGGAACTGGTCGTCGAGACTTCCATACATCGGGCCCATGTGCGCGCCATACATGGTGGGGGTACCGGTGCGGGAAATCGGGGAGTTGCCATCGTCCAGGTGGCCGTTGGACTTTTGAGACGGTCTGCGTGCGCCGCCGTTGGAGAGGTCGTTTCCGTTGACATCTGTTCCTGCGAGATTTTGGTTCTGCAAAATTACGCGACGAGGCAACCGTCAGTTTCCAGATGGAGTGGGGGGGCTTGGGAGGAGGGGTAATTACCTTTTTCTTATTCGCCATGTCTGGACGCATCGTCTTCACGCGATTGCGACTCTTGATAACGTCGGTCTTGAGAGAGATAGGCCGAGGTCGGCCGTGCAGCTTGAGGAAGAGGCCGCAGGCATTGCAAAGGACCTGGCCCGACTCGTCGCGTCGCCATAGCGGCGTTGTCGAGGTGCCGCAATTTTGGCAGGTGGGCTGTGTGGTTTCGCGATCATGGTTAGCCATGGTGGCCATCACGGGCAATCTGCGCTACGGAATTGGGGCGATCGACGAGAGAAGGGGCAGGGAGAGATTAGATCTCGACGATAAGAAGCATTGATAAATCCCCCCAGGGAAGGGGAGCAGCTCCAGATAATGGGGGGTGCGCGGAAGAGCCCTGATAAGCTCAAATGATAAGAAATTTTTGACGGACCCCCAAGTGGGGCGCAGTGCGATAAGAGAATTCCAAGTTGCGAGGGATCAAGGGATTTAAGGATGGGGGTTTAGGTAAGCGTCCCCACCAAAATTTTCAGTGAACGGCCAGGGAGGACGGTGAGAACAGCCAATGAAACACAGCAATTTGTAACTTACCACATTCCCTCCTGGCGCGGGCGCTGTGCTAGCAGGTGAGGTTCTCGGTGGCATGGTCATCGCAGGAGCAATCGCAAGAGGTCTGTGGTGAAAGGGAAGCCGAGTCCGTTAGCCCAAACCATGACACAAAACAAAGACAAAAATGTGCAAGAGCAGGTAGCAGCGGGAGCGGGAACGGCGAACTAGGTGGGGGGGGGGGGGGGTTGTTCCATCCGACGTGTCATATCTGAAGGAAATAGTAAATTCTGTAGTTTTTCAAGACCGCATTTCGACCTAGAAGAAAGACTCGGATGCGAAAAACGGAGGGCTAGAGGAGATAGGGATTGTTCCTTGTCCATGTTCCATCATTCATGAGATAAACAATGGATAATCACGGCCTGTTTCATGACTTGTCTTCTGAGAGTATCTAACACTGACCTTGTCTGTCCTTGTTGTTGCGCTATTCCTTGGGAAGCAAACGTCGCAATGCTTGGCAGAGAATTTAACGAAGCCGCAGTGGTCGCCTGAACAGATGCCGCGTTGGGAGAAGGTGGTTGAGGCTCATGCTCGAGGGCCACCGGCGGCGGCGGAGGTGGCGGCGGGATGTCTTGTTGACTATCGACCTCCATCTTCCAATCCGAGTGTATTGTTGCTTGCTCGAGATCTGGAGGTGGCGTCATCGCCGGTTGTGTCGGCGAAGGCAGTGGTGGAGGCTGTTCGGAAGCCAGCTTGACGGTCTTGACTTTGCGACGGTGGTGATAAGAAAAGGCGAGGCGGGAGAAGCACGTATGTGCGTTGCAGTTTGCGGTCAAGCAAGAAGTACGCGCGCGCGCGGCTAGGTCGCAGGATCTTGACGTTGCTCGGGATTTAGAGACGGTGCCGCACCTCGATGGACACGCGATTCGTTCACGGAAAGCCGAGGAGAGGGCGAATACGGACAAAGAGAATGGAAATTCCTCGATCGGCGCGGTTCTAAGACATTACAATATGACGGGCGCGAGGGTGCGTTACCTGGCGAAAGAAGAATCTGGGGAGAACAATCGAAACAATTGAATAAATCCAAACGGCCCCTTTCCAATGGCAGGACGTGGGAACCTGGGCAAGTCGAGACGTGGGACTCGTGGACTGAGTGGAGGGTTCGGGAACTGTGTTACGATGCGGAATTACACAGTAGCGCTAACCTAATCTTTGAATGGCCGGGGGGGGCGGCATCTAAACTGAGCGCTTGGCGGTCGTGATTGGTGTGCGGCAGGGGCGTCGCGACCTTCTATTTCCAGCCTTACACGGTCGGGACGGCGAAGTTTTTCTCGACAGCAATCCCGATTCGCGGGTGTGAGTGGCGGGTTGATCTGGTTCGATCCATCGCATCAATGATATCTCTGATGGGGTTTCGTTGCAAAGTTTTTTGTGGTGTGCATACGAAGCGGCATATCCCCTGAGCGCATGCGGGGGAGGAATTGGCACAAAGGGGCAGATGTTGAAGAAAAGCCGTTGAAGAATCGTTACGTATGTTGATGATGGATGGTTCTTCATGGCAGATCCGCGCCGGAGTGGAATCCATTAAAAATCATCAGATAAGATACCTTGCCGCATTAATAACGGATAACGGATAGGAGGTAGCGCTGGATGGGAATCCTTTGCGATCATCTGATTTGGACAAGATGATCCATGGGGTCGATTGTTCTTATCGATTACGTAGATGCAGACATCAATTGCTCTCACGTACAGTACCTGGCCGTGAACCTTAATCTGGGAATAGTTACAAATCCTGGTGTGAGATCCGCATAACAGCATAACTCGTAAATATTATTTTTTTATTTTTCTGATTTAATTCTACTATTTCTTCGAATTGATTTTCAGTTGGTGCTGAGTGAAATGTTCTACCAAAACCAGCAATCTTGCCTCCGTGTAATTCGCTAATCCGCTCTCCAAAGCCGAGGTACTGGCGTCATCAGCTCTCCCCTTTGGTGCGGGGCACTCGGAGTCCCGTTTCCCCAAGCATCGTCAACCCCAGATCTCAAAAAGGAACGACAACAGCCTGCCCCAGGACTAATCTTTAAATATTCAAGGTACATACATCCCACGAGGGTATCAATTTTGGGCAACATCCAGAATGCCTCACACACTTACAATCAAGCCCATTGAGGGCGCCAAGCCAGGCAAAGTTTACTATCCGTTCGTCCACCCCTTTTATCTACCCCCCTCTTTTTTTGAACACAATACTAACCACTATCACAGCCTCCAACTCAACACAATCGCCTCCGAATCCCTCCCCAAACCAGGGGCGGGCCAGGTCCTCGTCAACATCCGCGCTTGCGCCCTCAATCACCGTGACCTCTTCATCAGGCAGCATCTCTACCCCGGCATCTCGTTCACCTCCCCCCTCTTTGCAGACGGGTACGGCATCGTCACCGCTCTGGGGCCCAACCCCTCCCCACAGGCTCAGTCCCTCCTCAACAAGCCCGTCCTGCTCACTCCATCCAGGGGCTGGGAGTCGGACCCAGCCGGCCCAGAGAACAATGGCAAGGAATTCAGCGTCGTAGGCGGCGCGGCCAAATACGACTACGGCACCGCACAAGACTTTGTCGTCCTGCCCGAGTCCGAGGTCTTTTTGGCGCCAGAACACCTGGCCCCCGCGGAGGGGGCCGCGCTGCCTCTGACAGGCCTGACCGGGTGGCGGGCGCTGGTAACGAAAGCGGAAGCCAAAAAAGGGGAGAATGTTTTGATTACGGGGATAGGAGGCGGCGTGGCGCTGCAGGTTCTGCAGTTCGCCGTGGCCATGGGGTGCAATGTTTATGTTACTTCTGGAAGCCAGGAAAAGATTGAGAAGGCGAAACAGTTGGGCGCCAAAGGAGGCGTCGTGTACAAGGATGCGGACTGGGAGAAGCAGTTGCAGAAGTTGTTGCCGAAGGAGAGGGCGTATTTGGACTGCGTGATTGACGGAGCTGGGGGGGATATCTTGGCTAGGGCGGCGAGGTTGTTGAAAACTGGTGGGAAGTTGGTGGTGTACGGGATGACGCTCAGTCCGAAGATGGAGTGGAACATGACGGCTGTGTTGAAGAATATCGAGCTGAGGGGGACGAGCATGGGCAGCAAGAAGGAGTACGCCGACATGATTGAGTTTGTGAGAGAGCACAAGATCAGGCCTGTGGTGAGTAAGGTGGTGGAGGGCGGGTTACAGAATCTGGAGGGGATCGATGATCTGTTTGAGGATATGAAGAATGGGGTGCAGTTCGGCAAGCTGGTGTTACTGCTCGATGGGGAGAAGAAGAGCGGAGGGAGTTCGCCGAAGCTATGATTTTCTGGATGCTTAATTGGAAACGTGGTGTAGGGTCGAACCATCATAATTCAGCGTCTTTCAGGATTGCTCTTCACGACAACTGAATATACATATCCAAATATTGCGGCCCGAATGTACACTTGCACACGCCTCGCGTTTGATGACCCGCTGCTCTGACCGTCCGGTCCTGGCAGGCACTTTATATACTAGTCCAGCAGAACACCTATCGCCGAACAGCCCGAATACTGCTAGCCAGTCCTTGCGACCGGTGCAGCGGTACCGGGCGAACGAGCCAAACCTGGTCGGCAAATGCGGGGGCCATAAGGGGGAGACCCCCGTTCGAGCCAGGCGAAGTAAAAACCCATTTGGGTTTTTCGTAACCGTGGTGCACCTCCAAACAGCGTGAGCTGCGCGGTGAGCTTTTTGTCAAATTGTTTAAATTTTTATATATTTACCTTAATTCATCTGCCATCGCTAACAATTTTTTTTGGGGGGGAGGGGGTGAACGGATGGATGGATAACTCGACTTACGATCTGCCGATTTTACACACATTTTCTGAACTTCCAGATCCTTTCTACATGTTCGTTACTGCCACTAGATAAAGCACCACTACCATAGGTTCGTTGTGCATCTCTCCATCATCCAATCTTTTCTTGCTTCTATCCATGGATGAGTAATTAAGCGCTACCCGGGAAAAAACCACCGGGAGTAGTCCATCAATATGAAGAAGTCACCATCTGGGATATAATCCTGCCATCCACATCTTGCATTTGTTGGGCATGATTTGCTTGTATTCTCTGAATTCCAATTCTATATTGACCAGTCTCAATCTGCTATAGATGCGAGGTTACTGGCGACATTTTAGGTTGGATGTGTTGAGTGACGGACTCTGAGAAGAAAATCAGGATGGCGACTTGGGGTGGGAACACAAAAATTTTTTTTTGTGACAGTGATGAGCTTCTTGATGTGTTTTGCTTGTTGGATCGTATTTCGACAAGAATAACCTCAGATTTCCTCCGTCGTGTCATTAATCAGGTCATTCACCAAGTTCAATGTTGAGACTCCAGACGAGTCTTACCTGCTCAAGCCCACCTTAAGCTAAACATATTACAAAACATGCCTGAGAGTACACAGTTGGGGAAATAAGTCCATATTCTCCGGAAAACTTGTGATTATGTTAGAGATGAGAAGCATGACAAAACGAAACCAGCTAGATACTTGGGGAAAAAAAAAAGGGGGGGCCCGCCAGGGGTAAACAACAATGTCATGGAAAGGGTTAGGGTTTTCACTAATTACTACTTCACTCTCTAGCTTACACCCACCCCATTCTATCTTGGCTCCCTAGTGACTCACTCTCAAGCGCACTTTGAAGAATCTAAGAAAATAATTTCCTACACCTTTTTTCATTTTTTTTTTTTTTTCACTCTCTCGCAAACCTACTTTCACAAGACACACACACAAACACACATACACACAAGAATAGCTCCTCCACTAGTCACGGCTACCAAGTCCATTCCACTCAAAATGTCACGCAGACTCATATCCTCCGGCTCCCCATTCGAGTCTCAAATCGGATACTCGCGCGCGGTAGTAAGCGGCGACTTTATCTTCGTGTCAGGCTGTACTGGGTACATAAAACCCCCTATTTCATTCTCCTCATCCTAGCGGGTCACCCCTCCGCCCACCGTCTCTTCGTTAATAAAATATCCGTCCCGCTCACTTCCGTACCCCATCTCCTTCACTTCAACCCTTTTTCTCCTTTTACTAAACAACATCCCAAAAGGTACGACTACAACACAGGCATCATCTCCCCCGACGTAATCACCCAAGCAGAACAGTGTTTCGTCAACATCTCAGCAGCCCTTAAGGAAGCTGGCGCAGAGCTCAAAGACGTAGTTCGGGTTCGGTATATCCTGCCTGACAGAAAAGATTTCGAAAGCACTTGGCCCGTCCTCCAAAAGTATCTGGGAGATGTCAGACCAGCAGCAACCATGATCCAAGCCGGATTGATGGAGGAAGTGATGAAAATTGAGATTGAAGTAACTGCCAAGAAGTCAACTTGAGGAGATGTAGTAGTAAACATAAAAGAGAGAGAACAATCAGATACAATATGACAAGAATTCCACAATCATTAGTTATCCTCTCCAACCCCCCCCCCCACCCACCCCAAAAAAAAAAGAAAAAAAAAGCAAGAAAAAACCGTTCTTATCCAAGGAAAAAAAAAAAAAAAAAATCCAGGGTATCATTTCACTTCTTCCCATCAGCAGCCACAACTACAGCCCTAGCTCCGTCCCCTTCGGCAGGAGGCACAACAGCAACCACCAACTCCCCTCCTTGGACCCCTTCTCCCTGCTCCCCTTCCTTCGCAGCCGCAGCCTCACTCTCTAGAACTCTCTCTACAACCTCCTCCCCCTTCACCTCTTCCCCATCCCCTTCCGCCTCCCCTTCTTTCTCCTTCTTCTCCCTCTCCTCCCTCCCTCGTTTATGACAATACCACAATACAAACAGCAGTAACGTAACGGCCAAACTCCACAGCATGCTAGTTCCCACAAACGCGGGCCACCTAGTCCTTAAAGCGTTCATTATGCCCCTCAGCAACGTCTTTATCAGCGCCGGAGTCAACGTCAGCTGACTGAGCAACCCCTTTACGCCCTTTTCTTTCAGCTTGTCCTTGTCTACCCCCTGAGCTTCGGCGGCTATCGCCAGGATCTCTGGAGCCAGTTTGGCCGTTAACTTATCAGGCAGCGTCGTAACGAGCTTCTGCAGCGACGAGGGGAGCTTGCTGAACGATTTTGAGATAATGTCGTTGCGACCGTCCAGGAGGGAAACCAGGTCGTCGGCGGCGGTTGGCACGCCGGCCGCTAGGTCCTTGAGGATTTGCAGGAAGGGAAGGAGGAGGGCATCGCGCGCCTCGCGGGAGAGGATGGTTGCCTTGGAGTCTGGGGGGGTGGCTGTACCGTCGGGGTTGGGGGTGGGGGAAGGGGAGGAAGAGAGGGAGAGCTTGTCGAGGATTCGAGAGAGGTCGGCCCATTCTTTCTCTGGGGAGGGGGAAGGGGAGGCCGAGGCAGATTGCTCAGTTGGGACTTCCAGGTTGGCAGGGGAGGAAGCTTTTTTGTCCTTGTCAGGATTTCGGTGGAACATGCGGGAGAGGCGGGATGGTTTCTTTTCCTTATCCTTTTCCTTTACTTTTTCTTTCTCCTTTCCCTTTTCTGTCGAGGGTGTGTCCTTGTCGGCGTTTGCGGCTGGAGTATCGGGTGGTGTAGTGGCAGTAGAGGGCCCAGCATCGGCGAGAACCAAAGCCTTCGCGAACGGATCTTCAAGCTTGTCAAACATGCGAAATGTCTCGGACTCTTCGTCCCATATCAGGTCTAGGTCTGGAGTCTTGGATCGAGGCGGGAGGGCGGGGCGGGGTCCCTCATCATGCTGGTCGCGCGACACTAGGCGCTCGAGGAACTTCTCATCGTCTTCGTCGATTAGAGGTGGCGCTGGTGGTGGCGCATCTTTCTTTGCACCGCCAGCATCTTTTGACTTTGACCATGGGAAATGCAGAGCCATGACTTTTTTTTTTTTTCCTGTTGTGCTAATGACGTCTTGGCGGATGTTGTCAGAAGGAAGAGTGGTGGAGTATGTCGGTGAGGGGGAGGGGCCAGAACGTTATGTGCGGGGCATCCCTCGAGTGGTACGCACCCCAGTTGGACAGCAATGAACTAATAAAAGAATTATGCACGGTAATGCGGCTGGGTTTTTTTTTTTTTTTTTTTTTTTTTTTTTTTTTTTAAAAAAAAAAAAAAAACCATGAATTATTTGGGGGTGTTATAGAGAGGGCTATACTAATTACGTGTCAAGGCAGCCAAAACTGTTGGGCCATTAGATTACCTCGGCTGCATCACCGCATTTGATGATGTCATGGTATATATAGCTGGAGCGCCGGTCTCAGGATACTATTTTCTACTGCACCTATTCTTCCTCGCCATCTTCATCTTCGCCGCCTCGGACATTACTCTGTCTCCGTCTGCCAGCCCTACCTCGTTGGAAGCCCGACCTTGATGTGATGGCCCTCTCGCCAACAAAATGACTTCCGTCCCATGGAGTCTTACACTTGGGACATTTCTACCGAGAAGCTTGTTAGCCAATGGCGCATTCCAAGACCACGAAAATTAACATACCCTCTCTTGCTGCGTCCTCCAGTATCCATCCTCGCACACATCGTGTAGTCGAATCGTGCAAGTGGCCTCAGAGCAACGCTGACCATCGGTGACAATCTCTTTGCACGACTCGCAGAATTTGATATGTTGCCACTCGTCTTCAGAGTCCGGGTCGTTATAAGTAGCCACGAGCCATGACCAGAGCTCCAGCAAGGATCGGGGACTCAGCGTGTAATACCCTTCCTGGCTCTTCTCGAGCCACCCCTCAGCAACCAAACTCGACAGCAGCGACAAGACTTCTGAGTGCTTTAATGCTCTAATTGCAGCAGCTTGGCTGCCGCCCTCGTCGTTGTCGGCCCGCTGAGTGTGTGCATTGCTCTCGCGGTTCCCTGGCGGGCGAGATACTTTGAGGGCTTCTGCCTCGCCCACCGCCATGACCTCCATGCGGGGGGTGTTGTAAGTCTCAAACATTGCGTCAAGCAGTCTCTTGATGTATGCCACCTCGTCGGGGGAGCGTATCGTAGCCAAGGCCGTGGTGGGATCGCTGTGTGCATTGATGAATGCCCATATCCTCTCGCCGTTTCCTGTCTGACGCCTTGTGTTACGGATATCGTAATCCAGCGGCTCCACGGCTTCGCGGGCTGTTTTTATCGCGTTTGCAAAGTCCTGGTTAGTGACGTCGCTAGGGTTGACTCCTTGGAGAGCTGCGATTATGCCCTTTCCCTCGGCGAGCGTGAGAGTTCCGCGTGCCATGAAGGCTTGGAGGAATGCCCGGTTGTGGTCATTGTAACCTGCGGGAAGAGGGGGTTGCCAATCGTCCATCTCGAAGTGGTGTTTCGAAAACACTGATGACAAAAACCGGGGTGATGTCGAGGGTGGGGGGGGGGGTTTGTTATGCCAAGCAAAAATTTCAAAGTTGGCTTCTTACAAGGTCAAGCTGTCGGGTGCGATGACGCGCCTTCGAAGTTGGACCGCGAATTTTGGCGTTGAGGGGCTGCATCTGCCACCCACGGTATCACGGGGACTGAGTGCGCTGAGCCACCTTACTGTGTAATCACCTCACCCACTGATAGCTGCAGCAGCCCTGGCTAGGCAGGTAGGTACAGCACCCAACCCTGCACGGCAGTTGCAGGGCCTGCCTGTCAGATGGATGCAAGCGAAATGCGGAAAACCCGTGCCGGGCAGTCGCTCGTCACCGCCCGCACATGCCAGCCTGACAGCGGCCCGTTACCCACCGCTCGGCCAAGGGGGGAAATTTGGCATGAAACGGGGTTGTCCTCCGTCTGCTTGGGTTTCGGCCGAGCGCCCCCAGTTTGGAAGTTACCAGGCAAAATGTCACATCGCCTCCAGCTGACATTCCGAATATTCACATGTTGGGGATCCCCCGCACAAATCCTCAAACTCGCCCTCGCCTAACGACGTGCGTTTCTGGGGATATGCAGGCCTGTTGTATCTGAATCTACGCGACCCTCCTCCATCATCCCGACCTCCCCAACTCGTCACTATCACGGAAGTTGAGCAGCGCGCTCGGGAGGGGGGCTGGCCAAACCCGATCGCACAATACACAGGAAATCCTCCTAGCTCACCAGCTAGTGCCGGATAGGAACAGCCTTGAATCAAGGCCCGATTAGCAGCCGTTAAATCTCTAGCGCTCGGGCCCCTTGCAGTTCAAGCAGCAGCAATACGACACTATTCCCACTCATCGTTTCTCGATCGCCTCCACAGCCCTCGCTTGGCCTTGAAATTCCTCCACAATGGTGGCCCCCGTTGACTGCGGAAATCAAGCTGTCACCGTGACAGATGGCCACCCGGTGCCATGGACCATCTGCTTCATCCCTGCCGGAGATTCCCCCTTTGCGGATGGGTATAATGGCCATCGTAAGCCCATATTAATCCGTGGGCCCAGGGTTCCTCGGTCTTCATGAATTGCTGATTTGTTTCGGTTTTGCATCTTGTCGTCAGTCGTCGTCTTTGGTGCGCCGTCATGGCCGTCCAGATGCCAGCCGAGGCCCTTGGTCCGGCCGCTGGTATCCTCTTATACAGCTTTTTCTGTTTGTTTTTTACTCTTGTGCTGGCGTGGTTGGTTTGGGTTCACAATGAGCGGAAGAGTTATGTCTTGCTCTTGCAGTTTTTTATTTGTCTCCACACGGTGGCTTCCATCGTCCAGCAAATAAATACAATCGTGAACTGGAACAGCGGAAAGACGGCCCAATGGTGGAATATCAAGGAGAATGTGGGAAATCCGGAGCTGATCATCACCGGAGCGACGACAGGAATGGACCTTGTTCTGTTTTACATTCGTACGTGATCTCCCCTGCGGCCCCAACTCTTGAGATATGCTTACTAACCCCCCTCCCCCTCCTCCTAGAATATTACTGTTACAATGTTGAATCCATGATAGTTGTCTGTTGGGCATTCGAACTCGCCAACAGCATCTTTCAGGTGCGATTTGTCAAATTGCATGGCTTCCCATACTCGATCGCCGCAAAGGCCACTTCCATCATCATTCCGGCCATCTCAATGATGGTTCTGCGGTTCACTCCCATTCAAAAAAGCATACCGGCATTCCTTTTTGTATCCTCTGGAATTAGTAAGTCTCTCTACTGTTTCCCGTTGTCATGATACACATACTGACGAGATCAAAAGTGGTTTTCTGTTTTCTGTTGGGCGCCATCGCCCTTCTCTCCATTCTCGTCAAATACATCTCCTCACGCTTCTTTCTCACCAGCTGGGAAGTGCGCTACGGCCACAATACCGGGAGCTCCGGAGCAGCAGCGGCCGATGGGGCTACTGCCACGCCAGTAATTGCGAGACTAAAAAACATTTACGATAGGTGGCTTATGACGCGCTTCTCCATCGGCTTCATCGCATTGGCTCTCTTCCAGTTAGTAGTTGTCAACTTCCAGCTTCGGGCGGCCGGCACCAGCCGCGCCAACCACATCCCCGCCGAGCCAGACCTAAGTGCCAGCCAGGCCATCTCCGATTTTGTTTTATTTATTCCAGGAGTCACTGCCGGCCTGGTTACGTTTTTGGTGTTCGGCACGACGCGTAACCTTCGGGAATACATGTGGTCGTCATTTGCGCCGAAGAGTTGGCAAGAAAAAAGAGAGGCAAAGCAGGAAGCTAAAAGGCATAAGAGCAAACCGAGCGTCAGCATTCCGGATCCTAATGCTATCAGCTCGGTTGTTGCTGGCGACAAACCATTGCCTCCATCCCCGCCCAACGACGAAGAAGCCCAATACGACCACAGAGATAGGGGAGTAAGGATGCAGAACCTAGGAGTCGGTGCCTGGGTTGAGGGAGGTGCAAATGCGGGCGCTGTAGGGATGAGGCCGGGCGTGTGCTCACCACCACCTGCACACATGAAACCGAGTCATTATCTGAGCCCAGGCCACCAAAGCCCAGGCATGAGTGATAAAGCGAGTCACAGAAGCGAGGCAGATTATGATTTCCCGATCATGACGCACAGTGGTAGAGCCTCATCGGAGTCCATGATTGTGTTTTTGGATAAGGATTCTGATCTTGAGAGCCAGAAGGGAATTTCTACTGTAGGGAATAACTATACAAAAGAGACGGGATGGCCATGAGATTTGTACACGGCAAACAAGATTATACGTACACGACAGGCGTTGAAGGAAAAAAATTGTTTTTCTTTTGTTTTTCTTTTGTTTTTTTTTGTTTTTTTTTTTGGTGTGTTTTCAAGGACTGGAAATGATACCCCCAGATGCGAGAGATACCACATGTTTCTAACCCTCATTATATCATAAGGGCATATTTGATGAGGACAAGGATATGGGAATTTATGAAAATTGAATGGAAAACAGATGTGACCGATAACCTTTGTCATGATATATTCTCTGTATGGTGAATTAGCAACATCACATAAAAAAATAAAAATAAAAAAATAAAAATAAAACACAGTACGTATTAACACCATCCACCCGTTCCCCTGTCGATCTTGCCCTCTTTTTTTTTCTTCTCCCAGTTCTAACGAACCCGAAGACTATTCTATCAAGATCTCTGAATTAGACTAGGTCGTATCATCTCTATCTCGTCACAAAATCCTTTCAGCAAAAATTACCCACAATCCTACCGCGATAACGCCCGCGCGCAGAATTTGATCGACGGTTTCGGCAGTTTCCCGAACACACAGACACCAGCCTTATCCGCATCGACGATAGCTTTTCCTTCTTTCCACATAAGTCCGTGTGTCATCACACCGAATTTTTACCAAATGCAGAGACTAACAGTATATAGTACGTACTTTACTAGTAGGTATTAACCCCCATCTGGATCATCAAACGGCGGCCTTGGACACTAGACTTAAACAAGGGCTTTAAATCCTATTTCAGTTCCATTCCGCGACGCCCGCGCGCACGTCCGCCCGCGCGCATCAAAAAGAGGACAAAACCAAAAGTTACTCCCGGGAGGCTGTTGGGGGGGGGGGGGGGAGGGAGGAGGAGGTCATGTACTGTACCTAAACAACTTGCACAAAAAGTTGTTTATTATCCCCTGTAAAAGAAGAGGAAATTTTATTTATTTATTTTTTTAGAGGGGGGGGAAAAATGGATAAAAAAAAAAAAAGGGGGGGGGGGGAAGGAATATCCTAAATTGAAAAGGGTAATTCAACGCAATTTTTTTTAAGGTAGAGGATTACTTGGTGAAATATACATACTATATACTACGTACCCTCGATGAGACCAAAGAAAAAATAAATAATTGTTTTGCAGGCATGTAATTAATCTTTTGCCATCCAACGGTCCCCCCTCCCCTTCTTCTTTTTTTTTTTCTTTCATTTTTAAGGCCAGGGAAGGAGAGAGGGAGCTTGAGTGAGAAGATTGAATGAGAAATTGAGTGAGAAATTGAGTGAGAAATTGAGTGAGAAGATTGAGTGAGAGATTGAGTGAGTGAGTGAGCGAGTGAGTGAGAACATCGAGTGAGAAATTGAGCGAGAAGATTGAGTGAGAGATCGAGTGAGTGAGCGAGTGAGTGATTGATGCGTGGGTGGGTAATAGATCGAAGCATACCTCACTCAGACATTACAAGCCAAGCACATTAGACGAACCATATGATACTAGAAGCACAGAGCTTAATGGCCATCATTTCAAGTGCAAGGTTATGGTTACACAAGATTTGCCAGACTCGAACAAACAACTCAGAAAGGGGGGTATCACAAGCTTTAATTCATCGCCTCCATTTGTTGCAAAGTAAATCTGCTGCTTAACGCCTTATCTCCTATCCTCTTTCATCACCTCATCTCTCATCTTGCCCATTTTTTACGAGCAACCCTTTCTAGTCATCCTGCACCAACTCCTTGATCTCCTCGTCGTTCTCTCCCAAACCCATTCCCCTCCCAGCCATACCACCACCAGCGCCCATCCCTCCCTTCTCGGGCCCAGCCTTGCCACCAACCCTATCCCTCCCAACCCCCATAGCCCAAAAACCCACCTCATCAATAACATCATAAACAATATCCTCCACAATCATCTCATCGTAACGTTCCGATATCGGTCTCCCAACTCCACTTCCCTTTTCCTCCTCCTCCTTCTTCTCCTCGGGCCCTTCCACACCCCCCATCTCCACATCCTCCCCCTTCTCTTCCTGTTGAGGAGGAAACCACCAACCTTTTTCACCAAAGTTTACTTCCACCGCTCCGCCCCTAAACACCGAGACAGCAGGGTAGTATCCGACCTCCCCATCATCCATCACCTCCCTACCGTTCTGTACCCCCGACCCCGCCCCAGTTCCCATCTTCGACGCGGGCGGCAAGAAACATAACAAATCCCTCCAAGGCTCGCCTATCAACTTGCCGTTCTTGTAGACCCTTATATAGCTCCCTGGCAGCGTGCGCAGCGCAGGAGAAGGATGTAAAGGATTAGGCGGCGTCGCTCCCGCAGCTGCTGCAGGTCCCACTGGGGAAGGGTTCATTAGTTCTTCGAGCTCCTTTGTGGTGTGGTAGTCGATCTTTTCAAAGTAGATGTGCGCTTTGAACCTGATTGGGATTCGGTCGCGGATAATGTTTGGATATTCAATTTCAGACAGAGAAGGTGACGAGGAGGAGTAGGAGGTGTCGAGGTCGATGGCGGGGTTGTATGTACCGGATACGATTTTGCGATGGAGATGCTGGGAGGGCAAGTTGATTTCTAGACCTATGACGTCCCCTTCGAGGATGGATTCACCCGGAGGGAAGAAGTCCTTGGGGCGAGACATGTGTACTTTTTGTCCCGAGGCGTCGCGCAGTCCGTACGAGTAGGCGTCAAACCCTACCGGGGCGTCTAGGGACGCTTCTCGCCGCGCAAAACCGATTCGCACGTGTCCGTTGGAGGGGCTTCCGGGGGTAGGGGATATGCCCCGCGTTACTTTGCATTCCCAGTACCACTTCCCTTCCCTCACGGCAACGTTTGCGCGCGCCATGCGGAAACCTTTGTCGGTTGTTAGGTGAGTGCCGCTTTTGTTAAAGTAGATGTGGGAGGCGGCGTCCTCGAAGCTGATGTGCGCACCGAAGGGGGCTGGCTCGGTGTTGCGGTAGTAGAACATTGAAGGGAAGGTTGGGTCGGCAATGCAGTGAGTGTAGTGGAAAGACTTCTTGTTGTAGACGTGGTCGGATGTTTCGAAGAATTCTATCGGCGGTTGGTCTGGAGAGAACGAAGGGATCTCGTGGTGAGGGGTGAAGATGGGTCCGCGCGCGAGGTCGAAGTCTGTTGGTTTTGGAGGGGCGAGCTTGTAACGGAGGGGTGCCATTTCTGAGGGCTGTTCTTTGGGGGGCTTGTTGGGAACTGGCGATGAGCGGGAGCTGTCGATGCCTCCTGACCCTGATCCTGTGGCGCCCTTGGATTCCCTCTTCTTGAGAGAGTCCTTTTTCGTTCTCTTTTCGCGGGCCATGGTCTGGCTGCTTGCATCTTCTGGTGCTTGGATTTGGACTTTGGGGTTTTTGGTCGCCACGTCCGGGTTGAGTGGTGAGGACACAGCAGGACTGTGGTCTTCTGCTTCGAAGAGAGCACGCTTTTGTGGGATGGATGAAGACGTCAAAGAGGGAGTCGTCTCCCTCTGGGGGGAGTTCGCATCTGCTGTCGCCATTGCTGCAGCTGGCTGGGTCTTTATGCTTTATTTTCGACAAGCGGGAAATCGGTTATATGATACTTTCAACCGTTGATTTGGCAAAGTACAAAGACGATTTTTTTTTGGGGGGGGGGGTATATAATATTTAGATGATGGAAGGAGGGGAAGCTGAACCTGTGTTGAACTGGGGAATTGAAACTCTTGCGACAGCGCGCCGGGGGAGACGCGACCGGACAGGGATTCAGCTGGGGTGGACCCGCCAACCTTAAATTTCTAGCCAATCAACCCTCTGAAGACATTGCCATCAAACAGGCTCGCAGTGCAGCTTGGTGACCGTCCCCAACTTTTTCCAAGCAAAACATCAAACTTCTTTTCCCACCCAGAAAAGTGTCATCGCCGACCGGCAACTTCCACCAATCCTACCGACCGGATCGCCGACAGACAAGATGCCCGTCGTCAAGGGAGGTGTGTGGACCAACATCGAAGATGAAATCCTCAAGGCCTCGGTCAGCAAGTACGGCCTGAATCAGTGGGCGCGCGTGTCGTCGCTCTTGGCCAGGAAGACGCCAAAACAGTGCAAGGCGAGATGGAACGAATGGCTCGACCCGACCATCAAGAAGATTGAGTGGAGTAAAGAGGAGGATGAGAAATTGCTGCATCTCGCAAAGTTGATGCCAACGCAATGGCGCACCATCGCCCCGATTGTTGGTCGCACCGCCAACCAGTGTCTTGAACGGTACCAGAGACTCCTCGATGAAGCCGAACAGCGAGAACCATCAGCGCTTGGATTGACCGGATCAGGTGGAGAGGCCCACGCACCGACTGCCGATGATGTCCGACGTCTACGGCCCGGCGAGGTCGATCCCGACCCGGAGACCAAGCCCGCACGACCGGATACTATCGACTTGGACGAAGATGAGAAGGAGATGCTCAGCGAAGCCCGCGCCCGTCTGGCCAATACTCAGGGTAAGAAGGCAAAGAGAAAGGCTCGCGAGAGACAGCAGGAGGAATCGCGAAGGCTCGCCCAGCTGCAAAAGAGGCGTGAGCTAAAGACGGCCGGCATCAACATCAAGGTGACGACGCGGAAGAAGGGCCAGATGGACTACAATGCCGATATCCCATTTGAAAAGAAGGCGGTGCCCGGATTTTACGATACGAACGAGGAGATTTCGCGCAACGAGTGGCAACGAGCCCACTTTGACCCCAAGAAACAACAAGTTGGCAATAAGCGCAAGGGGGATGAAGATGAGGAAGGGGAGAAGAAGAGGAAAAAGACGGACAAGGATGGATCGTCCCAATCCGTCCAGGCAGCTCTCAAGGCCGGAGCGATGCAAAAGATTCGCGAGGCAGAACAGAGCAGCAAGAGGAAGACACTGGTGCTGCCTGCGCCGCAGGTCAGCGAGGGCGAGCTGGAGGAAATTGTCAAGATGGGCCTGTTGGGAGAGCGGGCAAGCGCTGCAGCTAGAGAGAGCGACAACGATGCCACCCGCGGCCTGGTCGGCAACTATACGACCCTCACCACCGGCGCGCCGATCAGGACGCCCCGTGCGCCTGCACAGGAGGATCACATCGCTAACGAGATTCGCAACATTCGAGCACTGACTGAGACAACCTCGTCGCTGCTGGGTGGAGAGAATACCCCTCTTCATGTTGGAGTTGGATCCACAGGTTTCGAATCGGTTGCACCGCGGAGACAAGTTGTGGCTACACCAAATCCTTTGGCAACCCCTTTACGGTCCGCTGGTGCTGGCGTGGGAGCTACGCCTCTCCGTGTTGGACAGACACCTCTGAGGACTCCTCGCGATAACTTCGCCCTGAATGCGTCAGACCATGAGATGGACATGGTTGGAGGAACCCCAAGAGATGCCAGGTTGCGGGAGCTGTCAATCCGCCACCAGCTCAAACAGAGCCTCGCCTCGCTTCCCAAACCTAAAGATACGGACTGGGAATTGGAGTTACCGGAGGAGGAACGGGAACCAACAAAGGTAGACGATCTACAGGAGGACGCGGCCGAGCGTGACCGGAGAGAGCGGGAGATCCAAGAGAAGCTGGAACGCGCAGAGCGCAAGCGACAAACGCAGGTTATGCAGAGGGATTTGCCTCGGCCTGTGGTTGTTGACCCAAAAGCTACGGCCAAGGCCCTGCTTAAGGCCACTGGGGATGAGAGTAACGAGGTTGATGTGTTGGTGGCCAGGGAAACAGCACTTCTCATGGCGCATGATGCAGCCAAGTTTCCTTTGCCCGGTGCTCCTCTCAACGTTAAGCCGGTGGAGATTTCCCGGTTTGAAGATGCAGCATTGGCCGAGGCTCGCCGCCAGATTCTGTTGGAAGTGAAGGATCAACCAAAGCCCGAGGAGGTCCAGGCGGTGTGGAACAAAGAGAACACCAATGCGTTGTTGCTTGGCCTAGGGTTCTATGATGATGACAGTGATGAGGAGACGGATATTGGTATCATGCAGTCTACTCTTGATGTTCGTTCACAATTTTGTCCACCCTTGCCCTGCTACGAAATTACTAACAAAATCTTTACAGACTGCAATCGAAAGCCTTGTCGCGTCGGCAGAAAAGGGCAACAAGCTCGAAAAGAAGCTTAATCTTCACCTTGGAGGGTACAAGAACCGAGCGGAAATGCTTCGTCGCAAGATTGGAGAAGCTCACGAAGCGCTGGAGAAGGCCAGAAATGCTTTAAGTGGGTTCAAGATCTTGCAGGCTTCCGAGGAGGCAGCGATCAGGAGACGATTGGGTGCTTTGAGAGCCGAAGTAGCGTTTGTGAGTACGAGGGAGAGAGAGGCACAGGAACTGTATAGGCAGGTGAGGAGCGAGCTGGAAGAGTTGAGCGTTAACGGGAATTAATGAAGGAGTAAACAGGGCAAGGGGGGGAGGGAGAGAGAGAGAGAGAGGGGGGGTTTCTGTATGAAAAGTTCTAGATTGGCGGCGTGCGAGATATACATAGTTTTCTGAGCATGATTGAATTGGTATATTACGTTACTTGTTTGTTGCTCATATTAACATTGATGCCTACCTAGCATTCGACAGCCGTTCGAATTTTCCCCCAAGTCCTTGAGTGACAGATAATAAGCTACCATCAAGCTAGCTGAACATCAGGAGTGACAGTGAAGAGGCGACCGCTTTCTAGGTATGCACTCTTCTTAGTCAGAAATGATGACTATGATGGTGGGACGGAACACTCGGAGGTCATGTTTAGATAGTGGGAAAGAATTACTCCAAGATATGACGAAATAATAATTATAATAATGTATACATACATACACAATGTTTCCCATCGAGCATCGGTGATGTGCAGGCTATATGCCTGAAGCTGAGATGAATTGTTGAGAAAGATTGGGCTCTATGATTGGCCAATTCTCGCGATAAGACTAGACACAACCACTCGCAACGATCCGCCAGTTCGGATTGCTCGGGATTTGGGAAAAGTAAATAAAAAGACAAAGACAAAGAAAAGGGGTGTGCGGGAAGTTCGAGTGCCTGTTCATCACATCTACTGCTACTTGTCCATACATACATGCTTTCAAGATTCAACATTCCTGATTTGCTGTAAATATCAACGGGGAGTAATCATACTCTCTTACCACCTCCTTTTGCTTTATATATCACATCTCGTCAAAAAGGAAAAACCCTCTTTGCTTTTTTTTTTTTTTTTTTTTTTTTTTTCCCTCGTTTGAAGGTTTGGAGTCGAAAAAATGTCGGAACCAAAAACGTCAACTCCAGAAAACACTCTCAGAAAAGAATCCGCAGAAGCAGACGACAGAAGACCAACAGCCTCACAACTTAGACATGATGCTGCTTCAACCTCACGAACCACCGACAACCCAGACTCGAGCGATGAGCAACCACAACAAGCCGACGAGGAGTCCCCGCTCTTACCTTCTACCACTCATCCTCCTCCTCCTCCCTCAGGCGACCGCGGCTCCCCCAAAAAACATGAATACCTCTGCGGGCTCACGGCTGCCCGCTTCTGGCTCCTGTTCCTCCAGATGCTCGTGGCTTACTTTGTCGCCTGCTTCGACGCCACGATTATGGCCTCGTCCCACCCGGTCATCACGTCGTACTTTGGCTCGTCCAACAGCGCGTCCTGGCTGTCGACCGCGTTCCTCCTGACCTCGACGAGCTCCAAGCCCATGGTCGGAGGCATCTCGGACAGCATCGGGCGCAGGAACCCGTACCTGCTGATGACCTTTATTTTCCTGCTCGGAACCGTCTGGTGCAGCCTGGCGGGGTCCATGACGAGCTTCATCCTCGCACGAGCCGCGTGCGGCCTGGGGGCCGGGGGCATGATGACGCTCGCCATCATCATCGTCTCGGACGTGGTGCCGATCGAGGTTCGGGGAACCTATCAGAGCTACATCAACATGACTTTTGGCGTGGGGAGCATGTGCGGCGCCGCTCTGGGGGGAGCCATGGCGGATTCTCTCGGGTGGAGGTGGGAGTTTGGCGTTCAGGTCCCCGTCATCGCCAGCTGCCTGGCGGTCGCGTGGTTTGTCGTTCCCAAGGATCTGGGACTTTACGGACGCAAAAGACAGACGTTGAGGGAGGCCATGAGGACGTATGATCTCTTGGGGAGCGCGCTGATGAGCGCGAGCCTTTCGGCGGTGATATTAGGGTTGAGCATGGGTGGGAATATTTTACCTTGTGAGTTGAGATTGAGAAGTCCAACTTGAGAATTGTGATGATGCTGATATTCTTTTCTTCTTCTTCTAGGGAGTCATCCGATTGTGATATTCTCGCTGGCCTTTTTTGCGGTTGTTTTCCCCATGTTCCTGTGGGTCGAGACCAAGGCTGTCAAGCCCATCATGCCGGTTCATTTGATCGCAAAGTCTCCTCATATGAACCTGATAATGAGCAATATGATTGCTTCGTTCTTGTCCCACGCGGTACTGTTCAACGTGTAAGTATTCACGCCGCTGGCCTACTTACCTTACTTTTTGCTTTTTGTTTTGAAACTAACACAGGCCAGCCCACTTTTTTTCCAAGGAGTTCTCCTTACCAGCGCAACCACCTCGGGTCTCCGTCTTGTTACGTCCTCGGCAGTTGCCTCGCTCTGCGGGACCGCAACCGGGTTTCTGATCTCTTGGTCTCGTCGGATGAAGTGGTCCCTGGTTATGGGAGCTTCCTGCGCTCTTCTCGGCACGCTGGTGCTCTCGTCTATGCAGCGTGGCTGGCCCGCCGTGGTATATATGCTCTGTCTGGTTCCCAGCGCAGCAGGTCAGGGGTTCATGTTTCCCGGAACGTTCATCAGCATTCTCGCCGTTTCCGAGCAGCAAAAGCAGGCAGTCGTCACCTCCACCTTGATTCTGTGGCGGGGTTTGGGTCAGGTCTTGGGTGTATCCGTCAGCTCGCTCGTGGTTCAGAACGCGCTGTGGCACTATTTGCAGATGTTTGTTGATGGGCCGGAGAAGGAGAATGTCGTGGAACTCGCTCGGAAAACGGTCAACTCTATCCGGGATTTGGATCCTCCTTACAGAGAGCAAGTGGTGCAAGGGTACGAGGCGGCGTTGAGGATGACTTTTCTAAGTTGTTCGGTGTTGGCGTTGATGAGTTTGGTGTTGGTTGCTACTGTTAAGCTGCCCAAGTTGGGAAGTAGGAATTAGCGAGGGGGGAAAAAAGTTCAAGAGTTTAGTCATTAGAAATAGTGTATCATTATGAAAGTCATTTTCTTATTTTCTGCAATTAATTATGCCCTTCTTCATAGGCTCGCTCTTTCCTTTCTTTGGCGTCCATTGTTCAGCCTTGAACAGGTGCAACGTGAGGTGCACTCCACCCAGCGCCAAGCCAAGCGCTTCAAAGCCCCACAAACCATGCATTAATTAAGCTTCTTTCATGCCCATCTATCTGAAGATCCCTCTCCCTCTTCCCGCTTGTTCCCTCCCCCAACCGAGCTTTTTATGCCAAGCAAAGCTATCGCGCCGCCACGCCACGCCTCGCCGTCACTTGATTTCTTTTAGCACCTGTAACCTGCACTTGGTTGTTGTGATATTTAATTAGTAGTACGAAAACAACAACACCGCCTTCCATCACTACCCTTTTTATTTTATTTTATTTTTTAAAAAAATTTCGACTCGACATATATTTCCTCATACCACTACACATATTAGAGTTGAGGAAATGATAATGGACGAGAAAAACAATCCCGGAATGCCGCTCATCCCGCCACGAAGGGCTCTGTCCCCGTCCCGCCTGCTCCTCGCAGTAGGATATCTCGCCCTCGTCGGCTTCACTTACTGCTACTTTCGGCAACCGCCTGCTGCCGTACCGTGGGCCGGCGCTCCCCAATCTCCCTCGAGCCCTGCGCGCAACAGGGTTGCGGTCGATGAAGCAACAAGGGAACTGGTCCCTCTTGAGGCGCACATCATGAGTAAATGCCCTGATGCAAAGGTATGAACTCTGTCTCTCGCTCTCTCCGTGTCTTCTATGCGCAGAGCTTCAAAACTTGGATAGATGCTGATTTGAAATGTCGCATAGGACTGCCTCCGAGACCTCGTCCTCCCAACCATGCAGAAAGCCTACAACAAAGTCAACTTTACCCTCTCATTCATCGGAACGTATGTTTCACAAACTCCACTATGCGAAATCGTCGCGCGACGAAGTCTTTTTTTCTGACAAGAGCACTCCCAAAAATCTAGACCAACCAACCACGATGACGGTGTGGCCTGCAAACATGGACCCGAGGAGTGTAAGTGCCTTTTATCTAGCCTTTTGCGCTACCTTACATCATAGCACGTACGGATAAGGCTGACGGTGTACAAGGCCTAGGAAACATTATCGAGCTTTGCGCCCAGAAACTTTACCCCGACCCAAAGATCTATCTCGGTTTCACCATGTGCCTTACAAGAGACTACCGACACATCCCTCAACGCGGACTGATCGAGGATTGCGCCCTTGAGCATGCCGTCGATTTCGACGAACTGAACGAATGCGCAACAAAGGATGATGGAGCATTCGGTATGGACATGTTAAGGAAGAGCGTCAGGCGGACTACGGAGGTATGTTTGACTCTGCCCGTTCTCCTGTCCCACTCCCGCAGTATTAACCTCTTTTTCGTTCGCTTTGAGTATAGGCTGGCGTAACCAAGAGCTGCACTGTCCGCCTTAACAACGAAATCTACTGCATCCGCGACGACAACGAATGGACCGACTGCCCCGCGGGCTCAAAGCCCAACGACCTGGTTGTAGCCATCGAGAAGCTATACTACCATGGCAACCACTAAATTCTACGCTCTACTTTAGTTCACTGCTGCAGCCTTTTCAGAAGCCTCCTTCTTGAGGGGCCCAAAAACATTTACCCACAAATCGCTAGCCTCACCCAGCGTATACCCCAACGTCGCGTTCTCCATCCCTTGTTCCTCGTCTCCTCCCATCGTCTCTAGCTGCCCAATGATCATGTCCAAACCGACCGCCTTTCCCGTCGCCTGCGTCGCGCCCGCTTCGAGCTGGACATGCACCACGTGCACGTGGAAATGGTAATATGTAGGCTGGTAATGCACGTACAACTTTAACTGGTCCCTCTCAATCTCTGGATACACCCTTGTTGTTGCTTCGAGGAACTTTTCCTTCATGTGTTTAAGCCATTCCGTGTGTTTTTTCTTCAGATCCCGCAAGGACCAGATATCCCTTCTTTCGACCAGACCGAGCAGATGTAAGGCCTCGAGGGTTTTTCGATCCCAGTTTAGGTCTGGAAGGAGGAGAAAGCCTTCTACGGGGTCGGCAAGATAGGGCGTGCGATAGATGACGTCTGAGGCTTCGGATTTTCCTGAGAGGATGTTGAAGACCCAGTCTATGTGGCCTGCGTCCCGCTGTGATTGGATGTAAGGGCGGACGTGGGCTGCATAGATGTCCGGGGTTTCAGTCACGTATCGCACTGGTTGTTTGGAGTACTTTTTGATGTGTTTGGCGTTGCATGGGTAGATGAGGTTGATTTTGAGGTCGGCATCTTCTGAGATGGAGGAATTGGCGAGGTACCAGTGGTAGATGTCGTTTGCGCCTAGGTTCCGGAGCGTGAGAAGGGTGGTGGGGATAGCGGCGAGAGTGGTTGGGGACGATGGAAATGGGGCGCGTTCAATTATTAGGAGGGCCGGGAGGGAGTTAATCTCGCCTAGGAGGGAGACTCGTCGGCCTGCTTGGTCTTGAAGAGAAGTTAGGCAAGGAAGAGTGAGAGGGGTGGGATAGGGAAGGGGGGAGAGGGGGGGACGAACCTTGGTTCAGGAACCGGTCGAGCTTAAATTGGGGCACTAAAGCCTCGGCCTTGGCTTTTATTTCATCTGCCATTGTGGGTGAATTCTGTACGTTTTGGAGCTGTTGTTGTCGTCGCGGGTCGTGGTTCGATGGTTCTTTGAAGGAAGTGTGGGAGTAACGAGTTGAAGGTTTAGAAATCAAAACTGACAAGAGATGTATGTATGTACAGTACCTGATTACCCCGCGCCTTTGCTTGACCCCAACAACCCCACTCACTCCTCCTGCCAGGGCGGAAGTGTGACAAGGAGTATCCCTTCTCCTTTCTTTCACACAGACTGGATAGGGGTTGTTTTCCTGTCTTGATGGTCTTTAATATGGCAATATATGATCATCTTTCCTGAGTCTTTATCGACTTTATTTTTGAGTGGAATTCCTCTAACCATTTTGTAAAGAACACAACTCGTCCAGTGCGTGCTTCTTGTGGTAAGCCAACAAGCCTTAGGTTACACCTTTTGTTGACATCGTGCCGTTGCCAGTTATAAGACATGATTAATTACATGTTAAACCAGCAAGGATATACATAATCAAGATGGAAAACCAAACGAGGCTAATAAAATAATATCAGGGCAAGTTCAAGTAGGATTCGTACCCCCAAGTCCCGAGATATATAAGGTGACCAGTTTTTACTTGGCTTAGAGTACTGCCCCTTTCCTTTTGTAAAGAATGTCAATATTTTTTTTTTCACTTTTGCAAGTTCTGTTGTTTTTGTTGTTGTTGACAACACTATATAATGATGCCATCTATGCTTGATCATCTTTTGTCCCAACCCTGGATTTTGTGTGCCTTAAACTAACTGCTATGTAAACAGGATACATGAAAACCTCTGTTTTTTTTTTTTTTTTTTTGGGGGGGGGATTAATATTCAGGACAGTGACTGATTGTAACGAGGTTTTTTTTTTTTTTTTTTTTACAAAAGATAATCATCGGCCGTGGCCTAATTATCTACCTAGAATCGTCTGACTTTTCTATGATTTTCGCTCTCGGTCTTTGTGGGGGTTGGATGACTTGAGAGCTACTGATACTTACTATACCTTGAGTCTAGGGAAGAAAAAAAAAAAAAAAAAGGGGGGGGGGGGGGTGTATAAGGAGGGAGGAGAGCATCTCAATAGCTTAACATTTTTAATTTATTGATTGATTAATTTATTTGTTCATTTGTTTTATGAATAATTGGGTAAGTACTTTTGGATCTGAACAAATAAACAGATACATAAATATACATCAAGTTTCCTCTATATATTGATTCACCAGTAAATTCTTCCGGTCATTCTTTTGCCCAAGACTCGGGAAAAAAAAAATTGAAGCAAGGTTGGCTAATTAACGTCAAACGTTTGTTCGAAAAAGACATGGGCTGCAATAACAATGCCATGAACCAGACCTTTGTAAGATACTAAAAATGATATACCTATGCGAAAAATTGAAGAAACACCCCAAAAGGCTCTTGACGAAATGATAGAACACGGAAGAAAAGTTTTATTATATATACTATATGACTCATTTTTTATGTAGTTTTTTTCTTTTTACTTCTCTCCTTAGACGACAAGCTTCATTCCATTTCCATCCTGGGTATGTAAAAAGAGAAACTCGGATAAAAAAGAAAAAATATAAAAATAAAAAAAAGTGAACGAAAGCGAAAACATCCAACCTGATGATCGTCGTCACCATTCATCCTCAGTTGGTAACAATCAAAAGGCTTGCCCAAGAGTTTGCTCGCTAATGTGGTGTGTGTGATGTCAATAGGTGATAGTCGCTGTACTGAGTGTGAAAGTGAGGGTGCGATGGAAAAACGAAGACTCCAAACGCTATGCCGATGATGCTTTCCGCCAGGTCCGTAAAGACCATTTTCTTTCTGTAATTGTAAGTTGTCGATTCAAGTTGTAATTCGATGAAATTCGCTGATTTTTGATGCCCGTCCTTTTGATTCCCACTTTGGCTTGTTTCCTTCCATGCAAAACACATGTCCTTTCCAGGTATACATATCGTTCACTCCTCTCGTCCTCTGCAATATCCACCTTAGATCGCCCCCCCCCCCCACATGCCCGATATCAACACCCAGGTGGAGCGTGTGGCGATATTTCTGATGGGAATATTCAAACTCTAAAAAGCTTTCCTCTTCCCCTAATAATCTTTACGTCATATTCCTGGTGCTCCTGTACATCAACTTCGGTTTCGGCGATTCAGCTTCAATCTCCCCATCCGCTCCATCATCTACCTCCAACTTGCTATCGGGCTTGATTGCACTCAGAGCGCCATTGCTATTGCCAGTGTCCTTCCGCATACTCGGTGGACGATAGCTTCTCCCCTTCAATCCCTCTTCGGGCTTCTCCAAAGCTTCGGGCTGTTCCTTCTTGACCCGCTCAGTCTCCTTGTCGGCCAATTCCTTGGTCTCACGCAGTCTCCGTTGGATGTTGGCAACCTCCTCCCCGCAATCACCATCCCTCAGGAACTGATGAGCGGCATGCTCGCACATGCTCTGGACATACTCAAGGCCTTTATCGAGTTCGTCAAAGACATCACCTCCTCCTTGTTGTGGCTTGCCGTCAGGTCCCAAGGAAGTACGGCCTCCACGCATGCCGGCGCGAGAGTATCCGGTTCTCCCCAACGCAGCTCGCGCCTGCATCATCGCAGCAGCTGAGCCGCCGCCCATCAATCGACGCGTGCTGACATATTCCAGCTTTGGTAACCCAATTTCGGAGTCGTCATTATCTGCAACAGGCCCCGGCTCAATATTGTTAGCTGCTAACAGGGGTCCATCGGTACCGTTCCCCTGACTTTCGTCCTCGTCGTCATCTGGTGCTTCGAGCTCGGCTAATCTCTTGATCTGCGCCACCTTTGCTGCCATCTTGGCTTTGCGCATCATGTTTCGGCTGGCACTGACAAACTTGACGAGCTCCTCAAAAAAGCTTTGGACGTAGCTGTCATAGTAGACGATGATCATGCTGCGGCTGCGGTATTTCGGCGTGACCCCTTCGGCGCTGATGACGGAATCCGTGCGTTGTTTCTTGCGAAGAGTCGCTCGCGCTCGCGCCTGCCCGGCTGCTCGTACCTGACTGGTTTGTCGCGCAATAGCAGAGGGTGATTGTGAGCCGGGAGAGCTGGAAGGGCTCTGTTGTTCGGTGTTTGCCTTGGCGGCGGCAGCTCCAGCGGCGGCAGCTTCGGCGGTCGCGGCCAGAGTGTTTGGTTCGGGCTGTGGCGTGGTCTCGCGGGGGTGGGCCTCTGGCTCATCGCGCGGTCTCAATGACTCTGTCGACCCTTTGTTTCGGATTGATTTCGGAGCGCCCTGTGATGCTCCGCCGGGTGACTTTTCCTTTTCGCTTTCTGCTACGGCAGCCAGCTCGCGTTGGCGCTTTTCGATTTGGCCGTTGAGCTCGTCGAGCTTGACGAGCCAGTCTGGCACGTTGCTGACGAGGTTCTTGAGGGCCTCCATTGCGATGTCCTCGTCGTCACCCAGGCCGGGTACGGCGCCTCTTCTCCTTGGAACCGCCGTGTTGGGCAACTGATGTGGTGTGCGTCGCTAGGTTCGTGGAGGAACCTACCTACGCGACTGCGAGATGTGAGGGTGCTGGTAGCCTTGGAGACCTTCAACTAGTCTCGTGTTGGTCGCGCAGTCGTGTGATGTGGTGGGAGAGTGGCCCGGCAAAGGTGAGGTGTCAATTAGACCGTTCGGCGGGCGGCGATGTTGCGTGGTTTTACCCAACCTGAGCTGGGGGTCAGGTTGTTCTTGTTGCGTGTCGGGTGTTTGGACGGTGCGGGCTGATGAGCAGTGGCAGTTGCGGAATGGTGTGGATTTCTTTCTGTGTGGACAGCGGTCCCCAGGTGGCTTGTTCTCGTGTGCTCCGCTCGTCGCGTGGGATTGCAGGCCAGGACGGCCCAGTATGCACACGCTAACAAGGGCGCTAGTGGGTCTGATCCACGACTAAAAAGACGAGACCTTGCAGGTCAATTCGGGAGGCCAGCTGCCGCCCCTTCTTTCTTTTTTTTTTTTTCTTATCGTTTTCCACGATCCTTCGCTCGGTTCCACAGGGATTCAGCCAACAACCGCAAATTGTACCCGAAAGGGGGATTGACCGACTGCTAATATAGTTTTGCAATAATAAATGAGACGAAGGTTGCGGATACTTGCCGGGGCTAGTAGGCATAGGTGTGCTGCACGCAGAGACTCTTTCTCTTTTTCTCACACACATGCACACACATACACACAACGCACCAACATGCTGCTGCATGTCGATCCCCGTCACAGACACACCACCATGCACACCGTGAGCAGCAGCAGCATGGTGAGAAATATAAATATACTTGCTATACGTGTCCGCTATAATGCTCATCAGCATATTATCACCCTCACCCTTGGCCGCCGTTGGTTGGTGGTCACTTCGTGTCGTGTACCCTCTGCCCATGTCGGCTTAACCCCCCCCCCCCCTAGTCTACATCGCCGACCGCTACTTTCGCCTGGCACTGCGGGGAATTGCGGACGGTTTCCTGGCCAGTGTGATTAATAACGGTTAGGCTACTGTACGCGGTGTTGCTTGCAGGTCCATTGTCCAGTCGCGCGCCCCTGTCAATTGAAGCCTGAATCTGAAATATGCATCAAGACGGAGCTGACTCCGCTACGGCTGCGGCCTGCCGGCTGCGCGCTGCGGGCGGGCGGGGAGCGAGGTTTATGGTGGTCAGTCATCAGGAAGGTGGGGTTCCGATTGATGTCAAAGAGCAAGGCCACAGACGACAAAGATTTGTGCTGCGAGAACGAAGAGACCAATCAGTCGACGCCCGACCCTTTTCGGCCATCCATTCAAGCGCCTTGATCAAGCCGGCCACAGCACAGTGCAGCAGCATTTTGAGCCCATGACACTTTCAAACATGTACTACTAAACCAACAAAGCTGCCGGCCGATATGGCTTTGCAGACCACAGTAACATCGGGGCATCGAGGTTCGGAGACTAGGCGCCACAGCCGGCGGCCGGCGGCCGGCGGAATCATCATCTTCATCATCATCGATATCATCAACATCATCATTACTATCATCATTCGTCTTCGGTCCCATATCCACCGTCATCTCCACCACCCATATATTCGGCAATCCACCACCATGATCCGAAGCATCTTGTCTATTTAGGACAAAGAATATGAACGTAACCTTGTGCGAGACGCATAATAAACTGTCCCCTATCTTGTGTAACGAGGGGCTCGGGTTCGAGCGCAGCCGCCCAGCGATTATTTGATGAGATACGATGTCCAGAGATGTAGCCACACCTACTGTAACGCTGAGGATACGACCGAAAGGTTCTTTCGGCAATCGTCTTCCTCTACTTTCGAAAAAAAAAAGGAAGAAAAAGAAGAAAAGGAAGAAAAGGGCTCATACCCGCACCGGAAGACATAAACCTGCTCCCCGCGTAAGTACCTTTCGGCAGAACTCGATTTGCCAAGCAGCGAACCATGAAGTGGCAGACGCACGAAGAGCGGCAGACAGTTCGTTTCGACCGGCACGCGCCGGATGCACCCTCTCTTGCGTATTGCGTAGAGTGAGCATTGTCTCGAAACGGTAGGTCTTTCGTTGCCTGTTTAAATCTTGCAGCTAGAAAAAGTCTTCCAAGATTTTGACAAGAATTAGCGATACCGTCTTCCGACGCTTGCTTGCTGCACGAATTCTCTGTCTGATTTTCTATCAGAATCGGAAGTCGAAAACATCTTTTTTTTTATATATATCTTTCAATTGACATCGAATTACGTATTTTGAGAATGAATATATACTACACAAAAAAGGAAGCCCGTCTCATCTTTTGAACCATTGGCAGAAGACGGGGTCCCTGCAGCAAATATCTCCTAGCGAGGAAATAAACCCGGTGCGAACCTCACCATCCGTCGTCGTCCGCTATCCGCTGAGGTGATTGCCCCGCATTCAGTTGTACTCAAATGCTGTTTCCTTTCGCACTGAAATTTGACCGCTTGTCTCATCCAATATTCCAAAGTGCATCTCACACAGTATGACAACACTTTACGGTTCAAAGCAAAATGCCTTAATAAAATGGTCAGCGGATGCGCGGTGGGATTGGGCCTGAACAAACCTCGGCTCAGCGAATTATTTCTGTCTACATTTCTTGATTCTCCTGGCCGATGAAGGGTTCAACCCTCCTTCCCACACCCACCCACGACACCACACCACACTTCAAAAGATTGAAACTCCATCTTGTCCTCCTTGGTGCCCGCCCCACGTTCAGCCAGACAGAATACAACAAAACATCCCGCGCGATTTCCCAGATAGGAAAAATCTAACGGGGATTGACCGGCCCCCCCCCCCCCTTGGCTCAGGATTGACGCTTTTTGAGCCAATGACAGATCTTCTAGAAGAGATGCTCTCTGCAGGATTGACTCTTGGACATCATGTACAATGAAGTGGCCTCACAAAAGGCCAAGGAGCCAAAAGAGGCTCGTCACGTTCCCGCGACTTCATCTCCCTTTTTCAAATTCAATTATAGAACGCCAGAAGCAACAGCAACCCAGCATTGTACCATTCCGGCCTTCAATAATTCCCTTTACCATTTATAGATTCCAACGTTATCGAACATCACATATACGTTTCATGTGCCTAATGACAATCAGGAACGAAATTTTCCCCGTCTTATCCCCTCTCCATCCTAAACAGTAGAAACCCCCGTTTTCTAGAATCTCCAACTTCCTGTTTCCATCATATTCCAGTCACACCACCTGATGCCCTCCAAGTCAGTCCAATCATTTTTAATTATTTTTTGGTTGGTGGTGGGGGGGGGAGGGGGGGATTGCTTTCCCGTTCCCCTCTTCTCTTTTTCTATTCTTATCTGGATATTTCCAATGTTCAGATAAAGTATTTTGGAGACTTCCGGGCTCCGGATTTGAGACAAAAAAAAGAAGGAAGATCTCTCGGCCGCATTGTGATTTGCAAAAATTTTCCCACTTGTCACATCACACACACACAAAACAACGCAACAAGAGAAATACACTACAATTGGATCAACCGTAAGGATGGTCTAGACCTATGGGGCGGGCCAGCCCGCTCATTAAGAAACAAAAAAGCAAGCTAATTATTTTTGGTTGATCCACTAAAAAAAAAAAAAAAAAAAAAAAAAAAAAAAAAAAAAAAAAAAAAAAACTCACTAGTCGAAGGCTTCATCTTCCTGAAAACCCTCCCCCTGGCCCGGTAATCCGCCTGGACGCCCCTCCAGGGGCCCCTATTCACCCAGGCCTCGGCGACGTACATCCTCGTGGGGTCGGTAACCTTGAGGTGCTTCCCGTCCTTTGTCCTAAACTCAATCGCCCTTTCCACCGGCAGAACCTCGCCTTTGGCCTCGCCCAGCCCCATCCCGCGCTCGGCGACGGCCAGGTCCCTTGCCTCCTCGAGCTGGTACTTTACCTCCTGCGCCATCTTCTTCTTTGAGAACCTCATCTGGACCAGCGCGTCCGAGACGGGCTTCCCCTGGATCTGGTGGGCGAGCTTGACGAGCTTCTTGGTCGAGGTGGCGAGCCATGGGGACTTGGTCAGGAGCGAGCGCTCGGTGCGGAGGATCCGGGAGCTGCGGGGCTCGGTGGAAAAGGCGTCGGTGCCGCGGCGGACCTGCCGGATCAGCTGCTTGCGCTCCCACCTGACCCTCGAGGCCGGGTCCGGGTCGACGGCGCGGGAGAGGTGCTCGCGGACCAGGGAGGCGCCGGCGGCCGTGAAGATGCCCGACTGCTTCTTCTTGTCCGATCGGGTCTTGGCCGAGGCCTGCTTCGGCGTGAGGGCGGGAGAGGAGGAGGAAGATGGGTCCGCGGCGTCCGCGGAGGAGACCTCGTCTTCAAAGATTGAGGGACCCTCCATGCGGTTGGAGAGGCGGTCGACCAGCTGCTTGCGGGCGTCGCGCGAGCCGGTCAGCGAGTCGGAGAGGGTGGTGTTCTCCGCCGCCGGGTCGGCGGGTTTCTTCTTGTTCCAGAACCATTGGGTCGCGGGGGTTGTCGAAAAGGATCTGGTCGACGAGGGGCCGCCGAGGTTGAGCGCCTGGAGGGCGGGGAGGAGGACGAGGGTCGTCGATGGTGGGATGGCGGCGGGGGCTATATGGGAAGGAAAAAAAAAAAAAAAAGAAAAGTTCGTCAGTCAATTTCAAGATGGGAGCCAAAAGCCGGGTGTGTAGACAAGGTGAGAATGGGGGAAAAATGAAACATCCTTACCCCCCCGAATCAGCCGTCGAGACGGCACGCTGAGGCTCATGGCGGCGATGGGGATGGCATCGACTTTGTTTGGGGGCCAGCCAATCTTTCCCGTAAGTTTTCGTTATGCGACGTTGAATTGGTGGCAGCTGGTGGTGGTGCTTGGTTGGTGGTGGGTTTTGCTTGGCAATCACCCACTCCAAAAAAATGCTCGAGCTGTCGGCAATTCCCGCATCGCAGCCCCGCGCTAGCCCGATTCGGTTATTTCTGTCAACTGCTTGTAAGACCTCGCTAGGTTATTACTTTGACAACAAAAAGTAAAAGAACTCGTCTGGAGTTTTGGTTTTTTTTTTTTTTTTTTAGGAAAAAAGGACATTTAGTCTAAAAATTTGAATGTTCAAGTGGACGTTTATATGTTAAGGTTTATTTCTTTGTCAATTATTTAACATAAATAATTAACTGTCACCTGGCTTCCTCTCCAGCCTGTCACCTCATCCTCCCTTCCCGTCTGGCAGACCACAAGTCCAACGTCAAATATGAACGGTACTGCTATTGTCAGTTTCAGACTCATTTACCACGACTGGGTTCCAGTGAAATCTTTGGTGCTTAAAGTTACACCAATGATATGACTGTAGGCAAGTGGGACGGGATTGGGGAGAGAGGGGGGGGGGTCTTCATACTGGACTCCCGTCCCCAATGACCAACCACACAAAGTAGTTGCTGCAACTTCCCAAACATCAACGAACAAGCTCGGCCCTTTTACATTATCGTTCTTTCCCAAAATTGCGGCTTTCTACCCCGATTCCAATATTCTCCCGTGCGGGAGTAATCATCTGAACCCGGCGCCCCGAACTAACCTCGCTTTTATGTCCAACTTCTGCAAAGCTAGCTGCGATTGATTTCGGATCTCTTCTCTTCTCTTTTCTTCATTTACTCAGACAAAATTCTGCAGACTGGCGGCTTTTCTTACCTGCAGAAACTCTCGAATATCCCAAACAATGGGGTCAGTCAGCTTCAGGAGTTGCAAGATGCTTCTCCTAATTCCCCTTTCCCTCCTCTCCATCGGCTCCCAATCGGCGTCCGCAGCAGCGCCATACTGTGTGTGGCCCGGTGGAGGTGTAGCAAGCAAGACGGACCTTGGAATATGTCTCGACTCCCACGGGAACAAGACCGGCTTCTGCTGCGGCCCCGGTCACTTCTGTCTCGCGAACAACCTCTGCGTAGGATCAGACAACCAGTTCTACCGTGGCGGCTGCACCGACGACATATGGTTCTCGCCAAACTGCACCAGCGTGTGCGGGGATCTGCAGCACGCTCAGAGCTCGGCTCCGGTCAGCCACTGCCCAAAGGACAAGCAAGGAGACCGGCCGTGGGTGTGCGGCAACGACCTCTCTGCCTGCCAGAGCGACGGCCAAGTCTTTGAGCTTAGCGGTAAGTGCAAATCCCTCTCTGGAGCTACCGGACAGGAGTACTAACCTCGGCGGACCATACAGATGACATGAGTGTCGCCGGAACCGTCACGCAACCGTCTCCAGAGTCGGGCGAGGTTTCATCACAACAATTGCAGACCTCTTCGAGAGCGCCATCAGCGTCAGCGAGCCAGGTCTCGGCTACCAAGACGTCGTCTGTTGGCGCCTCATTTTCCAAGGCTTCAGCTACGTCGACGGCACTGGGCGTCCAAAGCTCGTCCACGCCAGCGCTCACTTCAGCAATGCCGGCCCCCACGCTCCTACCACCAACCCCTCCTCCAGGAAACACAGTAACTTCATTGCCCTCGCCGGAAATCTTTCTCCCACCCGGCGTGGAAACCGCACCTCCTCCTTCGCCATCTAACACGTCCGAGGTTCTCCCCAAACCCACCGGCCCCTCTCCACCCTCCGGTCCCAGCTCCTCCAGCAAGAACCTAATCACCATCGGGTTGGGCATAGGCGCGGGGGCGATAATGCTAGCGGGCAGCGTCCTCGCATTTGTGTTTGCCCGCAAGCGTCACAGACAGCGACATGCAGTGAGAGCCGAGACGCCCCCTCTCATGGACCTTCCCGATTTCTCCAACAGTCACAAGCCAGGGTCCAGCGGTGGCAGTAGCGGTGATGGGTGTGCCGCATCGGTGGGCGCAGGAAGGTTCTATGGGCCAACTGATGACTGGTCTGGCGGGAGAGGTGGCAGAGGTGGGAATGACTACGAGATGAAGTTTAATGCAAATCGGAACGAATTCACGAGACCTGTCAGGGGAAACAAGTTTGCTGGACCCAGGGATGGCAGTCAGGGTAGCGGGGTCGGGGTCGAGAACAGCGGGGACGTGAAACACAGCACTTCTGGGAGAAGGATCCCCGTCGATAGCTATACTGCCGGCTTGCCTGGGGTCCACAGAGTGAGGGAGGAGCAGGAGAAGCAGCAAGAAGATCCGCAGAAGCAGGTCCGCTGGGGGAGCGTCCGAAAGGAGGATGACGACACAGTGTATGAGATGGCATAGGGTGTTAGGGGGATATACATGATGAAATGAGGTTTGGGCCTTTTTTTTTTTTTTTGTTAGCAGGTGTTTATATGGATCAGATATGGGGCCATGGTACAGCATATTGGGAATGATCCGGCTTTGATGTTGGCTGTTATTCGTTGTTGATAATACTCAAGACTTCCTTACATCTGAGAGGAACTGGAGATGATAATGATACTCTTTTGAGACTGAGATGATGGATAGGTTCCCTGCTGGATGTGATGTGTGTGGTCGCTAGGCATAGGCCGTCTCGATTCTTCTGTCCTGTCGAGATCTCTTGGTAGTGTTTTCTGGCTGTGTTGCCTAGGTACTCAGTGACTCGGGGGCAGATATCGCGCTTTCGTATTTACGATGTCGGTTGCAGTCGAAGATATTATTAACTGTTCCAGTTATTGCTTTTCAGACTCAGCCTCGGAATCCAGCCAACAAAATGCTGCGCCCGTGATCGAAAAGATTCATGGCTCGGTATGCGTCACTGCGTTCACGCATGCATGACAGGCGCCCTCAAAACGATATTTCCTAATTTGCAAGCTGGCTGCTGCCTTCAGCAAGCAGAAGCCGCCAAAACATTCCTAAATCTTAAACCCGAACAGAGCGAGCTTCTGATAGTAATGGTAGTAATAGTGATTTGTCAGTTCAGGCGCAATCATGCTACATTTCGAAATGCAAATCACGACCCGAAACGTGTTTCTTTTTTTTATTCTTGTCTTGAAACAAAGCAGGCCCATTCCCAAGAAAAGCAAGGCTGAATTATCCAAAAAGGGGTGGCCAAACTAGTCGGCATGTCGGGGCTTAAGGAAAAGCCAAGCTCGGTAAGCTTGGCATAATAATGTGCGAATGCATGCGTAAAAGGTCAGCATGTCGGAGCTCGCGCTTGCAGAAGCACCGATCCTCCATCCTTGACCGACCAATCATGTGTTCCAATGCCGCTAAAGATCGGTAAGTTGAAGATGGGACAGCCGACGTCACAACTCGTTGGTGACGTTTTTGGGCGTTGCTGCCATCTGCCATCTGACATGTTTCCCAACTCGATCAAGAAAAGAAGGGGCCAGAGAGAGCTTAACGCCGCTCAAAGCCGGCGCGGCGCAATCATGTCAGCGAGCGACCGAAACGAGATTTCTCTTTTTTTTTTGTTTCCAATTTTTTCAAATCGATTGACAAATGCGAAGGATGATATTATTTTCGTCCAGGAAGAAGAAAGGTTGAACACCTACCCAAACGGGGTTTAGTACACACCTTACTACATTCAAAACTTAGCCCCCCCCCCCCCGGCCCCCTGTCTGCCTGCGTGGTGTGCTTTTGAAAATGAATAAGTAGATAGTATGTGGCTAGCCCTTGTGGTGGTTGTCTCCCTTCCATTCTTGTTCATCAGGAAACTTGACCTTCCATCTTGAATCACTGCTCAATCACGACGAGATTTATTCTTTGGGTGCTTGGTCTGATAAAACACCAAATCTTTTATATTTCTGATTTACCTCGACCAAACTACCTACCACCTACTACAATACTTTTGACCTTCGACATATATCCGATCCTGTCACTCGATAATTACCTACCTACCCACCCACCCAATCAATCTTTGCATTATCGCAAGCCGGTGTTGGGGAGTACTCTGCGTCTTGGTTGCACATACCATCCCAATCTATTCTCGGTAGTTTCAACACTTGACCCAAAGCCTCCCGTCTTGGCCCTTTTCCTGCGCGTCATCGGGCATCGCCGTGCCTTACAGTTACCTTATCGCCGTACATATCCGACATCGTCCGTTTTAACCGTGTGTATTGAAAAAGCTTTGGTGGTACATACAGACGTCGTACTACATAACAATCCAAAAAAGGCATTTCAACATGTCGTCCTCACCACAGGCTGGGGGTCAGGTACGTTCGTTCTTTTTCTTGTTTATTTCTTGTACTTCTTGATTTAACTTTATACACACCCTCTGTCCTATACACCATGATGATGGAAAGAAAAACTAACGCACACCTCCTCATCCCGGCAGCCTAAAAAAGGACCCTACCCATCACCCTTCACGACCACGGGCCTCGTCCCCTCGATCAAAGTCGACGTCCCAATCTCGGCCGTCTTTCTCGCCCTTTTCATCGTGTCCGCCGCGACAAACATGACCATATTCCAAATCAACAAGCGCCGCTCCCACAAGTTCTTGTTCTCCGGCCTGCTGTTCGGCTTCTCCATGGCGAGGATCACGACGCTCGTCATGCGCATAGTCTGGGCCAACTACCCCCGCAACGCCAACATCGCGCTGGCGGCAAACATCTTCGTCGCCGCCGGCGTGCTCCTGCTCTTCCTGCTGAACCTCATCTTCGCCCAGCGCATCGTCAGGAGCTACCACCCGCGGTTCGGGTGGAACCGGGCCGTCGGCGCCGCCTGGAAGGCTGTATATTTTTCGGTCCTGGCCCTGCTGATCATGGTCATCATCACCAACGTCCACTCGAGCTTCACGCTCGACGTCCCCACAAAGATGCGCGAGAGGGACGTGCTGAGGTTCGCCGTCGTCTACCTCGCCGTGCTGGCCTTTTTGCCCATCCCCATCGTCGTCGCCGCCGTGCTGTGGCCCAGGCCCGCCGGCCAGAAGCTCGACAAGTTCGGCCAGGGCAGGATGAGGACCAAGGTCCGCCTGCTGCTCTTCACCTCGGCGCTCCTGAGCCTGGGCGCCTGGTTCAGGGCCGCCACCACCTTCGTCCCCAGGCTGGCCAGCGAGCCCGTCGCTTGGTACCACTCGAGGCCGGCGTTTTACTGCTTCAACTTCGTGGTGGAGCTGCTTGTCGTGTTTACCTATGTCGTTTCCCGGTTCGACAAGAGGTTCCACGTGCCCGACGGGAGCGACGGGCCGGGGAGTTACGGAAAGGGAGGGATCGCTGGGGCCGTCAATGACGAGGAGGAAGTTTTTGGGTCTGCCGAGGAGGGAAAGGAGCATCATCATGATAGAGATCAAAGTTATGAGAGTGGGTCGGTCGGGAAGGATAGGACCGTCTCGCCGGTTTGATGGATGTTTGTTTGTCGGAAATCGCTGTTTGGAAAAAAAAAAAAAAAAAGGGGGGGGGGGAGCGGGAATTAAAAGTATGATATTGGTTTGGGTGACGGAGATTTTGAAAATATTTCTACTCTTTTTTCCTTGTTTGATACCACATAGAATCTACTTCTTCTTTTTTTTCTTTTTCTATTTGTTTCTTTTTTTTTAACCAACTTAACACAATGTACAAAAGATTATCTATTTTTTAATATGACAAGAAAACAACTTTCGTTTCGTCTTATTTGATTATCTATATTCTCGGTACCAGATTCAAAGGTCCCCTTTTTCAATGTCACTATGGTACCTTACCTACCTACTCTGAAATATCAAACTGTTGGCGTTCCTACTGTTTTAGTCGGACAATCAAAATTACACCGGACGGCATGTCAACCGTTCCCGGGCTTCACCGGCGTGGCAAATAGCAAACCACGTTGACTTTGCCAGTAATACAACGCAGGGCGCTTGTGCCAGTGAAACCGGTGATACTTTGTAGGCCAGGGCCGATTTCGCCTCCCAAAAGAAACGTATAAACATAGGAACCCCTCCCATATATCGCGAGAGGAAATCATTGACACGCTAAACTTTCGAGATGCAATCATTTACGGGACACACAGCAGGAACCCTTGGGTGAGAGATTTCGTCCCATCATATTCAAAAAAGTAAAGTGCCCTGGCCTCTCACCCAACATTATCTATTCCGAGATATTTCTGACAGTCGTTAGATAACTAAATTCTCAAACATCCCCCCCAAAAAAATGGAAAGCTCAAACCCCCCTTCCACAAGTCAACAAGCCGATTCAGACATTCTGTTTGGCAAAGCATATCCCAACGGCAGCGGAGTCATCATGGCGGCCGGCCTCGACGCAGCGTTTGGCCTCGTTCTTGTCATCTTCATCTGCGGGGTCATTTATAACTGGAGGAAAGGACAAGAGCTTCTTATGCTTCAAGAACGGGAGCAGAGTCAGAACATGGCCGTCTCGGGAAACCTGGAGGGGATAACGATTATTCAGCCTGACGATGATCCGGTCCTCTCCAAACCAAAGCATGTACTTTTTACTACTGCTAGTAGTGCTCCGTCTGAGTTGATTAGTGATGGAGAACGGAGAGGGGGGAGTAAAGAAGTGCTGAAGGCATGAGTGGTGGTATAGAAGGGGAAGAGCAGCAATTCAAATTTTTCATTACAAGTAAGAGAATCAGGTTATCACTGACAGGGCTATCGAAGACCGACCTCCCATGGGGGATTTCGTCTGATGATAGGGAGGTACTTGTCAAGTCATTCTATCAGGCTTCCTTCCGTCCCCCGCGTTCCTTCCTCTCCTCTTGGATGATACACAAAAGTTAAAATTCTTGTGACCTACTAATTTTTTAATTTTTTTTTGAAAAAAGTACACTTCCTCGGCAAGACAGCTTCTTCCCCGACTAGGCTTTCTAGTCAGTTTCTCTTTTTTCAGTCTGGTATCGGTACGATTCCCTCCATCCCATCCAACAAGCATCTCAACACATCCTCCTCAGCTTATTGAAGCACGTCGCCTCCCCGAAAATAGGCCCCTCTACCCTCTCAACAGACCTCTCTCCCCCCCCCCCCCTCTCGCAGGAGTCTCTCCCCTTCCCTCTATGCACCCTCACGAGCTCTTCTGAAGCCTTCTCCTCCGCATTAACACAACTACCAACCAGAATACTATCCCTCCAAAGTCCCGCGCCAACACCGATCAAAAACAACAAACATCGACTCCCAAAAATCCCACCACGCCTCCCACAAATTTCCAATGACCCCCGCAAATTCCACCACTGGGTGCTACTACCCGGATGGCTCACCCGCCGATGGGTATCAGGACACAACGGCACTGTACCCATGCTCGAGCCGCGACTCCCAAGAACCCCCGCGGCCATGCTGTGAGCTTGAAGATCCCTGCATGGCCGAGAACCTCTGCGGGCGCAAGGACAAGATCGACGGCAAAGTGATTTCCATCTACCGTGGCGGATGCACCGACCCCAGCTGGGGTAGCCTCCATTGCCCGGCCAAGTGCACCATCGGCACTGATCCTTATTTCGACCCACTCAACGACACAGTCGAAATCAACCGGTGCCCTTCCAGCAGCCCCCACATCGACGTCCTTCTCTTCTGCAACGATGATGCCTTCTCGGTGAATGCGTGCTCCCTTGATGGGCAGAGCATTGTGTACCAAGGGGATCATCCCAAGCCTTGGCAGCAGGCCTGGTTCATGAACGGTGAGCGACTCTGATCATCCCAAAATAACTTCTTACTAATTTTTTTAAACTCCGATATCCAGCCGAGGACGTCAATACTCCAGTCGGATATGCCGGTACCCATCCCCTAGACAACAACTCCACAGCCGCTTCCTGGCAAGCCGCCAACAGCACTGGCAGTACTACAGACGACGACCTACTAAACAGCCGTCTCGTCAAGGAGGTCACCATCCCGCTCTCCCTGATGGCGTTCTTCATCCTTCTTTCCGGCCTCATCGCCTACCTTCTCCGGCGCTCCGGCTTGAAGACTCTCCCCGAGGACACCGAGAACCCACCCCTCCGCACCCGTCCCAACCATAAGTTCCGTTGGTCATTCTGGCCCAAAGGAGGCCTCTCTTCTACTGTTACTACTTCTCCTCCTCTTCGTCCTCCTCCTCCTCCTCCTTCCAGTCCCACCGTCACTCATGCCAACCCCGCGCTGGTTGAGCTGAATGATGATAACTTACCCTCCTTTTCCTCCTCCTCCTCCGACCGAGCTCGACCCGCAGACCGTGACCGTCCTCCGACACCCATCACCCCCTGGCCTCGCTGGATCGTCTCGCCCCGGGCCTTTCCAACGAGCCGCAGGCCTGCAAACCCCTCTTCCTCCTCCTACTCTCGACGAAACAGCACGTTACCGCACTCGCACACCCTCCCGGACATTGTGCCCTTATCCCCTTTCATTCTCCTCTCGGACGGGCAGTACTATTTCCCTCCCGCGACGTCTGCCGATGATCGTGGTCGTCGCGACAGCCGGTTGATGCGTCGGTCCGTCACGGCCCCAAACGCCGCCGTCTGGCAGAGTCACCACCCTAATCCGCTGGGTAGTAATCCTACTTTTAGCGATGCTGATAGAGACTTGAGGGAAGATGGCAAGAATTAAGGTGTCTTTTTCTTTTTCTTTTTTTTCCTTGAGAGGGAGGGCTTGTATTTTTAGGAACGGATAAATTCCCGGAGCATATCTGTATAGGTGAAGAGATACAGTTAAGGGTAAGGAAGGGAGAGAGTGAGAGAACACGGGAAAGGGGGGGGGAGGTGAAGGGGGGGCGTTAATCAGGTAATTAAATGTGTGGTGGATATTTGCACGACAAATGTATGCTTGGCAGGATATAGAGGGCCGGTCGATACCCTTATGAGGATTTATTGTGATGGTTAAGAAAGATGTAAGATAGTTTGAACACAAAAAAAAAAAAAAAAAAGATTCTTGATTCGACAAGATAAAATTCAATCTTGGTACGGAGTAAAAATATCAAGTAAACCAAGTAATTCATGGTATATTTACGTATGACAATCCCTTTCTTTCTTTCTTTCCTTTTTTTTTTTTTCCTCCTCACAATACTAGTAATTAATTACTCTCTAAGGGGATATCAGATAGACACCAATCGAAAAATGAAGCAGAAGATAACCGTATATACATAGGTCTATATTTAGGTAAGTACCCATTTATGCATTTTTCTCCATCTTTTTTTTTTTTTTTTTTTTTTTTATAAATTTTTATTGCTGTAAAAAAAAAAAAAAAAAAAAAAAAAAAAAAGGATACTCGCACCCCACCTCTCTCATTAACAAAAACAGAAACAGAAACAGAAACAAAAAAAAAGGAATAAAAAAGAACCAAAAACCAATTTTTCATGGTTATTTTTGACGACTAAACGACCATCAGAAAGTACATACATGTACATACATATATATACATACCTACCTAGGTACCCAAGCATGTCACATCCAATTCTATACCTACCTACCTACCTACCTACCTACCTACCTACCTACCTACCTTACCAATCTTTGCATCCATTCTTGCCTTGTTTCCTTGCCTCACACTCTTCTCTTCTTCCCCTCCCTCCTACTTACATCTTTTATCCTTGTACGCTCTCCAACCTTCCCCGTCCCCCCCACCCCCACACCTTTTCTCCCTTCGTTTACATACTTCTGCCTCAGATTTTGCCAGACATGAAGAAAAAGTCACCCAAGACAAAATTAGATAGGAAATGACCTTGGAGAATAATCCCCAAGTTGAAAGACTGATTCGCGGAAGCGTAAATATGTAGGCTTTCAGGCAAGAAATATAGGAAAGACGTCGAGACGGGATATTATGTTCAAATCGTAAGTGCTCATCTCCATGGTAAACATCAGGAGCTAGTGCTGGGTCCACACACACACACACACACACACACACACACACAACATCTCGTGTAACAGAGTAACCCTGACCTTCTTGTTTCCACTGAGCAGGCACCGATGGATGTCCTGCCACTAGTTTGTTCAAATACACAAACAACACAACACAAGAGCAAGACATGTTTTGATCATTAGCTCGGATTTTGGTTCATGGGGCTTGCTGCCAAGCAAATAGCAGCAGACCTAACGACTACGCCGCGAGGGCTATCAAGATGCTTTTCAGAAATGATTTGCATTTTTTTCACCCAAAGCGAATCGACCCTTATAGACTAGACCCCGTTTTTCCTTTTCATGTCTCATCTTAGCATGAAAAGAGGACCCAAAGCGAGACAAGCATTTCCGAATGTACGCCCCCAAGCCATGGAATCATGTCAAAAGAAGCCCACGCGGCGCATACACGTCAAAACGCATTACCCGCGCAGACGCTACGCAAACCTCACTGAAAGCCACACCAGCCCTCCTTCCTTTCTTCATTAACCCCCCGCCCCGAACTTCCGAGCCCCCGGACACAGGGCGAGCAGCAAAATCCATACCTCAAAGACCAGACACGCCACCACGCTTGATTTAAGCGCGGGACATGACACCCCAGGCACGGATGATGTTGTCGGTGTAACCGGCGAAGAGGGTCTGGCCGTCGGCGCTCCATGCGAGGGAAACGCACTCAGGCTCACGGCTCTTCTTGCCGACGCTCTGGAACTCGGGCTTGAGCTCATCAACCTTGCTCTTCTTCTCGAGATCGAAGATGATGATGGAGCTGGCGGTAGCGGCGCAGAGCCAGTACCGGTTGGGGGAGAAGACGAGGGCATGGATCTCGTCGTTGGCGTTGAGGGAGTAGAGGTGCTTGCTCTCGTTAAGGTCCCAGAGCATGGTGGTGCCGTCCTTGCCACCGGAAGCGCAGAGGGATCCATCGGGGGAGATGGTCACGGTGTTGATGTAACCAGTGTGGCCGATGTGGTCGGTCTGGAGCTTGCAGGATGAGAGCTCCCAAACCTATTGAAAAAAAAACACAAAAATGTCAGCCACCATGAAACCAGACATGTGGTAATTGTATTTTTCTGTCGTCTTTTTTCGTGAAATTGTGTGTGAAGGGTTGTGGCTCAGTGCATGGTGAAATAGTTTGTCTCATGGCCCGGAGGCTCTGAAGTAGCAAATACTTTAAGGTTGCAAAGCATCATTGCCGTTGCATTTCGGTGGAGGCCGAGGGGGAAAATTCATGTCAAAACTTACCTTGACGAGCTTGTCCCAGCCGGCGGAGACAATCACAGGGTTCTGGGGGTTGGGCGAGAAGCGGACGCAGGAAACCCACTCGGTGTGGCCCTTGTCGGTGATGGTGAACTTGCAGTCACCGAGGGTGTTCCAGAGCTTGATGGAACGATCGCGGGAACCCGAGACGATCTGGCGGTTGTCGGCGGAGAAAGAGACGGAGAGAACGTCGTTGGTGTGGCCGACGAAACGGCGGGTGGTGGTGCCAGTGGCAAGCTCCCAGAGGCGGAGAGTCTTATCCCACGAGGCAGAGAGGGCATAGGCGCCGTCCGACGAGATCACCTGCCATGCCAATCAGCAAATTGCTTCTTTTTCTCCTCCCCAACTGCTGTTGGAGGTTTTGCCAAAGTTTTCTTATTTTCGTTTATAAACATACGCAGTCGGAGACGATGTGGGAGTGGCCGTGGAGCGACCGCTTGGGGTAACCGTACTGGGACTCATCGCGGGTGAGGTTCCAGATGATCAGGGTCTTGTCGCGGGAGGCCGAGAGGAGCATGTTGGGGCTATCATTTCAGTGTGAGCGCATGATCTTGAATCGTAAAATTCGCAAGCGAGTGATTCCGTACTTCTCCATCGACGTGGCCAAGCTGGTGACCCAGCCATTCTGAAGGAAATATTGTCAGTTTCGCAATCCCATAATCCTCATATCATCGTCTCGAGTTTTGGATCGCCCGATGCGACTCGCATTTCGCGAGCGTTCGCTCGAATCGCTTCGATTTGGTGATGGTGACGGATTGCGTGGGAGGACGACTTACGTGGCCCTCCAGGGTGCCCTTGAGGATGAGTTGCTCAGCCATCTTGATGTCCTTCCTGGATTCAAAAATCGGTGGAAAGAATGGTTGAGCTTTTTCACGGTGGCCTCGATTCGTCGGGGGTCAGCAGAAATCGGGGCGCTGGCGGAAGCTCTTGGGAAATCCGAAATTTTTGTGCGGCGAAAATAGGGTCCGATCGTGGGGCAGGTCTGAGTTGTGCCAGGAATTGACACAGGCAAGCAGCTGGCAACGAAGACGGTTGGTCACCACCGGCCGCCCTGTTCATTGCGTAGCTAGCCCCACTCGCACACCCCCCAGCTTCCACTCAGCGTGGTGGGGCACTTGCTTCTTATAGCAGGCGAGCTCTGGGCTGGATGGTCCAATTTCATTATTTCTTCGCATGTGGTCGCTGTGCAATTGCTCTATCGAATTGATAATTATAATGTACAAAGTCTGGGTATCATGATCTCTCTTTGCTCCCTTTTTCTTGTCCGTAACTCCAGAAAAACCATCCACAACTAAAGCCAAATCAACGCCCAGCAAGCCTACCCCGAATCCCAAAGTTGTATGCCATGTAACCAATGGATGAAATGCTGATTATGCCTTGTTGGAGACGGTTTTTCCCTGTCCCTGCTCCCCAATGGCAGGTCTTCTTCCCGAGCGGGGGACTTCGTGACGGTGGTATCGCTTCTCCGCGTTCACAATCATGCTGTGGTCCGCAATCTCGAAGCGACCCTGCTCGCCGTGCATGGCTGCTGGCGCGAGCTCCCTTCCCTTCGCTCTGGTCTCTTCCTCCAATAGTTCCCGCATTGCCGACTCCCAGAGATTATGTCTGTCGCGTCGAGCTGGATGGCGCTGTGCAGCCGTCCACACCTCCTTCTGTTTGGCAATCTTGCTGGCTCTGACCAACCTCCTGAGCGCAGCTTCTCCTGCCTTGGCCTCCTTAGCTGCCGCTTCGCGCAACTTCTTCGGATCGCCATGGGGGATCTCGTCGGGCGCAAGTGGACGGTTGAGGGGCGGTGGCTGGGACGCCTGAGATCCGTGGACCGTTTGTGAGGGCAGATCGGGGTTGAAGGAGCCCCAGTCATCGGATACGGTGAATGCCTCGGCGGTTTCAGGCGTGTACTTGAAGGTGTGTACGCTTGGAAAAGTTGGAAAAGATGCGGGTATGTATGCCTTGGATTCCTTGTCCGGCTTGCCGTCCAGCTCGTCGCTGAGTATGGGCAGGTCTGCTTCAATTGGATCGCGAATCGAGAGAGCTTCGAATGTTGGTATAATGACAGACTGAGGAACGGGTAGCTTCTTTGTTTTCCTGTGGGGCTGAAGCGAGGTTGTGGTAAGGTTGAATCGCTTAAGGGCGAGCTCGTAATCTCGGGGAACCGCGTGAGTCCGTCGCGCGGAATTGGCAGAGGTTTTGATCTCTTCGATCAGAGATGACATGTCTTGGATGGGTGTTAGAGAATGCTGGGGAAAGACAGCTCAAATTTCGCAAGGGAACCTACACTCCTCGGCCATCACGACAAAACTCTCCATAGCTTCTGGCCTGGCAGTATCGAAGCCGACACTTTGCAAAACGAGAGCAATGCTCCGTCGGAGCCCTTGTTTACCCAGCGCATCGAATGTTGGTATGCTCGAGGCATGTGGTGACGCTCCAGTCCTCCCCGTGACGAGTATCGGGCCCGGTGGGGGTGCTGGTTCAGTTGCTGGTTCAGTTGCTGGTTCAGTAGCTGGTTCAGTTGCTGGTTCAGTTGCTGGTTCAGTTGCTGGTTCAGTTGCTGGTTCGATTGGCGGTTCGGTTGGTGGTTCGGTTGGTGGTTCGGCTGGTGGTTCAGTTGCTGGTTCAATTGCTGTTTCATTTGCTGGTTCAATCACTGGCTCAATCACTGGCTCAGTCACTGGCTCAGTCACTGGATCGATTACTGGCTCGGTTGCCGGTGCTGAGGGAGGTGTCGTTGTTGTTATTGAATCCGTTGCTGGCTTGGTTGCGGGCTCAGCTGACGGCGCGGGGGTCGGCGACTCGGTGCGCTGCTTCTTGCTCTGCGACGCATCCTCCTCTTCATCGACCGATCGCTTTCGCGACTCCGGTGCCGGCGTGTCGGTGGGTGTCATTTCCATTGCGGCGGGCCATTCATCTATCGCGGGTATCATCGAGTTGACGCTAGATCGGTAGGTGATATGATGATCCGAAAAAGTCGGGTCGCGCGCAGTGAAGAAGATGAGCCTCGTCGCGAGGATTGCCGAGAACGTGTCGGGACGATGCTGGAGCTCAGAAAGCCAAGCCTGGGCGTTGTTGCACCCAAAAGACCGAAAAATAAGCGCACGGGCCAGCGCTGTCACTCAGGAGCTGCGGAAGCCACTAAGATTGCTAGCGCATCAAAGAGCCGCAGGTCCCCCAACGCCAGGTCCCACTTTTATCAATTCGGTCACCTTGGTCTCTTTCACTTCGCTCCTTCCATCACAACAAGGATTTTACAGTTGATTGGCTCTTTTCTTTTTTTTTTTTTTTTTTTTTTTTTTTTTTTTTTTTGTTTATGGGGTTTTTTTTTTTTTGTTTTTTTTTTTTTTAATTTAATTTTAAAAGGGGGGCGGGGGA